>OV815278.1:49730152-50220152 GCA_929108145.2 Limnephilus rhombicus | reverse complement strand
TTTATATGTTTCCATATTAATATTTTGACGAATGATATTAATTAAATCGAATGGCCAAATCAAAAACTGAACACCAATCGCTCGAGTGGATCAAAATTTTTTTAGACTTACTCGTAAAAAAACGTGATTGATGAATTTATCCTTTCGCAATCATAATTTCGGAAAGTATTCTGTAATTCAGAAATTGGAAAATCTGAACCTTTCCTCGAAACAAAACAAAAATAATTTATTATTATCTTCTGAAGCGGTAAAACACGCTTCATAAAACATCACTATGCAAAGCAGTCCATTACTATGACTGTTTTGCATCATAGTAAAAATAATTCTTAATGAATGAGGATTATATTTTCCCATTAAAACGGACGAACTCTTTCTACAAAGAATCGCTATCATAAATCACAAAATGAATATTCATCTTAGTGAAGAACCTATTGTTAAATTTATTAAAATCACTCAACTGGGAAAATAAAGCTACCTTCTTTGAACTAACTATTTATAACGAGATTTAAAGCAGTAAAAACGTATGATCCTTTTTTATTAAATAAACCTACTTAATACCATGTATACAAGCAAAGTTTATTTTCCTCATATACATGGTATTTAGTTTTTTAAGTTTAGTTTGCTTCAAATATATTTATTATTTAGATATGTTACCGGAAATGTATGAAATCTAGGAATTGTATACAACTCCTAGGAAACATATACAATTCCGAAGCTATTTACAAAATTATTTAATACATACATATCCTGAGCAATGTATGCATTTCTTAGGAATTGTATATAATTCCTGAATGAGATTTATGATTGTGTAGAGTGGATTGATATGTTTGTGTAAAGAATGACTGGCGAAGGACCTTGATTTTGTGTTACTATCACTGCTTGAAATGATAAAATACATGTGGCATAGAAAGGAAAGGACTCACCGAAAAGGATAAAGAACTTGTAGGCTGGCAATGCCCTCGTCTGCTTTCTCTCCCATCCAACAAGTACAAACAGCAATAGGCGTGAGTTTCGTTTCTTTGATAATACACGGCGGAGTTATTTTAATGGCGATTAACCGATAGCGGAAGCACAATGCTATATGTTGCGGCGGGAGTTTATTACAGACTGAGTAAGAATTGACGGATAGGCAATAGGGATAGGTAGGAAAGGAATTTGCAACAATATTTATACAAATCCCAATCAGTAACAGTATGTATGCGTGCTAGGTAGGTATGTGTATGTATAAGTATGTGTATGGGCGTAACCAATTCCAATATCTTATTAGGAAATGTATAAAAAGAATGCTTTCTGTAATAAAACGTTAGGTTAGGTTAGGTTGGCAACAGTGGCGTAGCTAGCATAGGTGGCACCCGGGGTGGATGTCACCCCCCAGAGAGTGTTGTCACCCCCCCCCCCCCATTAAAGTTGACTTGAGAAATATAGGCTATTCCGCTTATAAAAGGCCGACCGACACAAAAAATTCGGGGCACTCCACGGGAGCCATAGAGTTACGATAATATAAATAACACACCGTGTTCATGTGTATTCAATATCTTGGTGACGTGTATGCAATATCTATGTCGAGCGGCACCCCCCTTCGGGTGGCACCAGGGCGGTCCGCCACCCTCGCTGCGCCACTGGTTGGTAAGTAATCAGTCTGTTATTTAAGTAATTATAAATGTCACAATATTAAAGTATAAGTCTTTATATTCTAATTTAAGGTCTCTGCCCTCTACACCACTCCATACCATAACCGTAACCGTAGCGGCGCATGCAAAAAATATTTTTTGTATCGACCAGTATGAAACGCTGCCCACTAGCCCGTCCCGTCACCGACCAACACCGTCGCATACCATGACCGGACTGACGGCGAATTCTCGATGACAATATTTTGCAGGTGCCGGTCCGCTCTATGCATGGCACGCGACGGTGTTAGAACGGGGATCATACGCGTATGATCCCCGTTTTAAACCCCGTTCTAACCGCGTTGCCACTCCGTCAGTTCGTGATTTGTGTTCAGTTCTATGAGACGTGCGTCAGCGGGTAGGTCTATTGAACGGGGATGGTACGGACACTAACCCCGGTGTACACGGGTATCATACGGTCACTAAACCCTTTACGTACGGGTATCATACGGTGTTAGCACGTTCTAGTGGGCATAGTAGGGCGTAGCGTGTTTATTTCGTGGCTGATACGTTCATAGTACGGTCATGGTATGGAACGTTGTAGTGGGCAGACTCCTTTAGGAACTACATTCATTTCCTAGGAATTGAATACAATGACGGATTACTTACATTTCCGTCAACACACACACACATATATATATATATATATATATATATATATATATATATATATATATATATATATATATATATAAAATTAATGCATGTATGCTTGCTTGTTTGTTTGTTTATATATTGCTACATTAAAATATTATTGGTATTCTTTTCACCCTCGCGAAGGTTTCTGGATTATTACAACCACAGAACCAAATAACAACAGATGTGAAAAGTTTTTTATTCATTAGAAAAACTCTAACAAAACTGTAAAAAATTTCAAAATTTGAGAGTGATATTTTGCAAGCCAATGATTGCTTGCTTTTTTGTTTGTGGTTTATTTATTGCTATATTAAGCATAGGAAATTTTTGAAACTTTTAAAATATCTTCATTCCATCCTCGCAAAGGTTTCTGGAATATTACAACCACATGACATTATATCTGATTTTTTTTTTAATCATTACAAAGACTTAAGAAACTGATACGATTTTAGATTTTCACGGACAAAAATTATTTTGTTATTAGTTTTTGGGGTATTATGCCGTGTTACGCTACCTCCTTCTTTAGCCAACGTTTAAGAAACTGTCAAAAAGTCACAATTTAAGAATGATATTTTGCAAACCATCGATTGTTCAATCAAAATTAATTTTTCTAATAAATTCTTTAAATTAATGAACTTAATTGAAGTGCTCACCTATGATTCTAACCAAAATTTTAATTACTTTGAATCTAATAAAAAATTATAGGTATTTTAAATAGGTACCTATGTTAGGTATCAAATGTGATCGATTGTTCTTATAATATACAAAAATGAATGTTTGTAAAATACGAAAAATAATTGCAATGGGTGGCATGCGTGCTGTTTGAAAAATGAATGTACCAGGAGTGAATTTATTGCGGGGGAACGGGAGAGGGCAGATGGAAGGCGGTTAAGGTAGAGTGGAAAGCGTTTGGAAAGGGGACATGGGAGGGGAAGGGAAGGCGGAAAGGGAACGGGACGAATGAAAAAGGACACGCCGGGAGAAACAATTTCTTTTTTAGGTGGCATTGCAACGCATGCCGGGAACTCGCTAGCGTTTTATAAAATTACCTGAAGCCGAGGTAATTGCAAATATTCAATGCAGTTAGTTCCATCTTTTCTTTTGTCCATATTTTTTCACAGATTGGTGTCCAAATTCCCTGATTTCTCAGCGAAACAACCCCTTCAAAGTTGAGATGGGGGCGCGAATCTTTGTCCATCATTATTCTATCACCGTTGTAGAGAGCAACTGAAATAGAAATGTATTTTTATTAGAACCAATTTTATTGTTATCAGGATTGTAGAATTGCTTTTTAATTGATTTTGATGCAATAATAAGTAAGTGGGAAACTAAATACTAGAAAGAAACTTTACAATGCAATAACGATCAATAATTTCCAACAGTTTTCTCAGAAAACAACAAGGGCATTGGTAATAAAATTAAAAGCATTTCGATTTTCATTAGCAGTAACTTATTGAAGTAATATAAATAGATCGTCTGTAAGTGGCCTCGCCACAGTTCGATAATGACTTCAAAAGGCAAAACAGCTGTCATGCGTAATAACATTTAGACAGCAGAACTGGTTAAAAAACAAATTGAGTAATATTACTGAACATATAAAAGAAAAAAATAAAATCTTAGGGAGAAGCTCAAATTAAATTTAGTTCCGTTACGACGCAACGGATGAACCTCGGTTGGTCGTGTGAATTCACTAAACATCTGACAATCTGAACTTAGAGTACATTTTGTTTATTTAAATATTGAAACAAATTTTATTGTCATATAACATGCGAATAAGAGAAATACTCTTTGAAAATGGTTTGTACCAAATCCAGGACATGAACCTCGGAATATTACATTTGACCGATTGAGCTGCCAACCTCAGGTTGAGGTTGAGGCAACATTGAGTTGAGGTTGCCTCATTGAGGCAACCTCCAGGTCTGCGGCACACCGCTAATATGCATACAAATATATCAATACTTTTCAGTTTTGAAAGGTTAGTTATATATTTTTTAAATCAAAGCGTTCATTGGTCAAATCGCTTAATTAATTTTAAACCCGGCAATTATAAAAACTCACAAAGTTTCCTAATAATAGGGATTCCTCAACTTGGCCAGGCAAGAAGGGATAGAGATCGGTACCTAATTGTAATAATTAAATGAAATAAAACAATAACTTAGTTCGTCACAATTTTTTTTTTATATACCGACCGGTTTCGCTTTACACAAGCATCTGCAGGGTATAAAATTAAACGGTCAAAAATACACATTGTGTGGGCATATATATAATAAAGAAAGAGACTAAACATAATACAAAGGAACAGTGAGAGAGTGAACATAACATCTTATATAGTGATAAAGAGAAAGAGACGGGTGATATTTAATGAATTACCATATTATGTTTTCATTGACAAACCGTCACTTTAACAGGTAATTTAATCAGTTAAATGTGTCCAAAGCCCGATATTAGGAATATTTATCAAAAACTAGTAAAAAACCTTAATAATTTTATCCCTTAATTACCTGTTCAAGTGACGGTTTGTCCCGGAAAACATAATACGGTAATTCATTAAATATCAGTCTCTTTCTCTTTATCACTCTGTAAAATATTATGTTCACTCTCTCACCGTTCCTTCTAATTATGTTTTGTCTCTTTCTTTATTATATATAAGCCCACGCAATGTATATTTTTGATCCGTTTAATTTTATACCCGGCAGATGCTTGTGTAAAGCGAAACTGGTCGGTATATAAAAAAAAAGAAGTTAAATCGTGTTCACAAACTAAGTTATTGTTTTATTTCAATTAATATGTCAAACCACAAAATGACTGTTTTCGATCAAAATTTAAATAATTAAACCTGAGATGTTAACACTTTGGTTTCCCTACCCAGAGAAGACATAAAAGAAGAAGAAGAAATAAAATAGGAAAGCGTAAACGGGAAAACAAAAAGATCGTTGATGGACATATTTATGTAGACGGATGTATGGACAAGGAAAGCTTTAGCATTTTGCCTGAGGTTGTTAAAGTAGTATATGGCTTCACGGTTACTGCTATTGATATTGATGCTTTGTAAGTTTGCACGAAAACACAATAGTTATTAAGATAAACTTACAGCAGTCTAACTCGTCTTCGCCGTAAGCACAGTCTCTGATCCGATCGCAAACATGATTCACTGGAACACACGTCTTACTTATTGTGCAGTGGCTGTAGTTCTCTGGGCATGAATCTGAAAATCAAACGTAAGTTTAACAAAAGGTAGAATATTATTTTGACATTTGTGCTCCACGTTTTGAATAGACGAATGTATTATGCACTTAAAAATAACACACCTTCCCATAATTCTTAAATAGCTTTTCCTAATAAATAAATAACTCGTGAATATCATTGAGAATAAATAAAACCACTCTTCTCTCCACATTTGAGAAAAATAATCAGGAATTATTAGCAACTACCTACGCTCTATTTTCTATGGAATCCGTTTTGTCAGACATCTTTTTTCGAATAAATGAAATTATTAAGGAAGCATTTTGAACTGACATGATAGGAGAAAGATTCTATGAACTAACAGCTCATCCCTTCATTTTAAAATTATACATACACTAGCTGGTACCCGGCGTGCATTGCTATGCCATTTAATAAAGAAATTATTTCTCCCTGCGCGTCCTTTCCCATTCGTCCCGTTCACCTTCCTCCTCCCCTTCCTCTCCCGCATCCCCTTCCCCTCTCGCGTTCATATTCCTCCTCCTCCACCTTACGTCTCATCCTTCTACTCCCCCCCTTCCCCGTCCCGCGAACCACCCTCCCGAGTTCCCCTCCCCGTATTCGCCTCCCCATTTCTGCGGATCCCCTTCCTGAGCTCCCTTCCCCTTTCCCGAGTTCCCCTGCATTCCATACATTTATTCACGATACATTCAGTTTTCAAACAGCTCGCGTGCCACCTATTGCAATTTTTTTACACAAATTTCGTGGTACCAGAGCTCGTGTCCTTTTCCATTCGTCCCGTTCCCCTTCCGCCTCCCCCACCTCTCCCGCGTCCCCTTCCCCTCTCGCGTTCAAACTCCGCCTTCCATCTCCCACTCCCCTCGCCCGCTTCCCCTGTCCCGTGAACCCTCCTCCCGAGTTCCCCTCCCCCCTCCCGAGTTCCCCTCCACCTCCCGGGTTCCCCTCCCCACTCCTACTTTACCTTATTTGCTTCTACCGAAGGGACGAACGTCAAATGTTTGACAGGAAAGTAGGTGGAACAGTTTATATTGGAAAATGAAATTGTGGTTTTTACTATCTTCCTCGCAACTTTTCTCCATATTTTTTTACCGTTTAAACCTTCCCTGAACTACGACAAACATTTCAAAACGAAAATCGGCTAAATCAGCCCAGCCATTTTCGAGTTTTAGCGAGACAAACGAACACCAATTGATTTTTATATATAAAGATTATTAGAAAAAAGCAGGATATTCGATTGAGGGTTATTAATTTTTGATATATCATAATACTCACAGCAATTTGCTTCATCTTCTCCATTGGCGCAGTCTACATAACCATCGCACAATGTACTAGGATTGGTACTTATCAGGAAGTCAGCACATGAACATCCCCATTCATCACTTCCGTCTTCACAATCTGTTCTCATATTACATTTCTGCGATATCGGAATGGTCTGGTTTAAGCTGCAAGAGACAACAAAGTTTAAAAGCTAACCTATTCAAAAAGGACAACGCGAGTTCCTAAAGCTACTTAGATGTATCCCGAAAAGAGTACATATTGAAAATAAATATTTAGTTGAGGAATGCAAAAGTTTTTTCTGATTGTCGAGATAGAAAATGCAATGATGCACGAACATTGTAATAATCACCCCCTTATAAACTTACATATTGCAATGGAAGATCGGCGGTAAAGTTGGTCTTGGATTTGGATGCGCAGGCATGGGTGTGCTGTTTATTGTATTTAAATGTTTTGCTATCGTAGCAGGTGATAGTTGATTAGATTCAGATGTATCTTCTCCACTTAGGGTGTTCGGAGACAATTCTTTTTTACCGATGTGTGAAAGAATTTTTCCATCTTGTGTACTATTGATTTCTGAGTCATCGTTCAGATCTAAGTCAAAATTTCCAGATTTTTCTTCGAGTGCACCATTGGTTTTATTTGGAAATGGAACAAACTTCGTCAGCGGTTTGATGGGACCTACGATAAGCGGTTTATTTGGTAAAAAGTCAAAAGGAGTTTCTGCTTGATTTTCATCAAACAACGCAGAAGAAAAAGTGTTATCATTAACAGAATCTTCAACAACGCTATGAATATTTCTTTTTGTAGTCATTTTACCGCTATTCGTCGGAGGGATAAAATTCAACTCCTTGCCCATTCTAGGTGGTTCTGATGGGGAAACTGTAACTTTTATGACGTTAGATGGGTTTTCAATATTTTCAAATTCTGCTATTTCCGTAGATGCAAAAGTTTGCGTTTCTGTAATCGACTGATTTTCAGTGAAACCTTGTTTTGCCGTACTAAAAAACTTGTCCATTTCAGTTGGTTCTGTAGATTCTTTGCCATCTAGTAATTTTTGTGTAGGAATATCAATTTCTAAGATTACTTGTTTGACAGTACTGCTTTCACCGTTTGATAAATTATTTAATAGCTTGCCCATGTGAATTGGCACTGGGGGAGAAACAGAATTTAAAACTTCAAGGGAAATTTTTGGTGTAGTGGGTTCACTTTTCGTGAAGTCGTGTTCGGCGGCTAAACGTGTTGTTTCGCTATTCGATAATTCGATGAAACTACTCAATTCTTTTCCCATTCTCGGTGGATTTGGAGGAGTGAAAGTTTTTAAGTCTTCTAGAGTTATTTTCTCTGTGGTCGGTTGACTTTCCATGAAAACTTTATTACCACTACTGAATTCTTTTCCCATTTCCGGTGGACTTGGAGGAGTGAAAGTTTTTAAGTCCTCTAGGGTTATTTTTTGTGTGGTCGGTTGACTTTCCATAAAATTATTTTTAGCAATCAAAACATTATTTTCACTGTTTGAGATATTCAGAAAACTATTCAACTCCGTCTCTTCTCTAGATAGTTTTGAAAAAATGATTTCATCCTTTGACGTTGCTGAAGTTCTTTTCGTTTCTTCCGTGGTAGTAGTGATTTTTAGCAATGTAACCATTTTATCACTGTCAAAGGATACGTCAGTAGTAAAAA
This sequence comes from Limnephilus rhombicus, assembly GCA_929108145.2. Taxonomy (NCBI): domain Eukaryota; kingdom Metazoa; phylum Arthropoda; class Insecta; order Trichoptera; family Limnephilidae; genus Limnephilus; species Limnephilus rhombicus. The sequence continues at coordinate 50,211,690 of OV815278.1, read as the reverse complement.
CGTTTATTTCTCCATTTTGTATTGTTGTTTTGAACATATTATTTGCGTTTTTAAACATGTTTTCATCTTTCGTATTAATTACTTGAATGGGTGAATCACTTAAAATATCATTTTCCTTTATCGACTGCGTACGAAATTTTCCTTCAGTGGCATCATTTGATGATTCTTTATCTATTGCTGGTTTGAAATTTGTACGGTCATTTTGATTATTTATTTCAAAATTATTCTTTGGTGCACTATTATCAGTGTTATGGATTGTAAAATTCACTCCAAGATCTTCGCGAGAGCTTTCTCTTGATAAGTTTATAGCATTCTCTTGAACCCTTTCATCATCTGCTGAGATAGGAGGTAGATTCTCTACGAAAGCATCTTCCTCAAATCCGTCTTCAAATTTCTTCAGGTTTCTGGTCAAAATGACATTAGAATATATTTCATCATCAGAAAAGGGTGGAGTCATTGTAGATTCTTGTATTGGTTTCAGAATTTCCAAAATATGACTGAGATATTTTGCGTCTTTGCCATCAACAACTTTGTTATTTTTTTTTGTTTTGATTATGTTAGCAATTTCATCTGATTTGTCCAAATCATTTTCCTTCTCAAAAAAGTATCGTACTTTCGACGCCTCATCATTGCGAATTATACTTTGTGCATCCTCACTAGGCGCATAGGTTGCCGTGACAACATTCATTGTACTAATTTTTGCTTTATTTTTACTTGTGGCATTATTATGAAATATTTTTGTAGTATGTTCAGATCCGCTTTCTTCATCGGGAGGATAGGTTGCCATTACAATTTCCATCGTACTCATATTTTTTTCAATTTTGCTAATATAGTCTTCTAACGATATTGTGGTGGTACGTTCATGTGATTTTCTCAAATTTTCATGAGATTCTTCACTAGATTCACTGCTTGATTCCAATTCTCCACCTTTCCTTTGAAAAATTGAACAGTGTACTTCATCTTCAGCTCCGAGACAGTCAACAATTTTGTCGCAACGTTTTTTTCTTGAAAGACATCTGCGGACACCCCAAACACAACTGAATCCTGGACAGTCCTGTCGAGGTCTTCGGCTTGGGAAGTTGTCTTCAACTAAAAGAGAAATATTTTTCATCATTTCCAGACTATCCAGGAATTTCCATTGGTTCAAATACAAGTAGATTCTCGTGCAATGTATATAATTTGTAATTACCCATGTTCTCCCGGATCCAGTCCAGGTATTTGCTAACCCTGGTATAAACTCCTGGCTCTCCGGCCCTGGCACATCCATCCCCGTGGCTGACTATCCCTGCCACGTAGCTCTGCTTAGGGTTTTGAGGATTCTTGCACATGAATGGGCCACCACTATCCCCCTGGAAATAAACGAATTCAGAAATTTGTTTATAATTGTATAAGAAAGGTTATCCATTTATTAATATAACTATGAATTTACGGTTTTCTACTTATACTTGTGAGCATCTCCTTAATACTCTCTCATGTTTCATAATTCTTACATCTAGGGTGGCATAATTAATCTTTCTGAAAGTTGTGCAATTTTGAGCGTGCAGTTTCTAAAGTTGTTATGATATAGCCAGATGGCTCGGAAGAGTAATTAGTAACCCATCCTCTTTTCTAATTTTATGCGAACGAAAACATAGGTACAAAGTCAGCTATACGTAAACAAATGTTAGGTAAGTAATTGAACAACCCTAAGTATTTATGGTGCTTTCACACAAACGACATATTGATTACCGTAAGTCTAAATTCGTTTACATTTATATTTTATTTGCAATTTTGCAATAATCTAGTAAAGTACATGTTATTGATTTGGTAAACGTAGTTTTATTATCTGTAATTCTTCTGCCTTGCTTTGATTTCATCAAAATTAATATTCATACATATTCAAATTTATAGACTTGCCCTAAAATGAATTCCTGGTATCACTTCGACGAACCGGAAGCAAACCACGTGACCATATTTTTGGCACCAAGAGAATTCGAGAATGTTTTGAATAATCTACATGATCATATGTCATACGGTGAACGCCGAAGAGCGTCAATGAAATAAGTAGGCCCTACGCAGAAAAGTAAAGTTCACTGAATTCAGGCAATGGCTTGCAGCGCAGTTCATTGTGGGAATCTTTTGGGTAGGTTCAGAATTTTTGTAAATCAATTGAAAAACTGAACAGCCTTCAAATCTGGTTGCGTAGTGAAGCTAAATATGAGTGAGATGGATACATTATAGTGTCTAACTAAATAGTGTAACAAAATATTCAGTTTTGGAACTTTTGTTCACCCAATTTTGGATTGTTAGTTAAGTTTTTTTTTACGCAGCCAGCAATTTGCGAGCCACCAAATGTCTAGTACATATATACTTTCGCGTACTAAATAGTGATATTACAATGCGTGTTGCCCGTATACTGTCAGAATCATTTAATAACAAATTACTGAAAGGGACATACCCATGCTACTCCCCCTGCCCCGCGCAAGTTGGTTTGTTTCCCTTGCCCTTATGGGCAGCTCTGTCTCTCGAAATCACGACGAATTTAATTGAATAATAATATGTATAAAACAATCCCCCTGTAAAATAACCAATACCCTTCAAAGTGAAAAGTTCTCCGTCGTAAAAGATTGAAGAATTTTTTTTACAATACCTAATTTAAAGAAGTTTGTAATGGAGTTTTAGACATTAGACGACATCTGTTCGTGAGTTCGGAAATGAGATGCCTGATATACATTAAATTATTATTTAATGAACAAGGAATGTTTGAAATTTTAAAGTTGAATTTCGAACAATGTCATGTAAATTACCGTTTATTTTAAAAGCGTGAAACGACGTCTGTGGCTAGGCTTTTTGAATGCAAATAGTATTGGTTTCGTCCACTCGACGCTCGCACACCGCACTGAGTCCCTCCCGACTAGCAACTAACTTAATAAATATTTAAACAAATTACAATTTGGGAGGCGGGTATGGGTATATAACCAACACCTCTGCTATAGATCATCCCAAGTGGTACGCTACGTTTGGTGACTTAGCAGGGGTGCCTGGGTTTATGGGGTGAGGTTTGTGCGGGTCTTCACCAGCTACATGGCAGACCGGATCGGGAGAGAGGGGTTGAAGGAGACCCTTTGACTTCTTTCAGCCGTACTTTCTCGGAATATCGTCATGCACCGCAGTGGGAGGGATGAATTCATGGTCCGTCACTCCTGGGCACATTGACCCCCAGATTACGACCCACCCCTCAAAAGCTTTTCCTTCCCAGCACTTCATTTCCTTCCTTTCCTAAAAAGACCCTCCACACAGCATCCCCAAAGATGACACAGGGAATGACGGGAATTATTTTCCTTAGGGCCTCCTGTGTGGAGCTAATGTAATAAAGAACATTGATGGGGAAACCCGATTACACTATTATTAATTTATTTATATATTTACACCCGTTATAGCTTTTTCAATTAAAATTTAGATAATTTATATTAACTGCTTATCTATTTATTTGCTAGTTGGGAGCGACTCAGCGCATCGACGGAACCAATTTATTAGTCTAAGTCATAGTCTGAGGGGGTATTTCACCATCTTCCTCATAGATTATTTATTAATACGGTAACGTACATTTTAGATTAGGATTTATTTCGGCACTTGAACCTACGCGTATGAATAGTGGCCGAGTTTTTTTTACCAGTTGCGAGAATTTATTTGTTAATTTATTAATATTCGTTATGTGTGTGGATGAGCTATGAGGAGGATGGTGAAATACCCCCTTAGTCTTAATTATTCATTAAGTCTCGTTATTTGCAAGTAATACCTTGCTTTTAATCAGTCATATGCGTTTCACATCGCTCTTGAAACTTAACTTGCGCTGTTAATCATTCTCTATGTTAATTTCATGTGAAGCTAATTTGTGTCAGTCGCTTTCAGAATCCCCTGTACAGTATGTTACGTTAATTAATTTAAAACTTTATCAGCTCCTCACACGTTTTCATTTTAATTATATTCCCCTTGTTTGAGTTTGATTTTAATTTTGACACAGTGGAAAGTCATTTGGATCATTCGCGTAACGAAGATGTTCGAATCTAAAAATAATATTTTCCAAGTAAAATTAGAAAGCGGAACGATGATTCATTTATCTTTTTACAAATAAAAATCTCGCCTCACGATGTTTGTACGAGATAAACTCCGAAACTTACTTAACCGATTTTGATGAAATTTGGCATACTGTGTGTAATTTGGTCCAACTTGAAAGATAGGATAATTTTAATCTCGATTATTGACCTCAATATTTATTATTGCGAATTAAATGTTTGTTACAGGACAATTTTTCTTTTACTTGCTGTTTTTCGTGTTTAATCACTTCGAATACACTTTTTCTTGTTAATTAATTGATTCCAGAACCTATTACTCCACTGTATAATTATGTAAATGCAAATTGTGAAGCTTAACTTTACTTAATACTTTATGAATGATAATGTGAATATGTCAACCAACCTAATATGAATATGTCAATTTGACTGTCCTAGAACGGGTGACCTTCCTAGTTGGACAGTCAAAGCTTCCTTATACTGAATGTATTTTATAACAAATAAAATAAATAAATAAATAAATAAAATAAAAAATGCTTTGTTATTATTTGTAAGTTACATAAGTTTGTCATCTTAAACAGATGACGGTGTGGGTTAATTTATCGACAAAACACTTGGTTATCTAGGCTTGGTTAACCATCCAGTAGATTGCGTTATGTTTCATTAGCCACAGCAACGTGTGGCCGGGTTAGTTTGCATCTTAATAAAATTATTAAATTCGTTTTAAAATTTGGATTAAACAGATGACATTTGAATATGGAATAAAAATTATAAGTAAACTAGATTTTAAGCATTACTTATGTATAGTCCTTAGTACTGTTTCTTCACGATGCTTCCTTTAGACCAGAGGTTCCCAAACATATTTTTCTCGTAGACCCCTTTCAAAATTATACTGATTTCGGTGGACCCCCTGCTGCTACATTTCTACCACATTCCCAAAACTCGTCAAAAAATGTGAAGATTAGATCTAACGATGAAAATTTGAGTCGCGGCTGAGTTCCAACCCTAAATTCGGAGTGGTATAAATAAAAAGAAAAATAGTGTATTTTCTTGCGTTCTATTTATTAAAATAATATGATTACAGATTTAGGGGGGAAATACCTACATATAGATGACTCACAAAAATGTTTTTGTTTTTTTTTTTATTTCATAAATTGTTAGTATAACTATTGAATATGTTCCCAAAGTTTTAAATAAAAATTTCAATTCGTTCCGATGTTATGAGGGTGTCTGTGCCAAGCCCCGTGGTAAACTTGAAACGCATTTTTATCGAAACGACTTTTTTGAATTTATATGCACTTTTCTTAGTTCGGAAAGCTTTTAACCAAACATTTAAAAAAATTGCAAACACCTTATTTATATAATTATACTTTATCTATGTGAACCAAAATTCGTAGTAATATCATTGTCGAAAGTATTTTTAATTGCAAAAAAATATTTAAAAAATTGCCAAAAATGAAGGTTTCCTGTTACACACCTGTAAAAAATGTAATTTCCATTTTTTGGGAAAAGAAAGGTTTACACAGAAGAGACACATTTCTTAAATTAAATTTAAAACCCTATTGATGAAAACTATGGCCTCCAAAATGCACACAAAAGCTACGTCTAATGCTGCTGATAATTTTCATATTTTCCGAGGAAATGCTTAGAAAAATTCACAATATTTTCTTAAACAGATGTATGAAATGACCTCAAAGTTCCAATAAATTATACACATTTATTCCATGCCAAAAAATTCACGAAAATCATAAAAAAAACCTTGTCCTGTAACCTGTATTTCCCACCTAAATAAAATTAAATATCGAATGCAAGTTTTTACAAGTAACAGTCGCTGACCTTCTTAAAATACACTACTCAAAAAAATTAAGGTAGGTTTTGAAAAAAGGAAATTATTGCTAAATAATAAGGCTATCTGATCCATAAGCTGGCCTAACTGAAAAAAACAATTTCAAGCCCGTGGACTAAAAAATTTGCAAAATTATTTTTTCGCACCATCCATTAGGATTGCATGAGAACCGTAGCTCAAAATGTAATTAAAGCTTCAAATGCTTTTCTTAAAGTCTCAATATGACCATTTTTCACCGAAATATAGCCTGTCAAAAATCACCGAAAAATTTGGAAGTTTTTCGCTCCCCTAATTTTTTTTAGTAGTTTATATCTGCCTATATTGATAAGTAAAGCCAAGCAAACATTTTTGTTCTTTACTATCGAAACCAGATAAATTTTCGTGGACTTAGACCCCCGTAAAATTTGTCAAAGTGGGGGAATCACTAACAAATATTAAAATCTCTGGTGGATACATTTTTTTCAAATACATAATAATTTGAAAAAATAAATGCGATGTGTTTGAAATATTCATCTTTCGCAGCAACATACAGCGAAGCACAACGTTATACTTAGTTCAGATGAGGATATGATAATATTGTATTGTCTCAGCCAGAGATATTGAAATATAAGTAGATGGGCTATCGGCAGTTTTTACTGGGTGGGTTTATGCTTCCTGGTGTCGCCGATATTTTTAACCAATGCTACTGTACACCTTCAAAAATAAACATTTGTTTTCAATTTTTTTTTCTTTATTCATTGTTTTGATGGTTTCATAATTAGTGGATTTTTAGACAACCATGATAGGCACATTCCCGTGTTATGGTGGTCGATTTTACATAATATATAGTGCGTTAACATTTGAAATAAGGTAAAATAATATAAGAGATTATTAATATATCAAAGAATACAAAATAATATGTATTAAAGAATATAAAGGAATGAAAATGACTATAAAATAATATAAAAAGTGAAAATGACTATAAAAAATGAACGAATTCTTTCCGTATTCAAACTATATTTTTAACCAATACGCACCTTCGAAAATTCAACTAAATTCCGTATTTAAACTAGTACCATTAGACTGCCGTAGTTCTGCCGACAGTCGGGCGGACATCTTAGCATATCTCCTTATATTTAAATATTTCCCAGCACCCATTTTCTTAGTGTGAACGGAAGTTTGAAGAATAGGACAACGAACCAAAACATTGTTCTAGAGATGTTATCTCCGCAGAACAATATCTTACCCCCATCACCGTGCCCGGCTGCTTTATCCACATGTAAACGCGTTCGACAAGACAGGACAGTCAGAGTCAGAGCCAGTCAGAGCCAGTCAGAGAGCCAGTCGCTCCGCGCGTACGGATCTCGGCTCGCGGCGCTCGGATCTTGTATTTCGGCTTAAAAATGTCTCGTAAATGGAACGCGGAAGAAATTGAAAACCATATATAGTGCAGACAATTGTTTATGGCCCATTGATTGCCCATATTACAGGGACAAGCAGCACATGGAAAACGCGGCAATTATTTCTGCTATGCAAATGCCGGGTTTTATTGTATTTTCGCGTTGAATTTTTGGCGAAATGAGGCTTGGTAGCAATTCAAAGGGCTTTAATGATATTCTCAGGTACATTCAATACTCCTGAGGATATTCCACTTTTAATACTTTAAGGATCGTTGCCGACAATCCCAGTGAAGATCTGCGGCCCATCCAATTCCTAATCCATAGTGTTGTTCTTTTTATTATTTAGAATCTTATCCAACAATTCCAACACATCTTGGTATAAAGATCTAATATTTTTCGCGAACTCGCTGTTAACGCTCGTCATCGTGTTTTCATTTGAACGAATATTTTCGTACATTCGTTCCGCGTTTGAACTGTATGTCGAATTGATGTATTGTCTCATTTTTCCGTCCTGCGTGGTTGCTGCTGTTCACAGAGCTGGGACAGGACAATAACGTATTGTCTTCTGTATTGTCCTCGTGTGAACTCGGCATTAGAAAATATTTTCAGCATTTTTTTAAAACGCACAAGTTTTCCTGCCTTATACGTAATTTGAATGAACGGAAAAAATATTGATTTGGATTTACCGTGGTTTTAAATTATCCGGGCCCCCAAAAACGAAGGGAAATCGATAATGTACTATAGGTTTTCCGAAAATTCGTGAAGTGAAGTCAGTCAGTGATGATTTAAAAAAAAAATTGTTTACCTGGCAAGCGTCCTTTCCACCTTCTGGGAAACCAGCGCAGATCTCATCTCCCTTCTTGTCTTCATCGCGTTTGCAGTGTGACATGATTGGTACCTGCACTTCTCGCATGTGATCAGCTGGAAAACAAATTGAATTAACTGCAATCCTGGACCTTATTCATTTTAACCCTTCCACAACAGAATTAAAACAGGTGGTGTAGAAAATATTTGATTCTTGACAATTTGCGAACAACTTACGTCGTCTATTAGGCCGGCTGGTAGCCAATTTCAGAGAAAAGCGTGCATGAGTACCACAAAAAGTTGATATAATGCATTTTCATTAGTGTCCGATCGAAACAGGAATTTCTGCCGAAACCTGTCTCAGTTTCGGCCGAAACCGAAACTTTTTTAGACGTGTTAAAAATCTACTGTTTACTGAAATTTGGCTTATTTTTACACGTGTACAATGTTAACACATGTTAAATAAAATTGAAGTATGCGAAATTTTTAATTTTTTTTTTACTGCTATAAAACAAAAAAAATATATAAAAATTAACAAAACATGTTGACTACTTCTAATAATCAACACTTACGTTAAAAATGAAGGACCTCATTAATTCAGTATTTTAATTTTAATTGCGCTTACAATAACAACATTCTTATTACACGAGTTAAATTAAATAGAAAACAATAATTGAAGTAGGTATGTGAAAAAAAAAAGATTATATTTTTGATATTACTGCTATAAAACAAACAAGAATTATAAAATTAACAAACATGTTAAATATTTCTTGGAACTAAAATTTGTCAATAAACACTTTCATTACACACGAGACACGAACTCACCCGAAGTCATCCGAACGACGCGCGATAATTCACGAACGCAGAGTTTCGGTTCGGCAGATTTTCTGCCGAAACCGAAACTGATGCCGAAACTAGATTTTTTTGCCGAAACTTGCCGAAACCAAACCTTCAGCTCGCTAAGTCAGCACTTGTAAATTAAAAACCGACAATTTTTACTCGCTCTAGATGGAAATAAATATGCATACGGTCTGTAAGGGTTATCTCTCATGGTTTGAAAATTTGTAAGATTTTAAAATAAAATCAACGATTTGTGGATAAACCATTAACAATTGTACAATTGGTACGCAGTAACTTGTAATGCTATTCGAAAATACGAATCAAGCTGGCGGTAAAATGATTGTTGTCAAACTTATTTTCTCACAAACTTTGTAAACTCTCCAAACTTTCTAAAAGCTTATCCATTAATTGAAATATTTTGAAATGTCCGCCCCTTCAATAATGATCAAAAGATTTTCCTTTCGCATTATTAAACTTTATGGAAACTTTGAAGTGGACTTCTATTTTAACACTTAATAATTGAAAATCTTCGAACTAAAAATACTAAAATGATTTTTTGAAAATAATAAATAATAATCATTCATTCCCGAATGTATGCAGGGGTAATGTTTTTTTAAACATTTTTGTACCATGTTTCGAAATGGTACAAAAATGAACAAAATAACATTATATGCATACATATAATAGAATAAAAACAGAAAATAAGTGAAAAACATAATGTATAATAATAATAGATACAAAAAACTAAGCTAACATCCGTTTACGGGGGATATTTGACCGTCTCCGTCCCCAGAGGGCCATCATTGGAGGGGACCCCACCACTTTTCCAACGGCGTTCTAAGGAAACATATGGGTTCCTCCTTCGCCGCACACGCACACCTTCACGACTCTACTTTTTATTGAACGAAGCTTCGTTTATTCGAACGACTCTAGACCCTCCAATATCCATGCATACGGGGTTAGTAAGCAGTATGCAAGTACCTACATTAATATTATACAAAAGATAAATAGAAGTAGCAGCCCGTAGAATAATTCTTCTGAAATAGGTAACATGATTTATGAAAAGTGTTAGTAAAAGAGAAAGAAAAATAACGGCTATAACCAGTCGAAGAATGCTTCTGAAAAGAAAAGAAGGTGCCAGAGGGCCATCATTGGAGGACCAACCACTTACCCGCCCTGGTATAGGTAACAGATGGTTACCCCTCCAAGGCTCTTGCAAGGACTCTATTTTTTGTATATAAACGACTCTACATTTAATTAAACCAATCAAACCCCCAATGTCCCTGCATACAGTGTTAGCAAGCAGTATGCAAGTGCTTTATATGTACAGGTGTTAGTAGCATTGTAATAAAAAAATAAAAAGGGCCATCAGGGGGGACTCCACCAAGGCAACTATGGCAGTGATGGTGGTATTCTTCGACTGGCATTGTCTGCACTATGAGCTTGTGGTGATCTGCCGACAGTGCCCCCCCGAAATGATATTTACTTTAAAATTATAATTTTTTGTGCATTATTTGCCAATTTGAAACGTAAAATCGATTTAAAAATACCATTTAATAAGGTGGTATGCATATCAAACGAATTTATAAATAGTGTTATTTTTTTTTGTACTTATGCGCTTGTATACACTTTTTATACAATCATATTTTTTACACTTTTTTTTATTCGGCGGTACATCCTCTCTGCACGTTCCTTCGAGGGCACGTAGTTATATTTCGTGTAATTAGGTAAACCGTATTTTTCCTAAACCGACTGCACATTGTATTTTTTTTATTTTTTATTTTTTTTTCCCTATCCCCATATGGGGGTGTGCTGGACCTCGTCCATGCTTCATCTTTAGTTACATTATTGATTTTGCAGATCCTTCTCAAATCTGTCTGCGCCTCCCCCAATGACATGTGCAGGCTAGAGGTTTGATCAGACGACCTTGGCTGTCCTTTGTCCTGCCTCGGACTACCCAACGCTGAATTTTCTTTTAGTCTTCGTGTATTTTACCCCAAATATTCAGTTAACATTCTTTGAGGCTTCACTGAGTGGTTGGCTAAGGGACACGGAAGCTAGGTGTAGTTTATGGTCAGACCGAAAGCCATTCACATTTTTTGTTGGTACTTGCCAATTGATTTGAGATTTATTGTATTTCTTATGTTCTCTATTTTATGCAGGTGCTTGCAGGTTTTTTACAGATGCAATGCCGCATCATGGAGTCTCATGCATGAGTTTTTCTTTTGCCCTGTTTAATTTATCTTTGTCTTACTAACCTATTTTTTGCATTTTGTTTTTCCTGTTAAGCACTTGCATACTGCTTACTAACAACGTATGCATGGACACTGGAGGTCTAGATTCGTTCAAAATAAATAAATGTAGCTTCGTTTAATCAAAAAATTAGAATCTTGCGAGAGCCTTGAAGGAGTAACCATCAGTTACTTATACCAGGGCGGGTAAGAGGTGGATTACCTCCACTGCAAATTGTATTCAAGTCCGCCGGGGGGCCAATTGTCAGTGAATCAACTGTCATGGAACCGAGCTTCCCATGCGATGGCGGATAAGTTTTCTGAAAGAGTGTACTCGTCCCTGCAGGATCATTTCCGTCGCGCTGCAGTAATTCGGGAGGCGGAATAGTTGGTGATAAGCATTATTATAAACGACTTTTAGCATATGCCTTTGGGAAGTAGTATAATCTACCCACAGTTATGACGTACCTACACGTATACAGCAATGTGCAAAATGCGTTGAATAGAATTCCTTTGACGTTTTACCGCAAAAGTGAAAACGTTTTGACAGTATGCTTGCTCTAAGGGATATAATAAATTTATCAAACTATTTTTAGACCGTTCATTGTAAGAAGAAAATGTCTGGAAATAGCCAACATGTTTTCCGCGTTTCAGCCTTTTAAAACCTTGCTTATTTTAGCCTATACAATATTACACAACATTTTGAGTCATAACCAAAATTTATCCATCGTGGCAGGCTAATATCTTTATAGGTTGACAATTTATGTACATATTACAATTTATCTACATTCATTAATCGTCACATACAACATAGTCGTCCATTCGAAGATAGAGTCGGTTAAGTCGATCGGGTCGGTCGAGTGTATAATCGTCGATTCATAAGTTCCAGAAGTGCAGAAATGACATTTGGTAACAATAAACTCACGGTCAGGTCCATGCTCTACCGTGGCACCCCATCCAACAGCAGTACACATGGAGCCCGGTGTTGGTCCCCATCTCCAGTTGTGGCCTGCAGAGGCTTCGGACGGCAGGCAGGCGGGCCGGACCCAGCGGTTTAGCGTGACGGGTTCGCGCAGCCGCATCAGCGAGAGATCGTTTTGCATGCTCTCCTTGTCATACTCGTCGTGCACCATAACGTTAGACACGGGAATTGCTTGCTCTTGTGGCGAATATGAAAGACGGCGGAGCATGCCAGCTTGGACTTCGTAGTAATGCTTCCAGAATCTAGACAAAAAATTGAAATCTGCGTTTTAGCTTTGAACTAAGATTAAGAACATGATAATTTCGAAAGGGTACTTGAGAAAATAAGATATTTTTTCTTACTTGTCGAAGCAATGTGCAGCTGACAATACCCAAGAGTCACTGATGAGGACTCCTCCACAAGTGAATACACCATCTTTGTAAATGGCCACCATCCACGGCCAAGCAGCCGGTTCACATAATTTTCCGCCAACTATTCTAACCTTATCTTTTCTACTATTATTACCAGTAGGCTCCAACTTTTGTTCAGCTTCAAAACTCGATTGTTTGGAATGATTCGTCTTCTGTTCATCTTCAACAATCGGTGCACTTTTTAACTTTTGTTCATCTTCAACCGTCGACTGTGTATGGTGATTTAACTTTTTATTGTCTTCAACAATCGGTTGTGTAGAATGATTTAATCTTTGTTCGCCTACAGATGATTGTGTGGACTGATCATACTGTTGTTCTTCACCTTCGACAATCCTTTGTGCAGAATGAATAGACTCTTGCTTGATTTTAGCAATAGATTGTGTAGTTATCAATTCCTCGTCTTCATTAATCGAAGGTGTAGAGTATTTCAATTTATTTTCGTCTTCAACAATTGATTGTGTCGGATGGTTTGACTTTGTTTTACTTTCAGCTTCGGTTGAATGTTGTGTTGAATAATTTACCTGTTTTTCATCATCAACAATCCTTTTCGTCACATGTCTGTCTTCATCCCCATAAATTCCTTTTGTCATTTGCTTGTCTTTAAAAATCGACTGTGTAGAAGGATTCAATATTTGTCCATCTTTATCAGTCGATAGTTTAAAATGATTAAACTTTTGATCATCTGTAATAGTCGTTTGTTTAGAGGGGTTCAACTTTTCTTCGTTTTCAACAACCAAATGTTTAGAATCATTAACTGTTGGATCATGCTCTAAGAATTCCGAACTATCTTCTAGTTTTCCATCTTTGTCGGAAGTACTTTCTTTAATGTGACTCAATGAATCCGGCTTATCACTTTCGGGATGATTGATGTGTTTTGAATTGCTTCGGGCAAGCAATGAATCTTCATTCAGAGAGAAATCAGAAAATCCCATGGCTTTTCTTTGATTAAATTCATCGTCAATGGTTTCCCTGAAGTATGATCTTTCTGGAGGATCAATTGGTCGATGGTATATAGTATGTTGATAACTGTTTAATGGTAATTGATCACTTCCGAGTAAGTAATTAGTTCGAGGTGCGAAGGTTGTAGAAATTTGGTTGGGATTATTACCAGAGTCTTCGTAATTGCTGGTTTCCGCTTCGATTTTCTTTTCCAAATTGTATTGCATGGTTGTTTCTTCCGGAGAGTTGTACCCAATTGTTATTTTTTGATGCTGGTAAGGGTTGACTAAAGTGTTAGGGATTTTTTCAATCGACGCACTTGGTGGTAAGGTTTGTGGTTCAGTGGATGGTATACTTGGGAGTACAGTTGGTGGTATGTAGTTTGGTAAGGTTGGGTGTACTGTTGGGTTAACACCGGCATCTATTCTTGGTGGCACAGTTGGGGATGCAGTTAGAGGTTCGTAGGATAATATACTTGGTAGGACGTTTAGTTGTTCGTATGGTGGTACGTAGGTTTGTACATAAGGTTGCACATACGGTGGTACATAGGTTTGTACATAAGGTTGCACATACGGTGGTACAGAGGGAAGTATATTTGGTGGTAGGGTTGGTGGCAGTATTGCTTCTTTACGATGTCCATAATTGACGTTTGCTTTAGCATATTCTTGTGCATTGGGAACCTGGTTATAACCTTCGGGTGCGTTATGGTGCTGGGTTATTGGAATGTGGTAAGCGGGCTTGAAGGTTCCTGCACTATGAGTATCATAATTGATTGGAATCTTAATATGCTGATTGACCGTACCCGCATAAAGAGTATCGTATTGGCTTGGAGCATGACTAAGATGGTTGGATGTGCCTGCACCATTAGTATCATAATTAACGTGCTGGTTATGTGCGCCTGCACTATGAGTATCGTATTTTGTTGGAACATTATTATACTGGGTGTACGTACCTGCATCATAATAATCGTAATTTCTTGGAATATTACTCGGATGGTGGTATGTGCCTGTACCAAGACTACCGTAATTACTTTGATGGCTGTGTGTGTTTCCAATATGACTATCGTAATTGATTGGGATACCACTAATATGGCTGTAAGTTCCTGCTTTCTGGGTGTCATAAATGTAAGGCAAAGTCTCTATTATTTTATTGATTCCATTATACAATTCCTCGTTAGTAAGGTAGGAGTATGGCGCACTGTAAGAATTTTCAGGCTGTTTAACTGGAAATGGAATTCGATATTCCCTCCCATTATTGGGGTCTTGTTTTATTTCGTATGCATAAAAATCAAACTGATTTTTATTATTTGGTTTTCCGTAATGTTCTTCACGAGAACGTTCTTTTCGTTTGGTAGAAGGTTCGATTACCGAACCGTAATACTGTAACTCTTCACTGGAATCACTTATGATGGGTTCATAAGAAATGTGTATCTGGTGCTCCAAATCTACTGCAAACTCATCTATTGTATTGAACATCTGACGTCTTCGTCTATCGTATAGATCGTTATCAAAATCAAGCTGAAAACAAAAAAAAAAGAAATATAAATATGCCGCACAAGTCACATCTGCCTCAATGGGACTATGGCTTCCCTATTGGGGTATGTTGTGTGACTGACGGAATTGAGGATGGGAAGAAAATGGGGAAGAGGAATTTTCCGACAGGTTTATTTTAAATTTGCGCTAAAATCGTTCTCGGTTCGGGGGGTAAGATTTCTTTATGTCTTGGCGGCGGATGCGTCTGCCCACCGACTGGGTGGCAAGCCGGATAGGGAGAGGCCGGATAATAAAGACCCTTCTCTCGGCAAATCATCTAGCACCACAGCTGGAAGGATGGATGCATACGTCTACCACTCCTGGACACTCCTGATCCCCGGATTCCTATCCACTCGATCCTTTACTTAAAAATACCCCACGCACAGCATCCCCAAAGATGAATAGGCCCAGGCGAAAATCCTCAGGTTCTCACATTGTGTAGAGTTAAAATGTAAAATAAGACTATTAAATAGGGAGCCAAACCTATTAAAAGAGAGGTAGATAGTAGATATTCTGAGCACCACCCTGTTGAAAGACCGTCATTCATATTTGGTGACGAGATCTTTTTTTTTTTTTTTTTTTTTAATGGCTCTTCACCCCAAAAGAGTGTTCTGGCCATTGTCAAGTGAATGCTTTTGTGACTGTAATTTTGTGAGTGTAATTTTTGGTTAATATTAACTAATTTAGTTTTAATAACAAGAACCTATCTACATTATATAATAATACTATACAAATAATAATAATAATAATACGCAAAATTATTACAATAAGAGAAGATTTTAATTAAACATAACAAGGAAATTAAAAGATATGCTGACACAATTTATTGTGCGTAAAAAATAAAATAAATAAATAAATACATGAAACTTAACTTACAGTTACAAATTGATGCTGTTAATATTCAGGAAATTAGCCAAGACTTTATACACGCGTTTGTTCACAGAAGATAACAGGCATGCAATGTTGTAGGGAGGCAATATACCCGAACTGATTAGGTGAGGGATGAAATTTTTGTATGAATTATTTATAGGACAACTGAAAAAAATATGATTGAGATCCTCTTCACCAAGACAACATTCACACATCGCAGAATTCTTAATATGAATTTTTGTCAGGTGAACATTGTGGCAGCAATGCCCTATCCGCATGCGGCAAATGGATGATGTCGAGAATTTGTTAAAAGAAAGTCTGGAAAACCACGGTTTTGAAGGAATCGTTGGCTGAATTGTGAAAAAGCTATATCCTTTTGATTGACTAGATTCTTCCCAATGATTCTGCCATGTGGAAATCATGTTTTCCTTCAATTTTATGAAAATGTCATTGGTGTTTAAAAATTTATATAAAATATCCCCCGAAATAATTGCATCTTTCGCCAATGAATCGGCTTTTTCATTTCCAGGGATACCGCAGTGACTAGGTATCCAAGCCAAGACGATTTCTTTGCCAGAGTCGGTTAATTTATGAATTAAAGTGCGAATTCCAACACAGAAATCGTCTTCTGGGTAATGGAAAGGGGAAGAGTTTAATTTTTGAAGTGCACTCAGGGAATCAGAGAGAATTAAGAATTTTCCAATGTGAACATCGTCAATGTATTTGAGGGATTCAAAAATGGCTATACATTCAGCAGTGAAAACGGAAGCCTCTTTTGGAAGTTTAATTTTTCTATCGACTTGATCTGATGGGCAGTGGAATGCCGCTCCCACATGGTTTGATAAGGGAGACTTGGAACCATCTGTGTAAATAATTTTCCAGTTGGAATATTTCGAATTTAAAATTTGGATAAGTTTTGTTGGAGCTTCGTGATTGTTAATTACGCCGAGAGAAAAAAGAATATTTGGTTTACACAAATGAATTCGAAAGGAGTTGGCATATAAAGGAAGTCTGTCTGATGGATTTAAGAGGGGTTTATACGCACAGTACGTATGGAGGCTTTTAACAAGAAGAGGGATTGATTTGTTCCTCCAATATGGAAGTGATTTCACTTGAGCAGTGAGTGCAGTAATTTTGTCTTTCAGTGGGTGATTAGAGAGTCTTAAGCATTTAAATAAAAACTTGTCAGCCAAGAACTATCTTCTGAAATGAAGAGGAGCCTCCACAGCCTCCACTTGTAAAGCGTTAATTGGGGAAGAACGCATTGCTCCGATAATCAATCTTAAACATTGAAATTGAATACGGTTCAACCTTGCGAGGTTCTTTTTAGAAGTGGGTTCAATGAGGAATGACGCGTAATCCAAATGACTCCTAACATATGCGTTATAAAAAAGTTTTTGGGTGAATGGATGACTTCCCCACCAGACCCGTGAAACGGCACGTAAAGTGTTGAGGCCAGCTTGACATTTGTTAATAATTAAATTAACATACGGGTTCCATGTTAACTTAGAGTCTAAAATTACCCCAAGGAATCTTATTTGTACCTGCATAGGGAGAATTGAATTATTTATTTGGACTGTTACACGCGGAGTAACACGTTTTCTGGAAAAGACGATAACATTGCTTTTGGACGGAGAAATTTCTAAGCCGTGATTTTTTAACCAGGTGTCAAGGTTTTTCATGCAAATGTTAATCACATCCTCCAGAATAGAAATAATTCGTCCTGAAATATATATAAAAAGATCATCCGCATACTGGAGTATTTTACAAGATGGATGCATACTCCGATGCAGGTCAAAGGTATAAATATTAAAAAGGATAGGACTAAGGACGGAGCCCTGAGGCAAACCCTTGTTTACTATTCTTTCCAGTGGAGGAGAATCCAGCACCTGGATTTGAATTTTTCTGGTAAGAAGGAGGTTAATTATAAAACTGGAAAGCTTACGAGGGATGCCAATTTTTAATAATTTATTAAATAAAACATCTAATAAAACATTGTCAAAAGCTCCGCACACATCAAGGCAAACACCGACAAGGAATTCATTATCGGCCAGGGCCAACTGGATATCAGAAGTCAGGATGGACACACTTTCGATCGTACTTTTTCTTTTTCGAAAGCCAAACTGAGAGCTGGGAAGAATTTTCTCATTTTCTGCATACCAGTCTAGACGTCTTTTAATCATATGTTCAGCTATTTTAACTAAGGAAGATGACAGAGCTATAGGTCTGTAAGAAAGTCCAGAGTTAGGGTCTTTCTGGGGTTTCAGAATGGGAACAATTATTTGAGTTTTCCAGGATGATGGAATTTTGCCGGAGTCAAGGATCAGATTTATAATTGAAAGAAAATAGTTTAGTGTGGTAACGTCGCAGTTTTTAATAAAGCTATAAGGAATACTTAGGTAAAAAAGCTATAGGGAATACTTTATACTTAGGAATGCTTAGGGAGGTCTTAAACGATCTCACAGACTCATCTACACCAGCGGATGAGTCTGTGAGATCGTTTAAGACCTCCCTAAGTTCCGTTAAATTGAAGTGGGTGTCCATCCAACCCCGTGTTTTAAATGAGTATGTGAATTCTGTTTCATTAAAATTACTTGCAGTTTGAGGAGCTAGTTTATCGGCAAATTCCTTCACCCACTCTGAAGTGAGTGGTCGAGTCACCGTTGGGACGTGAAAACCCTTAAACCTGCGAATTGAATTCCAAACAACTGAAAGAGGAACTTCGGGAGATAATGATGTGCAAAATTTTTTCCAGCCTTGACGTTTTTTGTTTTTTAGAAGACGTTTGGTCTTAGCTTCAATTTGTTTATACTGAACGAAGTTCTCCATATTCATATTTGTTGAATAAATTTTCGCATATTTTTTCCTCATATCTACTGCGTCTGAGCATTCAATATCCCACCAAGGAGCTGGGGGAGGTTTCCCTTTGTTACGTGTCGTTTTAATGGGGATAAATTTTTCTGCGGCCGTAATGACTGCAGACACAAATAAATCGTAACATTCCGCAACATTTTCTGTAGTTGGAGAGGGCAGATTTTGCACAGAGAACTTTGTATGATTTGAATAGTCTTTCCAGTTGGCTCTGGCAGTTAAGAACCTTGGTTTTCGACTACTGCACTTGACATTTTTGTTGGAATGATAAATATTTGAGAATTCAATGAGGATGGGGTAATGATCACTCCCATGAGGGTCATCCAAAACCTTCCATAACAGGGATGCGGCTATGTTGGAATTGCAAATAGTAAGATCAACCATGCTGGGTCGCTGACCAGGCACCTGCAGACGAGTAGGAGAACCATCATTGATAATACAAAAGTCTAGTTCATCTAGTAGATCAACAATATCTCTGCCCATTCTGTCATAATTGTGGACTCCCCATAATCCGTGATGGGCATTGAAATCTCCCAGAACAAGAGAAGGGGTAGTGACCTTGGAAAACATAGCTTTTAGGATTGATTTAGAAGGTTTATTAGATGGTGATATATACAAAGAAATTATTGTAGTGTCAAAAACCTTTGCGGCCGTCACTTGAAAAGGACAACCAATTGGTTTTACATCTACAGGGGAGAAGGGTAATGATTTTTTAATGAAAAGAGCGGAGCCGCCCTTTCCATCTTGACGGTCGTCTCGAAGACAGTGGTATCCCCTGACTCTGAAATCAGAATCCGGTTCCAGCCACGTCTCCGAGATGGCAGCCACTGCAATTGAGTTTGAGTGTAATGTGTTTAAATATTCTTCAGTCTTATTTCTAAGACTATGACAATTCCACTGAAGAATCCTCATCAGAGGAGCCATTTCTAGTTGAGTTGATAATATTAGTAATTTGTTTAGCAACGTGGGACGGTATTTGAATGTTGTTTTTATTTAAAGTTTGTAAAATATGTAAAAATGAGGTGATTAGTGTAGAGTTAAGGTCTATATTATAATTTTGTTCTTTAGTAGATGACTTTAGGTAAGAATTGAAATTTGAACTGGAAGGAATTTGTCCATTAGGGAACCACAGAAGGGATTCGTGATTAGCATTTTTTTTTTGTTAGAACTCTAGGTTTCACGACCCTTTCAACAGTTTTTCTAAATGAAGAAGAAGAAGGTTGAGAAGGGGTGGATTTTTTAGAATTTTTGGAAGTTACTTCAGAATAAGATGGAATGGATTTGTTAAACATTCTTGATGCTTCCGCATAAGAGATGCTCTTCTCGGCCACTGTGTGTTTAATATTGCGCTGCCTTGACAGTTCAGGGCAAGTTTTGCTGATGGACATGGGAATCCCGGAACAGTTTAAACATTTATAATTTTCCTCTGTTTTATCGCAGGAATCGCCACTATGGGACGAACTGCACTTGAAACAACGGGGTTCTGATCTGCAGAGGTTCTTCGTGTGTCCAAATCTGCAGCACTTGTAGCATTGCACAGTTGGGAACACATAGAGCTCTACTGGTAGAGAGACGTTAAACATAGTAACATTTTGTGGAAGGTCTTTGCTGTCAAATGTTAGGACAACGGATTGGGAGGATCTCCATTCTACAGAGTTTCCCGTATTAAACCTGTAATTTAGACGACGCGCTTTTAAAACTTTTCCGAAACCTTGAGGAACAGTAATGTTTTCCAGGATGTCCTCTATCGACCAGTGCGGTGGGATCCCTTTTGTGACACCTAACTTTGTAACCTGATATGTAGGTATGAAAACGTTGTACGAGTTTTTTTTGGCAACATCAGATTTTACAAAGCTATTGGCCTCAGCCGCTGTCTTGAATTCAACAGAAAGACGGTTACGCCCAACTGATTTTACTCCATTCCAGACAGGGTGGATTTTATTTTTAAACATAAAATGTCCAAAGTCCACATCGTATAAATTTGATTGTTTCTCATCCTTTGAAATTTTAGTCACGTGTGTAATGTAAGGTGGTCTATCAAGATTATTATACAGACGTGACATTTGTGAAGGAGTATTGTTTACCAGTAGGGCGGGTGTGGTGGGAGGGCTTGCTGGACTTAAATTTGAAATCGAGGAAGAAGTGGATGGAATTACATCCTGTAAAACAGAATTATTTGGAAGGGAGTCGTTTTGCGTGGAGGGTGTTTTTCGATGTATCTGTTCAAAATCTGTTGCATTTCTATTATCTGCTGGTTTAGCAATTTTTCTTTTTTTTGACGTAATCGTTACGAAGTCCGAAGCCTCCGGAATATTAACCGCGATTAATTTTTTTGTAACACCCGAGGATTCAGATAGCAAACCATCATCTGGGGGATCAGGTGGTTTTTCTTTATCCATTTTCGGATAAATCTACAGCACACAAATCAAAAAAAAAACTTACCTTAACTGCTCCGAAGAACCAATTATATAACACAAATACTTACAGTGAAAACAAATATACAAGTAAAAACTATATTACACTAATTTACAATACTATTTTAAAACTATTATCTATATAAAATGATTAATTTTGTAAAGAGGAATGAAATGACACTGGCACAGTTAGACGGGTGACGAGATCTAAATAGCTAGGTACTTCCCATTCTTCGCCCTTCCCATCTTCTTCCTCTCCCCTATTAATATTATTATAGTGGGGGTATAACATGTGTTTTGCATTGGTTGAAGAGTTTTTTTGTTCGTTTTTATTATAATTGTACTGCGTAAAATTGAATCGTACCTTTCGCAGGGTTTGCGTTAAAACGGTAGAGGTGACTCCACATTTAGGCTCAGGGCAGGTTATGAAAACCGAAGAGCCATTGAAACAATTTCTGGAGAATGTCGGCATTTCATTCTCATTTTCCAGGGAAATGAATAATCCTTTGAAATGTTCGGGTTGACGAACAAGTTGGACAAAAGGAGGTCTGGAAAAATATCAATTAAACAATATTAGATCAGATTGTGATCCAGAAGTCTAAATGTTATAAAGCTCTTCCATAATTCTTTTAACTTTTTTGTCAACTATTCTTCTCTTGGTAAAACAAGGAATAACTTCTCTCCATTGTCAACTTTAGAGGGTTTTTTCAATGTTTTTTTATTAAAAAAAAATTTTAAGGAAAAAATATGATAAAATTTTTTTCGAAAAAAATTACGAGTGCTATAAAGAAGGCATTATTTTATTTTTACGCTGAAGAATAAACTTTCCATGTAGTTTTAAATGCAGCATTTTTGATTTTCCGTCAAAATAACAAGTTCGTTGTTGTTTGTGAACATGGCGTTGTTGAAGACACGCCGGCCAACCCTGAATACAGCCGTCTTAACAGCCAGTAGCGTTTTCTACGTCATAATGACGTTGTAACCAGTTAGAAACGTTTAGGATTATGCTGTTTTGATATTTTGGATAGATTTATTGATATACATATTGTGAAATAATAAATGTTAAATATGTATAAAAGATTTGTTGATTTATCAGATAAGTACTAAAAGTTAAAGGTAGAAAATAATATTTATACAAACCGTATGTAATGTGTAAATAATAGAAATGCTTAGTTATAAGTTTAGGTTTCTCATAACCCGCTTCACTAGATTAGCCCAAGTTGAGGCAGTCATAAGTATTTCACAATACATTTGAATGTACTTTTGTAATAAAATATCTTCACTGAATGGTTTGGTTAAATCAATAACTTCGAATTTGAATGAGTGTGCCGGTAAAGGCCCAACATTATTTTTGATCCAATTTCTTATGTGATCTTTAATTTTTGTGTGAATCTCATTTTAATACTATCTGGAAAAATGTTGAAAATTCTTGTTGCAAGGTACCTAAAGTTTTGTTGACCAAAAAAAATTAAAGAAATTTGGAGTAAAGCAATGTTAGTGTTTTGAGTGCTTAAAACGAATATTAAATTTTTTTAAATAATATTTATAAATGTTTGTATAAATAAAGGGATGTTTTTCCGTGTATCTGTCGAAAGTCAAACACATGTAACACATAATAGTATGTAATTGATTTGTTTTTATAATAGTTTTCTATGAATTTATGTTTGGGTCAAGTGCAGATGAAATGCCACCTCCCCATGCTAAGATACCATACTCAATAATAGTGTGTTGAAAGTCGAGAAAGTTTCGAATCGTTCTGAAAAAGTTCATGGTTTTTCATAATTTATTTGCAAATATTATTTCAAATGTAGGGATATTGACACCATTGTGTATTTCTAACAGAGTCATCGTCATGTGATTAAGTTTTATATCCAATCACTTTTTGACAATGTTTATATCCGTTTCACCCTTTTCTTAAACAGTAAGCTAAGTGTCAGCTTCCAACGACAATATAGTGTCATCGGCAAAACTAATTATTTTCCACAGAATATTCAGTTTCATAGGTTGTTAATATATATGTACAACAGGAAATTCTAATGTATTAGAATTTGAAATTAAAACACTTTTGTACTTTCTTCCACTAATTTATATTTCACCAGGACCGATTTCATCCTATTAAGGACATTTTCTAATGTGCTAATTAGATACGGATTTTTCGACCAAGGAACAGAATTTAATAAAAAATTTACTTCAAATCTTTCATATTATATTTTTAACGGTATTTATGAAAATACTCCATTGGTGGGTAATCTCTATTTTATAAACAATTCACAAAAAACAATTTACAAAAAATATTGTTTTAATGCATCGAACGTTATTAATACCATAGCGTCTGCGTGGTTAACCCAGCCACGAGTGCATGTCGGACGCCACAACATACGCGCCGCGCCAAAAATAACATCTGTGTACGTGGAATTTAACACAAAGCTACTGTTATAATTCAGTTTCGAATTCAAGAATTCGATACAAGATGTCGCTACTTCCGTCAGTTATAACTGCTACGAATTTGTGAATATGTAGTATCTCTCCGGATATCAACAATTGACGGTAATACATGTTGTATCAAGTGGCTATATATTACATATGACGTCATTACTCTGTCTCGGTTACTTTGTCCCGGTGAGTAGCTACAGTGGATCCGAGGAACAGGCTGTTTTTGGAATCAGTTCGTATTTGATCTATAAAATGGTCACCAACACTAACTGGGCGAAGCCGAACCAAAAGCCGCCCGCAGGGCCTAGCAGTAAAAACATGCGGAGCGGGTTTTTGACATCTTTTTTATAATATCAGAAACAACTTGCCGTCTGGCCGATTTTCAAGAAGCATTTTTATAATAAATATTTTCTTGACGCGAAAACATCGCAGTCAAATATTCTTTCTTTTTCATGTTTAACCCTAAGTGTACCTAATCTGATGTTACGACAATTAGTACGGGATACAAGTCTAATTCAATAAAAAACCAACCCCTTCAAAAGTCCTTAATCGAAAATATGAGAGTAATATTTTATCTACGTGACACATAAACTTACTCGTTATTGTCGTGTTGTTCTATGGCGCATGCGTCCCCCGCCCATTTGTAAGGATTATTGCAAACTGGGTACCATTTTCCTTTATAGTTTCTGTGAAGAAATCCCTTTGAATGTGAAATTGTGTAGGTCTGAAATGATAAAATGAAAGTATTATTTATTTCCTCAGATAAGCAGTGAGTTTTTATTATTTTTATGGACCCAAAAGAGGGTGGAAAAGTAGAAAATCTAAGCCACACGAAAGATATAAATTTGACTTGTATCTACTATTAACTTAAATGAACCATGTACTTGAAAACTTAATTGAACCTGAAACGATGAAACCTTTACAAGATTTTTCAATTTCACAAAGGTTGAGATTGCTTGGCCATGTTGTTAGAATGCCAAGTGACAGGACACCAAAGACGGTGGCCAAGTGGAAACGCCCTAAAGTATTCGTTGTGTGAAGCAAGAATGAACGGGATATCAATTTATTTTTCCAAAAAACCCTCTTTCACCATTCACACTGAGCTAGCGCTGCGTTACAATTTGTCTCAAAAACACATTCACGGTGTGAGTAGGCGGGTAGGTAGCCCCACTTTTAGGATGTGCCACATTTATTTTCCCTATTACTTTATACAACGCTTATTACAGATGTATTTGGAATTTACAAGATTAAAATTACAAGACTAGGGACATAGATATATTACAAACAATACAATTTAGGAAAAATATGGTTTTCGCAGAGTTTGAAAAACTTTATGGATTTCAATCAAATAATCCTCGTTAAAGTTTTGTAGTGTAAACATGAAACTTGTATGTATTCCTATATTTATAATTAAGATAAAGTTACTGCCACGAATAAACAGTCTTTCTAGAGGTTAATGCCCAACTTAAATTTGAAGCAATTTATCTTATATAGCTACACACTTATATACATTAATTCGTAGGATGTCAAAGATCTCACCACAAAACATCCTTTCTCAGTGATTGATGAGAATTCAAGGTATGAAACTCGGATTTTGTCGTTATGGTGAACGCGTACATGAGAAGCGCCTTTGAGTGAACGTCTTTGCATATTATGCAAAAGAATTTATTATGCGGAGTCACGGAACAGACGTTACTCAAAGATATCTTTACAAGAAGAGTATCTTTCTCAAGAACACAACTTGAAGAACTCTTCAATGTTCGTTTTTGTTTTTAAAAATAAAAATAAGTTCACCTGGTTTTATTAAAACAAGTGTACACAAAGTATCATTAGAGTGATATGATTTTTAATTACTACATAATGATATGCGGAAAATATTGTTTGAACTTGGACCCGCGACCGACGCCGCGACGCCTGGGAGAACTTGACGATTTGAGCCGCTAATATCTAACCTATCTAAAAAAAAATCCGAAATACGATTTAGTGATCTGAAAATACACTTACCGCATGATGTTCCAAGCTGTTATGCAACATGGTGCACTCGTGTTCATCGATTTTACTTGGACAGTTGAAAACACCGTCGCAACGCTGTTCGATATCAAAGCAACTAGAATCTTTTCCTCTCTGAATGTTATCGTTGCAGCTGAATGATAACAGTCCACAATCTAAGAATGAATAAAAGCATACGTATTAACAAAATTGAGGTAGATATATTCAGTTTTTTAAACAAAACCAAA
The DNA here is from genome assembly GCA_929108145.2 of Limnephilus rhombicus. NCBI lineage: Eukaryota > Metazoa > Arthropoda > Insecta > Trichoptera > Limnephilidae > Limnephilus > Limnephilus rhombicus. The sequence goes on along the minus strand of OV815278.1, from coordinate 50,185,850 downwards.
GAGTTGGTTTTGACAGGTGGATTACAGTCGGTAACTACTTAGGGGGGATATGAGGGCAAAGAGGGGTTAGCTAAAGGTTAGAGAAAGGAAATATGTTAGAACAGGAAAATATTATTAAAATGATTTTTTGATTCCAAGAAAATAAAACGGAGAGGTAGTATTAAACCTGGAGTACAAAAATAATTGGTTCTGCAAACACGTTAAAATATTCTCTCTTTATTGGTCACAAGATTCAATAAAAAATGTGCTTGTTTTGGTGTAAATTCTCCCACTGCTAAACAGAACGGTGAATAGGTACTCACAAAAACATAATTTAGGAAACTTCCAATGCCACCTAATGATTAAAACTTATCGTTTATATTGGAAACAGCAACAACAAATTTATACACTAAAATACATTCAACGATTATCAGCTAAATGCGAAAAATTTGTTGTTTAGCTATATTTGAATCCTTGGTATTATCATTAATTCTTGACATTTTCTTCGGAAACATGATTAATGACTTTTCGAAATGAAAACGGATATTAAATGTAAGTTTTCTTAATAATTACTAAAAGATTTAAGGTAGTTCATCCGTCAGTGGATTTGTCACAGTATGAAATTGCCAAAAAGGAACGGGGTTCAAGCATAAAAATAACCACAGACGCCTAACAGAACTTGACGTAGAAAACAATTTTAGTAATTACAATTTATGTTATAGGGTATGGGTACCGTTGCCCCGGGAAACGTTTATTGGACAACCAACACCCTTGCCATAGTTCACCCCACGTTCGCTACGTTTGGCGACTTAGCACTTCCTGCTTGGCAGGTCAGATCGGGAGAGACTAATTGAGGGATACCTTTTGACCACTCCAGCCGAACTCTCCCGCCTTGCAACCCAATGGGAGGAATGCATTCATACGTCCGTCAATCCTGGACACACTGACCCCAGATTCCTATCTACACCTCATATTTTTTTCCTTGACAGAACTTCCTCTCATTCCTTTCCATACAAATATCCCCCACAGAGCATCCCCAAAGATGACACAGGCCCCGAGGAAAATTGTTTTCTCCAGGGCCTCCTGTGTGGAGCTAAGGTAAAAAATAGAATCATATATTACGAGTACTTATACTCAATGGAGATCTGCAAGATAAGCACAGAAAAATTTGTATATATATCGTATTGTAACATTTGTAAATAGTACCAAGTAACATTATTAGACGTGTTCCTCTTCCTGTGTCATTAGGGATGCAATAATGAGGACATAAATTTTCTACTAAGACTTAGAAAACTATGTTGAAATTATATATATAAAAACGATATAGAAAAACAATAGAAGACAATATAAGGTTGTTAATGAACTAATTAAAAACACTATGTTCTCTTCATCATTATATGTACTGATTATTTCTTCAATTAAATGGTTAATTATGGTTATTAATAATTAATGGTTATTAATTATTTCATTAATAAAATGGTGCCACAAAGTGAATTTGCAAAATTTGAAGAAATAAAAGGTTCTTTTTAGGTGGAATGGATGAATATAAATTGACTCACTGAAGCATCCAAGCTCATCTTCGCCTAAAGGACAGTCGTAGAAGCCATCGCACATTCTGGACTTGGCTATCCTGGTCTTACAGGGGCAGTGGGTCTCGTCGGAGGCATCGAGGCAGTCCGCAACCCCGTTGCACCACATGCTCTCCGGGTAACACCGGCCGTTGGCGCAATTCTTGAACCCGGCGGAGCAAGCTGATTTCTTCGCCGTGGGGAAGGAATGGTTGCCGTAGATCTTGTTAGCCATAGCACTGTTGAAAAATTGAAAGATATAAGTCAAAAGTTGCCAATTTAATAAAGATTTTATTACTGTTTTATGGTAAAAATGAACAACCACAAGAATAAATAAATATAAGACGTTGATACTTTTACCTATATCAACTACACCAATAAAATAATGCGGATATGATGCAAACGTAGAATACGTAATAAAAAAGAAGTATCCTATAGGCGTGTTTCGTGGTCCAAATATTTGTCTTACGTGGTCCCAATCGAGGTTTAAATTTCCAATAAAAAAAAACTGTTTTCGGAATTCAACCGGGACGGAGATCTACCATATCAGGCGAGTGCAAGTGTGATAGAGCTACACAGGCTAAATGTAACATTAATTATTGGTTTCCATTCAAATTTGTATGATAATTTTTTTCTTTATTGTATGGACGTAAGTCTGCCAATAACATCTCTTTAAGAAAACCTGTACCTCTACATTCTCGTGTCTATTATGTTTGTGTTTTTGTTATGGGTTTGCATAAGTTTTGGCCTTTGGAGAGGAGAAGAAAACGTTAGTTTTGAGAAGTTTGTTATTGTATTTGTTATGTTAAAGTTGGTGGTGTAATTCTGTGGATAATTTGTGAGCCTTATTTTGAACCCACGATGAAATGAAATGCGTGTGCTGTGTGTTAGAGTTTTATTTTTTGGTTGTTTCAATTTGGTGGGCGTTGGACAAGCAGTTATACAAATTGTGGAGTAATGTTAAATTACGTTAGTTATGTTAATTAAACGTTAATACTCACTCCATATCTTTATAGTGATCAGACAACCGTCCATCATCATCTTCATTAGTTTTGTGGGTCCTTTCTTCTGGAAAATTCTTATTCTCCGATTGTACGCTAGCTACTGTTCGGTAGTCTGTGGACCCAGAATTGTAAGGGACTTGGGGAGAAGTTGACGGATTGTTGGCCATAAAGGTGCAGATGTACGGTTGCACCTGAGGAGGCATTTGAGCACCAGGAGGCACCACAAAAGACGGTTTGTTTCTAAAAAATTCATAGAAAATGGACATAAAGGGGTTATTGTACAGCATATTATCTTTTCTAAAGTTAATGACACCATCATATTAAAATATCTCAGTAATGATATTATCCATATTCTTCTTCCTATGTTGCAACATTGCAAAAAATGTATAAAATAAGAAAACACTAGTACGTTGGTTACACCATAAGGGGTGGCAAGTACATTATTCTAGTAATGATCCAGGGGAAAATTGGTGGGAGGTGTGGTCGAGGAAGGCGCCCCACCTCATAACTGAGTAGTTCCAGGCTGCTTTGTGTGGGTTGATGTTTGCCTTCATTAAACATAACCCCCGATGGGAGAGAAGACACCAGAAGAGAGTTATTACAAATAATAAGAAAAATATTTACCCCGAAGCAGAATATGTAGGACCATTTGTTGGGGAATTCTGAGTAGTCGCAAAACGATTTCCGTAGGTATATGGGTAAGGAACACTGTAACCTGGGAATAGAATAAAAGCTGAAAAAAACATGACTTGGATTATTACTATTTTAAACCTATTTACCCGGTTTTAGAATCTTAAAATGGAATAAAATAAGTTTGTGTTTAAAAATCTCAATTTCATGGGAATTAGGTAACTGGTTGTGACATGGACAAATGAATCACATCCAAACATATCACATATATTTTTATAAATGTATATATTATTTCTCGATCCAACGTCTGGTGTTTTTCAGTTTTCATCATTATTATTATATATACTGTTATGGTACGCCCAAACGACAAAGAATTCAAACTCCTAATTCGCCGCAAACTACACAACACCCTGCTCCCCCCCTGTTCCCTGCTTCCTACTTCCTATCCCATCCGCCCACCCGCACGCGATCCCTTCCAACAGTTGAGAATTGCGAGCCGCCTCGGGCACACGTTAAGCCCGCGCGTTGATTCCCACTGTTCGCGCCCGGCGTACTATCGCTCGAATTGTACTCAAATATAACCTGCAATGTTAATTCAATAACCTACGGGTTTAGCGCTGATATTTCACCATGCCTGTGTAAACTTCGGTTCTGTCCTAAACTCGGGAGGTCCCCCTGGAAGCCGGAAGACGAAGAGCCCCAACATCATGTAAGCTGTACAATTGTTTCCTCATTTGATTGTGTCCTTTAACGATAGACTGTAAACTCCCTCGCAAAGCCATCACTCAGAGAGTTTCGTTTAGGGATCTTGAGGTTATAAACACGATAGCTAGGATTGTGTAGTATGTATTTCTTGTGTTGAATTGTACTGTAATGACCTATGTACTGTGTTTTAAATTTGCAATACATGAAACTAGTTAACTCAATCCTGTTATTATTCTGCTACGGCAGGAGGGTTTCCTAGAGGGGGAGTATCCTGCCAGACGACTGAGATGCGAAGGAATTTCTGAAGCCTCGAGCGACCCACCACCTGAATAGAGGGTAAATCATGCCTCCCCTGAGAGCTAGCTTGGGACATGTTTGGGGGCCCGCTCCTAACAATACATATATTTATTTTTCTACTTTTCTTGTTATTTATCTTATCTTATCTGTCTCTTTTATATATCACACAGTATTAGACAGTATAATAGATTATGTTTAGATAATGGTTAAAATTGATGTTTATTAAGTAGGTACTTGTTCTATGGGCAATTACTTCTAGGCAAGTACCTACCTAATTTTATTATTTTCTTTCTATTCGAATTAGTTCTATAAAACAAAAGAAGTTAGCTTCTTTGTCTTAGGAGAAAAAATGTGTTCCATTCTAAAACCCTTGCCACCACTGTAATAATGTATTGGATGTAAATCAAGAAATATATGAAGTACGATCAGACTAATGCAAAACGTGTTTAATTTGCAAAGGCGAGTAGCAAAGAAAATCTCCAACTGCAAGATCACACAATATAAAACCTATAAAAAAACAAGAGCGTAAAAAACGTCAGATAATTTATCTAGTTCCCATATCAATAATATTAGGCAAAAAAAGTTTAAAATTATTGACTTTTTATTTATTATTTGGGCATGATGTTAGCATTTGTTATTGGGTTATAACCTAATTATTATAATTTATTGTTTTCTAATGTATGTAATGTTATTAACCTGTAAATGTTCCTAATAAAATAAAATATCACTTATTTATTTTATTTTATTAAACACACTAATGGGATTTTACAATCTTAATATATTAAACAAAGTCGGGTTAGTTAAAAAAATTATAACTCGAGAACGGCTGGACCGATTTTTATGATCTTTGATTTGTTGGATTTGTCTCCGCCCGAATAGCAGAATAGCTTAAAACATCGGAAAAATTCACGACAAAAAAAGTTAAGAAGAAAATTATTTTCCTCATACATTTTGTATGGAACGAATTCTCATCTTTTGAAAGAGCTGCAGACATATTGTGATAAGTACCTATATTTAATGGTGGGTGAATTCCAGAAATTCAAAAACGACAAATTTCATTGCGCTGATTGTTTTGCTTTTGTTCTTAAGCATATAATGCTGCCTCTCTTTCTTACACACTAAATGTCAACAGTCGAAAATGAGACAAACGGTGAACGTATGTCTGCACCCCTCCAAAGGAAAAATACAAAAATTATAATTAACCTCCCTCACACGTATAAGGAAAATGATACGCAATTCCCGCAAGTAAGTGGATACATACGAAAATCCGTAAACAACGCCATCTCTGATACTGACAAAAATAAAACACAGGCAGTTGCGTATAGATAATTGCTTCATTGTGTAATTATTAATTTAATAAAAAAACTGATTTTAATTCAGCTAATAAGTTAACCCAACAGTAATTGATTCTGAGGCAGTACGAAGTTCGCTGGGTTAGCTAGTATTGTATATTTCGCTACGTGCTACGTGATACAGTGGGATATAAATTCAGTTAAGAGAAAGAATAACTTACCACCTTCCTGTGAGTGCCTGGGTGGACTTGGTGGAAAGTGTCCTGGAGGAAATTGTCCTGGTGGAAATTGACCTTGTGGGAATTGGCCTGTTGAGAACTGTCCAGGTGGGAACTGTCCAGGTGGGAACGCACTTCCATAATAACATATTGGGAACTGTGCGGGCATTCGCGGTTGGTTAACAACTTGAAGTCCAGCCTTCATCTTTTCAGACGTGATTGCACCTGCACTATTTTCTTCAGTGCTAGCTGACATGTGATCACCAAATTGAAAATTTGCGCCACTATTCCGTAAATCACTGTTTTGCAAATTGAAAGGATGTGGAGTGATGGGTTGTCCATCAAATTCTGATTTCAACGTATTCGGTGTAGTAGGATGTACGGATCGAAGAGAATTTTCGTATTTTTCATCCGAAAAGTTACTTTTTTGTAATACGACGAATCCAATATCAAGACTTCCATTATTGTTTTCTTTAATGTTTTCCATTTGGTGACTGCTAGATTGCATGTTGTTTTCTGTTTTGCGATCCTCAGGAAATAAGGGAAAATCATTACGTGCGTTTACCACTATATCTTCAGATTGTTGAATTTGATTACCGTCCGTTTTTAATCTGGATTTTGAAATTGGTGTATTTTCATGAATTGTCTGGATATCCGAAAAATTATCTTTTTGTAAAACGGTTTCGTTTTCCATTAGGTGAATCTTATTCGACTTTCTTTCTGAATTAACAAACTCTTGAGTTGTAGATTCGATCATCATTTCTGAGTTTTGTTCATTTGCTACAATGTTTCTTTCAAGTTGGAATTTATCAGAGTCTGTAGAATTTCTAGATGCTGTCAAGGGAGTGGTTTTTTCCACTGTTGAAAACTTGGATGGAGCGTCGACCGAAGAATCATCAAAATGATGATTTTGGTCACTGAAATTTACTGAACTGGAGTCTGACTTACTTTGATGTTCACTAACAGATTGATTGTCTGATGTATTTTCTTTTTGAGAAATAATCACTATTTCTTCTGGTTGATGATTTGTTTGTTCTGCTGTTTTTGAATTAGAAATTTGTGTTACGTCATGTGGATTTCCGAAAATCTCTTTTGTTTCCGTGTTATGTTCTTTTGAGATTTCTTCATTATTATCGGGCGTAGCTGTTCGAACATCCGAGGTATTTGATTGATTATTAATGCTTTGATGAAGTGGCATACTATCTGTCAAATTACCCTCTTCAAAAATGATTTCCCCACCTTTATTTTGAATTTGAGCAGAATGAAACCCACTCATTTTGCCTTCTGACTTATGCTGATTCTTGGTGGTTTGATCTTCATTTAAAGAAGCATTATTTTTTAAAATTTGAGTATTTTGTTCTGATATATGTGATGAACTATTGAGTCCACGAGTATTATGGTTTGTAAGCATTCCATTTTCAACAGAATCACTCAAATGATTGAGTTGATTATTTTCAATGGTTGCATGTCTTGAGTGAGGAAGCGATGTATCTTTATCTTTTGGCTTATCAACTTGGGTTGGAATCAAAGGACTTTCTGAAATATCAGGTTTTTCAGATGGAAGAACAATGCTTAATGTTATTAGAGAGTTAGAAGCATGTAAACTCGCTGTTTCCATATCATTCTCTTCGAGAATATCTTGACCTTTCATTTCCATATCTGAGGGGTTGGTAATGCTTTTTCTTTCTGTATTTTTTATGGATTCATTTACTGTATAATTACCCTTTAGCAATGTATTGTAGCCTTTTTGCATAAAGACATCTTCACTTTTTCGTGAGTCAAAAATTGGTGTTCCAAAATCTTCATCAATTACAGATTGGTCCTCGGGGCCACCCGTAAAGGTGTTATCAAAATGAACAGACTTTTTTGAATTAAATTCAGTAATGAAAAACAAAGGCACTTGAGTAACTTGTCTTAATTTGCTTGAATTAAGGCCTATTCTCGATTCATTTGCCATATGTACTAAATTATTGGTTTTAGATATTTGGTTACCATTAACTTCCATAGAAGTATCTGTCGAATTGACATGAGGACGAGAAGTAATCGGAACATTTACTGAATGTCTGAAATCTTTATCATTACTGCTGAGATTAGTTGCAGGTAATTGTGTATTGTTTAAGATTAAATTAGATGAACTAATATCAGGCACATTTTTATCTAAATATTCATCAGATTTTGATTCGTTATCTGCCTTTTTGGTTACTAGAACTTTTAACTCTGTATCATTTTTTTTAGGATGTGTAGACCGAAAGGTTCTTTCATTTTTCATTTCAGAATCAAAATTAGTATCTTCATCAGAGTTATTTGACGTATTGTTCTGCATTTTAAAAGTAGAAGTAGGATTTTGACTGACTAATTCTTGAACATCATCCATAATGCTATTTTGTTTTTCATTAGATGTGTCACCGTTGCTGACAATTTTTTCCCTAGTATCTGACGATGTCTCGAATCTTGCATATTCAAGGGTAGTTGTTTTTAGGTTTAAGTCACCTGATTTCACTTGAATGTCGTTAGATTTTTCTCCGAAGCTTTCTGAATTTTGTTCAAAATTGTTTGTTGTAGGTTTAAACTTTTCGTAAGAGTTCTGAAAACGATTCTGAATATCGTCTTGAATGAATGCTTTTAGCTGTGTAAGTTCTTCCATAATTTCGCGGCAGTATCGATTATTAGTATTAATTTTACAGTTTTTGCTGTATGCCTTTTCTAATGCAGGAATTGGAGAGGGGCTTCTTTTACTGCGTACCGCTTGTTCATTAGTTAAATTGTAGTCTTCATCAGTTAACAGTCCCCTGATTGCCGTCATCGCTAAAAAAATACATACAAAATATTTATATGGCAGTACATAAAATATTTATATAGCAGTACAAAATATTTATATGCAGTGTCTCTTAAGCCCGAAATCTGGTGAATCTTATGTGGAACGGTCAGCGGTCAATCAATCAATGGTTAGTATCAACATCTGTCTGAATTGGTGTATTTGTAAAAACCTCATTTAGACTATACCACAATTTTTCATGAGTCTACGCTAATATTAAATAATATGATATAAAATGAAGTTAATTGTCACAGAAAACATTAAATATTAGAAGATTCAACTTTGGCACAGCCTGTGTTTTCTTATTTAATGTAAAAAGAAAATCATTCAAAACGTGGATAAACACGCCTTCTTTCGTTTCTGAGTTTTAGATAAATATCAGTGGAAAAAGAAAATCTGAATTTTTAAAAAACATTACATCGTGAAGTTAAACTGAAATACGCATTACATATGAAATCCGTTGCATTTTGGATGCATTTTTTTGTACTTTGATTTTTTATAAAAATACTGATTCTTGGAAATATGACTACATGACATTTCAGTTAAAATTTCTTAGTTGAAAACTATATTTTTTCGGTAGTTGCAAGTTGCTTCCATCCAAGATAAAAAGAGATTATATCTCAATTCTCACGGTTACACCTATTTAATCTCGTTTAAAGCGTTTTGTCACATTATTTAGAAATTACGTCGACATGCTTTCTTAATACTGTTGAATAGAAAAATATAAAAAAATCTTACCAGCGGCGTAGATGAATAAAATGATGCATAAAATCGAAAGAATCTGCACCCATTTTTCAAAGCTTGCCAAAAGATTGCGTCCTGAAAAGAAATGACTAGTTTTATAATATTTTGTGTAATTATAGTATTTTGTGTAATTTATCAAAATTAAATTAAAGTGGATATTAATTTACCACAACGGGTCAAATGGCTCCCTTGATATCTCTGTAGTTTAGAGGGGTCACTTCGTGAGCATTTCCAAAAATATTTATTGTTAACGCCGTCATTAGATAAGCAACAATTGAAGAGCTCAGTAGGGAGGTCATTTCAAATCCACCTTGTTCTACTGATCTTGGTTCAAGAGATTTTTCATTTTTTTTCTTCCCTTCGGAAGGCGAAACAGCTCTCACATGAACTAATTACAAATAAACCTATACATAACTTTTTATATTAAAATAATACTATACAGGAATTTCCCAAAATTTATGGTCATCCATTGGAGGGATGACAGGCCAACTCATGATGACCTCAATATAAAAATATGACTTTCGTGAAAATTGTTAGTTTACGAAATATTGACATTTTTATTAATTTGGTGAAAATCAACATCATACATCGGCTACAAAATTCCATATTCTAAAATTCTACTGTTTTATTAATCAACCATATATAGCCCCGGTGATGTGTGATTTATGTGTCCGCGAATATCGATGGATTTTGTATGTGTTTTGAAGACCACTGCACAAGTAAAAAGAATGTACATAAAGGAAAAGGAGAAAAAGGAATTACAGCACTGGCACTTCTCTTCTATCTCGGCTGGGTTTATTCCTGCACTTGTATGACTATTAGTCGCGGTATTTTACTTGCAGTATGCGGGATTAAGTTTGCGAATATTAGAGATGTTCACGCGGCGAGCTTGGATTAAAGACTGATTATGGATAAGATTAAATTACTGGTATATAGGGATAGGTAGGAAAGGAACATGTGACAATACAAGCTACAAGCACAGGGTCTATGTTGTATGTAGATATACATATGTAGTGGGCGGTCAGTGGTTGAGTGGGAATCGCGTCTGGGTCTCACCCGGGCGTCCCGTGTTCGAATCCTCGGCTGGCTAAGTCCCCCATCACAACACAAGCAACATTTTCGGCTTGGTGGTAGAAGGAGATTTACAAACGTTGTGTTATTCGTAACCCGGGAATGTTTTTTCTTTCTTTCAAAAAAAAAATTAATAAATGAAGGTAAGTGTAGCTATGTATCGGTAAACGCTCAACCACATTGATTACAGTCCAAACTAAAATTAAAAGTTTCTATACCTTTTTTATTAGATTTTTTAAAAATAACTTGCGAGGTCAGCGTGGTAATTTTTTTAATGCGGAGTAGAAGTAGCAATGTATTTTTTTTTAGAAAAAGTGTGTTTTTTTCCCAAACGTATAGGCATGGTTGGTTTTGTTTTTGAATTCGATTAATAAAGAATATAATCGTAGAATTTGGCGTAATAAAAATTAACATTTTCGATTATAGAATTTTGGTGGCATCCGAAAAACTGATGTATTTCTATATTTTTAAATTTATTTAAAAAGAAAGACAAACATTCCCGAATTACGAATAACCCGATACTGTTTGAAAATCTCCTACTACCACCACTTTCCGCTTACTGTGGTAAGCGGAAAATGTTGCTTGTGTCGTGATGGAGGACTTAGCCAGCCGAGGAATCGAACACGCGACGCCCGGGTGGGACCCATACGCGATGCCAACTCAGCAACTGACCGATCATACGAGGCAGAGGTCTTCACACTTTTCTGGTCGAGGGCCACATAAGACAATGTGAGGTACCACCGCGGGCCGCACACTTATGATTTATGGGGGGCGGGGTGTTGTACCTTTTTGTTTAGTAAGTTAAAAAAGCAATTCTTTTGATTTTATGTACCGAGTTGCTAACTCCTTCCTTCTTATATTCATGTTCTTAATATAAAAAATAACAATGTAGATCTGTAATGGAATCTTTCAGTTCAATTTTCATCGACTTCCCGAACTATCGAAATGTGTGAATTTTTGCACACGTGATAAAAATGATTACAATACATACAATAACCAAAATTAACCAGTATGAAAGTTTAATTTGCGTTATTAGTACATGATAAGCGTGTTTTTTTGGTCTTTTTTAGACCATTTTTTTAACTACCCACGCAATCACTGCTCCATCTCTACGCCCTCTAATTTTCTTTGGGTCTTTAGTACATGATAAGCGTGTTTTTATGGTCTTTTTTAGACCATTTTTTTACCTACCCACGCCCTCACTGTGCCATCTCTACACCCTCTAATTTTCTCTGGGTCTTCTGCTGCCCCCCTGAAAGTTTCAAATGAGCACAAGGGAGCGTTATCGCCCACGTTGAGAACCTGTGACGTACACTACGCGCGCGTTCAAAATCGACTTAGGATGTGTTCAAAAACCAGCTGGGCGTTTTAAAATCAAATATCAATCAATTAAAATCAACGTTTTAAAATCATAAGGGTATACGTCCACAAAATATTTGAAAAAAAACGGATAATATAATTTGTACAAAAAAATATATATTTAAAAAGAAAATGGCAGACATTTGTGCGGGCCGCAAAAAACGGATCGTACGTGAAAAAAAATACATATTTAAAAAGAAAACGGCAGATATTTGTGCGGGCCGCAGAAATATCTGCCGCGGGCCGCACTTTGACGCCCACGGATATAAGGTGTCAATTTTCACGAAATTTATAAAAATCATCATTTGATATTCTGGTCTGTAATGAGATAGTCTATCAGCCCTCCAAAGGATAAAGTTGACTTTTGGGACCCCCGTATATTATAAAAAAAGATTTCTAAAAATAAAAACTAAAACAATAGACTTACTGTTAGTCGTTGGAGGAGGGTCAGTTAAAGGTATGTTCGGTATATGATTCCCGGTCGCTATTCTGATGAAATCCGGGCGCATTGGACTCCCCATGCTGCTGAATCTCTGGGAAGAAATAAACAAATGTATAGTTATAAGCAAATCATATAACTAGACATATCGTATATTATATCGAGTTTGGCAGCTATCTGTGTTCCGGATCCCCAAGCTAGAGTCTAGAGTTCTATAGTCTGGGAATCTCAGATCATTGCTAGGGCCTACTAGACCATACGCAAAAACACAGTTGATGGGCGCTCCGTTTGATACATGGACCTAATAAGCCCTGGATGGAACTATTCGAAAAAATGGAAGCTGTGGGGTGAGGGAAATGATGTGAAAGTATTAAAACCTGTCGATATTGGTATAATTTTTCGAATGATATATCACATCTACATTTGGTGATTTAGCAGGGGTGCTCGGGTTCATGGGATGACGTTTGTCTAGGTCATGGAGGCGGATGACCAGGACACTCTGAACCCCAGATTCCTACCCACCTCTTAAACCATTTTCCTTCCCAGAATTCTCCTCTCCCTACTTTCCTAAAAAACCCTCAACACAACATCCCCAAAGATGACCCCCAAAGAGAAATTATTTTCCTCAGGGCCTTCTGTGTGGAGCTGTGTAGAAAAAAAATCTCTGTCTCACCAAAACTCAAAAAATCATAAGCTGTTATAATTGCATTCTTCTTCTTCTTTGTCTACCGTTTCAGGTTCCCCCGACATTGGCGATCACTCTTGAAAATGTCTCTCTGTCTTGCGCTGCCCGGAATAGCTCCTCCACACTTCTAATGCCGGTCCACTCTCGTATATTTCGCAGCCAAGACATTTGTCTCCTACCGGGCCCTCGGCGGCCTTCCATCTTGCCTTTCAATATTAAACGGAGCAAGTGATCCTTCTCCCCTCGAAGTATATGTCCCGGATATGAAATTTTCCTGATTTTTATTAATGTAAGCAGTTCTCTATCTGCTCTAGCCCGCCTGAGAATTTCTGTGTTCGTGATCATGTCGGTCCATGGGACCTTGAGCATTCTCCGGTGAAGCCACATTTCAAAAGCCTCTAACCTGTTCATGGTATTTACTTTCAAGGTCTATGTGCATTAACCATAATTGCATTAACAATACAAAAATAAAATAGTTAATTATAGTACTACTTTGCACATAAATCAAATCAAAAGTTTGTCTTACAAGATGGCTGCGAGACAATATCCCCTCACCCTAGATTTGGCTTCAATGCCATTCATACAAAATCGCACTAATGCTTTGTCCAGGGCTTGTTAAGTGTGTAAAGATGTATGAAGATAAATGCTGTGTTTTTACACCAGTATTAAAATGGACAGTGCTCCGAATATTTACGCTATCATTTCGTAATTGCCGCTAATCTTAGAGACACGCTAATCGCATTTCTTCCAGCGGGTAACGTTTTTCGCATGTGATCCGATTTTCACAAATTGTCGATTCCAATCCAGCTAATTTTGATTAACAAAGTCCCAGCTGATAAAAGTAAGTGGTTACCTACTTACGTGATTTTGAAAGTCATAACCCCAATTGTTTCTATACGTATGAAATACATAAAATAATATGAAGGGTATTACGTCGTGGCATCATTTTAATTATAATTTTTTATTTATTACAGATATGTTTTCATGTTTACAATAATGCCAAATTAATTACCTTCTCCCACCGCTTATTGTCATATTTTTGTGCTTATTTTTATACTCTTATATTAATATTATATTTCAATATACTTTGTAACCTGATGAAAGAACATTTGGTTTTGAAACATGGAGATAATTTTTATTAAAATAATGGTAAAAAAACGTTCTTCATTTTCATTTAATTAAAGAAAAAATATTTTTTAAAACACACAGGGAATAATATGTTAAAAATAGAAAGCCGAGGTTAAAATTATTTTCATTATTACGTTTCGATTTCTGGAAGCATAAGCATTTTTTAAATTGGTAATTTTTTTTCAGCATATGAATATTTCATGCGGTAAATATCACAATACGTATTCAAAGAGATTATTTAATACATTTTGTGGTGGAATAATTAAAAAAATGTTATTACATGTAATCAATCTTTGTTTTCATCAGTTTTTTCGAAGTTATCTAATTTCAAACCAATCTTGCCATTCTACGAGACAGCATAAAGTCCACTACGTGATTTTTGTTTGAAATGGTTGAAAGAATATTGCCAGTTGCCCGCTTATTACATACCAAAAGCTTAAGAATCTACTTGTCGGATTTTAAGAGCGTTTTGAGATTTTCGATAGTGATTTTAGGGCCGTCTGTTTCAACGCTCGCTAAAGTAAAAGTATAACACAAGACCGTTACTATAGTTATATTTCACCAAAATGCGTTTTTCAATCAATTTGACTGCTTGTTTTATGTTAATTTTAACTTTTGTATTTACTTTCCGAAAACCAATTCTAGAGTTACTCCACCATATTGGCATATTTGACAGTTGTGGTCGATATAAAGTACGGAAATGGGTGCTTTAACATTGATTACTAATATACTAATCAGTAATCATGATAAATATTGTAGAAGAGTATGATAATGACGACGAATTCCTCATCCAATATGTCTTGCAGCGAAAATCAAAACATTTCTTCCCCGCGTCAATAATATGGTTATCTGGGATGATTTCGAATTATTTTTGGAGCGGCATCGCATGTAGAAAAAATCTTGCTGTTGAACAGAATCAATTCTGATATCGACATATTTAGCGTTACCTTTTAGAGACAATCTCTATTAATGGATGTATCGCAAATTTTACAAGATCTTCAAATCAATATACCTATTGTATCATAAACATTACAAAAATATAACATGAGTTAGAATCATTTCGTATATATCGACATTAGCGAGTGAAGCTGCCTTTAAAAGAAATATGCTAGTGTAGTTTGTACACGTACATCTACAAAATATAGTTTAAAGCTACAAAATATATGTTTTTCTAATGTTTTCGATACCATAAATAAATTGAATTTAAGATCTGGTAAAATATGTGACACTTCAAATTCAAGGAGATATCACAACTACTGGAAAGTAAATTACATTCATATTGTATATTATATGTTTTATAACAGGTCGTCATTTATTTGTAAATATTCATACAAATACTTTTATCGGAACAAAGCCTCCAGATCCTACAATGCGAAACAAAATACAACCGGCGGATATTTTGACAGTTTTTCTGATTTAGTTTACGGTGTTGCCGCATCAAAAAATATTTCATTGCGTTTTTTGACATAATTCCAAGAAATATCCTGCTTTTTAGACTGGCCACACTGACAACTATTATTACTTTGGCGAAAATACACTTCAAACAGCGCGCGGTCCTATTTAACGTCCTCGTTACTTTAACTGACAGTGAAAATTTAACTTTAGGACACGATTTAACATTCTGTTGAAACAGACGGCCCTTATTATGTCATTTTAAATAATGTCTTAGCAAATAGTTATTTTTTTTATATTTGGCCATTTTCGATTTTTTTTTTATTCTGGAAAGTTATGGATATCAGTGAAAAGGTTTCAGTAATATTTTCAAGAGGTTCACCCACGCCCACGATTTTCGGCCCATTCTTGAGAGCGTGGGTTGTTCTTCCTATAGAAAAAAAAATATACCCGTATTACTGTGAGGGAGAAAACACATATGCCAGCAACTCATTCCACAGCCGAGCTACTGAACTCAAGTACGAGTCCTAGAAACGCCCCGTTCTCATGTGACAATGTTGTTTAATTTGTTGTAAATGTTTGGTTCCGTCCAAACGTGCCCGCACAATGCGCAGAGCCATTCTAAACCAATAAATAAGTTAATAAATACTTTAATATTGACGGCAAGGCCAGTACACTTCATTTAGTGTTTTTGCTTGTTGGGAGTGGTTCGGTGCGTTGTGCGGGCAAGCTTGAACGGAATAAATCATTTACAGCAAATTAAACGACATTGTCACATGAGAACGGGTCGTGTAAGTATAATATAGTGAAATAGTATCTACAATAGAAAATTGCCACTATAAATACACGTTGTTTACTAAACACCGCGTAGTTTACTTACATGGTTATGAAAGATAAATATTTGACGTGGTACAAACCACGTATGACCATATTATGTGAACATCCCGAAAGAATGAAAAAATGTGAAGATCCCGAAAAAAATGTGAGGATCCCGAAAAAAAGTGAACATACATTGGAGGTAGTCCACCACTTACCCGCCCTGGTATAAGTAACAGATGGTTACTCCTTCAAGGCTCTCGCAAGATTCTATATTTTTTTTAAACGAAGCTACATTTATTTATGTTGAACGAATCTAGACCTTCAGTGTCCTTGCATACGTTGTTAGTAAGCAGTATGCAAGTGATTAACAGGAAAAACAAAATGCAAAAAAGCAGGTTAGTAAGACAAAGATAAATTAAACAGGGCAAAAGAAAAACTCATTCATGAGGCTCCGTGAGGTGGCATTGCATCTGTAAAAACCTGCAAGCACCTGCATAAAATAAAGAACATAATATGATACAATAAATCTTAACTCAATTGGCAAGTACCAACAAAAAATGTGAATGGCATTCAGTCTAACCATAAGTTAACATATAGAATTAGATTAAGAAATCGACGATTATTTGGTTTCGCGATGTAGAAAATGTGACGCGAAAGTCAATAAAGCAAGGATATTAAATGTGATTAAAGTAAGGAGTGTACACTAAGTCATAGTAGTTGTGTGGTGGTCCACTCTCTCTACCTGCCCGTGCTATGAAACGGCATGCTTTTTTAGTTTGTATAGACATTAATGTTACTTCACTTTATTTATTATTTTACGAATGCGAACAGCTTCAATGGTCTCCGATTACATACATATTTATAAAAAAAAACTTTTTGCATGAGTTGTTCTGCAAGTAACTTCCTCTCTAAAAGCTCGAAAGCTTGTCAATAGAAACGTACACAAATAAGAACTGTATTCCCGCAAAGAAATTTTTTAAATCAGAAAAATCGTTTTACTAAATTTTAATAAAAGTTTTTCAAATCGATGTCACGAATTATGTTAAATATTTCTATCCTTCAATATCTTTTAGTTTACGCCAAAAATCTATCTTCTGACCATCAAACTTTAGTTTTGGGCCTTTCGATATTTTATTGTGTAAGTAAGTAAAATATTCATAAATCCAAATGAAGTAGGCTGCAATCGTAACAACATTGAAAGCGGATACCGCTGCCCCGGGAACCACTCATTGAATAACCAACACCTCTACTATAAGTCACTTCAAGTGGTTCGCTGCGTTTGGTGATTTAGCAGGGGTGCCCGGGTTCGAGGGGTGAGGAATGTATAGGTCTTGGCGGCGGATGCGTCTAACCACCTACTGTGTGGCGGGCCGGATTTGGAGAGACTGGTTTAGGGAGACCTTTTTACCTCTCCAGCACGACTCTCTCAACCAGTCGCCTTGCTACGCAGTGGGAGGGATGAATTCAAACGTCCATCCCTCCTTGCTGTACTGACCTCTAGATTCTATCCACCCCTCTTTCCCTTTTCTTTTCCAGATCTTCCTATACTTCCTTTCCTTAACCCGGCGGTACTCGCTAGGTATTAACGAACATGAACACTCGCTACCGGGTAATAAATACCACAGAGTTTAATTGCCGTTATTTTCAAAAAGACGCTTGAGTTTCAATTTTTGACAATGTATTTGTGTTATTGATACTATTGTTCATAAATAAAACTACAAATGCAAGTTTCAATGTTTATTTATTTGTATTAGAGTTTATCCTAAAAAATAACCAAAAAATTATGTTTTTCTCAGTAATCTTACGAAAATCAACATATTATTTTTTTTTCTTACAAATTTGGCAAAATTGAGATCGGTATCGAAAATAAACTAGGTACACTCCTAAAATACTAAAAAATAATGATACCTTTATACTTTATAGGATCGTTGCTACCGGGTATTTTTTACCCATACTCACTTTACACGTCTGTCATTAATAAGCGCCGTGCGCGAACTGACCGCCCCGCCGTGTGAGGTCAGTTCGCGCAGGGCGCTTATCCCTCCCCTCAGCATCCGCAAATATGATATAGGCCATGAGGGATATTATTTTTCTCAGTACCTCCTGTGTAATTTAAAAAAAAATAACTTGGTAAAAAATACATAAGCTTTATTTTATATTGTATTATTTTTAACCGAAATATTATGAAATTTTTCATTCACCATTTGAAAGGTAATATTATAATTATTTTTATTCTCGATTTTACTTAAATTTTCATAAAAATATTAGATATTTCTTAGGTGTATTTTATAGACTAGAAAAGTTTGGTATTAAATTACTTGTTTTACCTACTTATATAAAAATTCATTACATTACGTATGTACTAAAATTTGGATTTCACGACATTGAGACAAACGTAATACTCGAACGATTTCAAGGATTTTAACTTACTTTACATTTAGAAGTGTTCATTTAACATTTTAAAACTGTTATGCCATTAGTTTCACGAATTCACCTTTAGTTACGAAAATTTTCGGTTAATTTATATCTAACCATGTAGGTAGATATTTAAGAGCCTAGCAGGTCAATCGGTTTATATCGAAATTTGCTAAAATAGTTTAATTTTTA
The DNA here is from genome assembly GCA_929108145.2 of Limnephilus rhombicus. Classification (NCBI taxonomy): domain Eukaryota; kingdom Metazoa; phylum Arthropoda; class Insecta; order Trichoptera; family Limnephilidae; genus Limnephilus; species Limnephilus rhombicus. The sequence goes on along the minus strand of OV815278.1, from coordinate 50,167,098 downwards.
GTCGCCCTCATCACTTTTTAAGTCAATTCTGTCAAAATTTATTGTAAATGGTTACTAAAAATGGATTTGATAATAGTATCCGCTCGTAAAAATCCGAAGTTACACGATCATTCCCGATCACAAATTAAATATTGGCATAAATCTTGGCCGGTTGTTTTGAACGCTGGATTTCTATTATTCCCCATAAAAAATTGGGGAAATTTCCCTTAAGATTCCCCATTTTGAAGAAAATTAATAAAAAAAATATTATTTGAACAACTTTTTAAAAACTGACGGAAATTCACGATTCAACTAGTATGATTTTAGAACCAAATCGTGAGTTCTTTATGGGGTTTAACACTACAATCTAGATATATTTTTTTTAATTTAAAAAATATAAACAACAAAAAGTTAACGAAGTTCTATAAAAATCTGAATCTTCTAAATATGAAAAATATTAGCGATATATTGATTTCTTTTACATGTGAATCGATATTCTCACATTTTACAAGTAAACTGATTTTCCCTAAATACGGGAATTTTTTCGGCTAAGTGTCAACTCAGAAGAACACCTGCACGAACCGCCTTCGCGAAGGATGTCTGCGTCGCCAGTTGAATATTCCCCAGGGCGTCACAACATGAAAATATAAAACACCATTGAAAAATATATTTATTTATTTAAAAGTTTAGGTTTTTACATTAAGTAGTCGTTATGTATTATTATAAACATTGTTATCATTTACTATGAAATAAAGGAATTCTGCTGTGAAAGCTGATGTATAATAATGACTTAATATATCATACAATAATGACTTATTATATACTGTCATCATCACTATAATCTTAAGGAATGCTGTGTAGAGGGTTTTTTAAGGAAAAGAAGGAGAGGAAGTTCTAATAAGAAGGAGTTCTGGGAAGGAAATGGATATTAGGGGTTGTAGGAATCTGGGGGTCAGTGTATCGAACCAGGCGTAATAAACGTATGAATCCATCCCTTCAAACGCAGTGCAAGGCGATGGGTCGAGGGATTCACAGTATGGAAGATCTACAGTCTCTCGTATCTAGGGTGAACGAAGAATGAGTTAATAATGAATGTAAGTAAAGTCTAAAGCCATGGTATTTGAAAGAGAGAATATGAAAACAATGTGCAACATAGTTGTGAATGATGAAAACTTGGAGCAGTTGGATGAGTTTGTGTATTTGGGGAGTATGTTTACGAGAGATGGGAAGGCTGATAGAGATATTGAAAGAGGGGTAAATGCAGGTAACTCTATTAATGGAGTACTGGTACCTACCCTGATGTATGGCAGTGAGTCATGGAACTAGCAGAGAAAGGATGAAAGTAGACTGAATGCTGTAGAATGAGATCCCTGAGATGTATGGCGTATGTGTGGTAACACCATGTACGATCGTGTGAGAAACATGGAGATCCGCAAAGAATGCAAGGCTGATGTAAGTGTAATGAGTAAGATGAAGAAAGGAACGCTCCGATGGTTTTGGCATGTAGAGCAAATGAACGAGAAAAATAGTGTAAGGAGAATATACAACGCAAATGTGAATGGTAGAAGTCGTGGACGTCCAAGAAAGACATGGCACGACTAAATGAATCATATACTTTAGTCGAACCATGTCAAGAGTCAGAATAATAGAAAAGCAAGTATGAGACGATGTATGAATGTGAACGAGGCAAGGAGTGTGTGCCAAGACCGAGTTGTTTGGCGGTCCGTCCTCTCTGCCTACCCCTGCGGAGAAACGGCGTGATGGTTAGTTAGTTAAATTATGAATAATAATAATTAACCATTTATTTGGACAGCCCTATTTCGTGTGTAACTTGACACTCGGTTTTGAAAAATAAAATAATATTATGACGGATGATATACATGCCTTCTTCGAAAAAGTAAGACAACACGGAAATTTATTTCTTGTAAAAGCACTGATGGGCTTTTACAAAATGTTTAATTTTTACGTGGTTTTACTGCCAGATACAGAGATATCGAAAAATATTATCCAGTTAGGTACAGTTCTGAATCTCAACTATTTAATAATAATAATTGGACGATTTGTGTAATGCCGTATTAGTGAAAAATCACCCCTAGGGCGCAGGTTCACTTGATCGTGCCATTCTCCCCCCGACTTCTTCTACCATACCTTCACATTCACCTCATTCCTTCTCCTTACACTATTTTCTTCATTCATCTGCTCTGTAATGCATTTGTAATTAAATAAACTAAGTAAAAATGGTCAAAACGAATACAACTTCCGAATAATAAAAGCTAATTGAAAATAATTCAAATTTCATTTATTACTGTTTACAAGTACCTAATGACAGTTTTGCCTACCAAAATCATCGCCAAATCAACAATTGTTGCCGGTACGCATATAATTAAAATCATTAAAAATATCTAGCAGAACTTAATAAACAGTAATTGATTTCAATAATAACATTAAAAATATTTTTCGAAAGCCCACGTATAAAAATAAACATAAAAGCAGTTAAAAATTGATTCGTAAAACCGAGTGATTACTGTATTCATATTTGGGTCTACAAACAAGGCAATATGTAAGAAGGTACAAGTATATGACAGTCAATCCTTGCCACAATCGTTTTAAAATATATCTTTTTGACACGCTTCATTCACTTTCCCCGTACAAATTCAGTGGTCGAATTTCTTCCCTCCAGAGTATACGTATTCTATACAAAAACCAACACATGCATATATTCTTAATACTACTTTACAGAACAGAGCGTCACGAGACGACCTCTCGTGGCGACTGACTTTCGCGTAATGAAGAGAAGTTGAAAATCGGATCGCTTTTATCTGTTTTGGGATCAGATAAAAATAGAATATTATGGAAAAAATCACAAAATTAATTTTATTTATTTATCAATTTTTATAGTTTAAATATTGTTTTCATACACATTATTTTTATTTTTTTCAAAAAATTGTTTTTTAAAACATAAAATCGATTTCAAAGTACAACGATTTACGTAGTTTTTAAAAATAATTTTACATCATTATTTGCATTTTATAAAAAAATATAAATGTAGGGGTATAGGTTGATATGTTTCCTGTAACAAAATATTTTTCAATATGTTTTTTCTTTTCGTATATGACGACAGATGGAAAACAATCAGTGGTACATTGACGATTTTTTGAAAACTGATCTTTTATAAACAGTTATAAAGTAAGAAAAAATATTTTTTTTAATAATTAATTTTAACTTGGGGCATCGAAAATGCATGTATCTAAAAAAAATAATAACAATTTTTTTTTTGAGGTGCTGTTATCGACACAGATGACTTCGAAAATACGCAAAAATACGAAAAAAACATTAAATATTGAAAAATCCCTCGCGGGTGAAGTTTCTCTTTGCATTTTCAACGTTGCAGCGTCAGTATTTTTTTCTGCAATACATAAATGTACGTCATCTCGCAAATGTACGTACGCAAATCGTTTAATGGAACAGTTCTTTAGGCGCTAGACTACATCATTATTGTATAAATTTAAAAAGGAGTGGTCCCAAAACAGATCTTCGAGGAATCAAGATCTAATAGGTAATTTTTTTTCTAGAGAGATAATGTCTCCAGTTTCAGTTGGTACTTTGGTTTCTATTTAAAAAAAATGATAATTTACCGCCGCCCCTGGAACCTTATTTTGGATAACCAACAACTCTGCCATAGGTAGACTTAGCATGGGTATCCGGGTTCCGTGGAGTGGGGCTTGTCAAGGTCTTGGCGGCTGATGTGTCTGATCACCTGCTGCGTGGCGGACCGGATCGAGATAGACTGGTTGAGGAGGTCTTTTGACTTCTCCAGCTAGAATCTCTCGACCCATCGCCTCGCACCACAGTTAAAGGGATGGATTCATACGTCCGTCACTCCTGGACACACTGTCCCACAGAGTTTCCACATAGCATCCCCTAAGATGACATAGGCCCCGAGGAAAATTATTTTCCTCAGGGCCTCCTGTATGGAACTAATGTAAAAAAAAATCATTAAACACTACAGTTCATTGCAATGAATCAACATAGGCCGTATCGCAATTTGGGAGGCGGGAATGGGTACCGCCGCCCCGGGAACCTTTATTGGATAACCAACACCTCTGCCATAGGTCACCCCAAGTGGTTTGCTACGTTTGGTGATTTAGCAGGGGTGCCCGGGTCCATGGGGTGAGGTTTGTCTAGGTCTTGGAGGCGGATGACCAAGACACACTGAACCCCAGATTCCTACCCACCCCTTAAACTCTTTTCCTCTCCAGAACTTTCCTCTCCTTCCTTTCCTCAAAAAAAACCCTCCACACAGTACCCCCAAAGATGACATAGGCCCTGAGGGAAATTATTTTCCTCAGGGCCTCCTGTGTGGAACTCATGTAAAAAAAAAAATATCGCGCCGAACCTACTGAAATTTTGGATTCTTACTAAACAACACGGTCTGTACACGAATCGATAAAAAAAATCATCCAATAAAACATTTTTTAGAAAATTTATCGTTTTATGGACGCCTTGTAACACTTGGGGTAGGTCTCAACTTAAATTGAAATTTTGGATTCTTCCTAAACAGTACGGTCTGTGTTCCTTCAATTCAGTTATTTATTTCCCTGACTATCATTTCAAAATCACTGACGAACCCTGCTAATGTGCCTTTCTTTTTTATTCCACTCATCAATCACAGAATTTATGGTTTAATGAGTGGAACATATAATAATAACGATTCATATCTGTATCGACAACCTTCATTACAGGCAGTTAGCACCATCACAGCCACTACCACGCAATTTATGATTTTATTTACATAGAATTGTAACAACGAATTTTCTTCTACATTTGGTAGAACGTTGCGTTAAAAGGAATAGTGTGTTAGAGGGAACTGATGCCTTTTGTAAGTGTCACGTGTCAATTTGTGGGAGCGTTATTAGATTTCTAGTTCAATTTATTACTGACTGCTAAAGGTCGTAGTTCAAAGTCGGTAAATGTTATTATTTACTGGAACTTTCACCTTAATAAATTCGCTTCCGTCCTTCAAACCTAGCAAATCTAACAAGTTGATTTTAACAAATTAACATCTGACTCAGACGAACTCGTTAATCAAGTGTTAATATTTTTTTAAGTACCTAAGTATGAGGGTTGTCAGCCTTTAGAGGCCGTAAAGCTGTGCTTGTTCCAAGTTTTCGTTTTCCATTAAAAAGAAAATAAGAAACTAATAATTATTAATGAAAATCAAATAACTTCGTTTAAACCACCATATAATAAACAATATCAACATGTTTCAATAACACTGTTGTTTTTATTAGGACAGGTGTTAATTAAAAAAAAAATACAAACAAGTAAAGACAAATTAGAACAAAGACGAAATATTAAAAATGAGAGAAAAAATCTCATAAAAATAGTTACATAAAATTAAATATAAAAATTATTTAATGATAAACAAAATTGCATGTTGTATATATATTAAATTGTATTTTGTGGTTTGCTACCTCCTTCCTTCTAGTGTCAATTCTAATAAAAATACACGTAAGATTATTAGTACGTGTTTAGCGTCTTTTTTATGTCTTGTTTAGACCATATTTTTTTTCACCTGCCGACGCCCTCACTGTGCCATCTCAACGCCCCCTAATTTTCTCTGGGTCTTCTACTGTCCCCCTGAAAGTCTCAAATGCCCACAAGGGGGCGTTATCGCCCACTTTGAGAACCTATACTACACAAACGTAAATAATTGGTTTGTAATACAATCCAAAGGACTGGAATAAACCTGTTCTTTTAAAAACAGTATCATGAGGGCTATATCTTACTACTTCTACTACTAAAAACAGTATCATGAGGGCTATATCTTACTACTTCTATTACTAAAAACTTTTTGTTTCTATCGGTGCTAACCATGATTAATGAAATTTATTAAATTATAAAGGAAAATGAAGAACGTATTAAAAAAAAATATATGCTACCAGAAAAAAATGTTATATTCTCATTGAGAGTTTTTTGTTTTTCACAAAATTAACGTTGTATACAAAATAAAATTTGCCATTCTGTCACATATCACGACAATGATTTATTACGCCTGGGGAATATTTGAATAATATGATATTTAAGCGTTTTTGACACGGCTTGAATTTTCATGATTTATTAAATGAAACTGTCAACGAGTTGCGGCTGAAAACACACTCGTAAATACATATTTTGAACTCCTACAGACTATGTTTTTAATAAAAAAAAACCTTTTATTTCTTGCAAATAGGTATGTTGCCGAGTTATAAAAAAGTAATAAGAAGTATAATTAATGTTATTTACAATCTTGTTGAAAATATTATAAACGTATTTTTAATTAATTCATATGCAAGAACCCCTCTCTCAGGCGAGGGTGAAGGCCTCCTCTAAAGAATTCCATGATTGTTTCACTTAGTTCGATTAAACGTTCGTGAGTAAATAAAGTTCTGACGTTATAGGATCTTTTGTTTTGTTCGTAGGGTTTAGAATTTTTTGTGTTTGTGTCACTTCTTGTATTTTTGAGGAAGTTAGGAATTTTTTTAGGATTCGATCCAATCCCGGCGCAATTCGAATGTCTAGATGTTAAAAACTAATAGTTTTGATAAACGTATCGAACAAATTACACCTATTGTATAGAACGTAGGTCTTTATATATTTTTTAAAGACGTTTGTAGGTACTAAATGCCTGTGTGATGTGGGTGCGTTTACCTCCCAAAAGTTAATTTATTTAAACGTGGGTCTCTTTAGTATGTGCATAAATGTCGTGGGAGATAACTTAGACTGTGTAGCAAGCTTTATACTGGGTAGCAAGTAAACACAATAAGTTTTTGAAACTAAGTGAAAAAAGGGGCACAGCTGTTGAGTGTAGCTGAGACGATAACAAACAAAATAAACGATAAATTATGTAGGTACTTGTCGTTTCAGAAGAAGAAGAAGTCCAAATAGAGATAACAATACAATGGCCGTCCCCTTTTCCCCCCACGCTCTGAACCATTAACGTGACCCTTGAAATACTTGAGCTCAAAATAGCTCGAGCTCATACACTCTTACGTCTCTTCAACAAGTAAAGTGAATTTAATATGAAAACTTACAAGCTTTTTGGGAAATTTTTCATCAAAACTCTACCGCTATGAAAGATTTTTGATATGGCAGAACTGTTATATATTTTCCAACCTCACCAAACACTGCAAGCATACCACCACCTAGTCCTATCCTAAATGAAGACAGTGGTCTTTTGATCACAGCAGACATGGTCAACACCGCCTTGAGATACATGAAAGCTGGAAAATCAGCTGGTCACGACGGATTGAGTATCGAACACATCAAACACGCTGGAGGACCAATTCTTCAACTACTGGCGAGTCTGTTTACCGACATCTTAAAGAATGGATACCTACCAACTGACATGACAAGAACAATAATAACTCCCATTCTCAAATCAAAATCGTTGGACTCTACCTCCCAGGGTAGCTACAGACCGATTTCAATTGCCACCACCATCGCACGAGTATTCGAACGTCTACTACTAAACCAGATCGGTCCCATCTTGGAAACTAAGGACAACCAAATGGGCTTCAAAAAGCAAACGTCTACCGATACTGCTATATTTACTGTGAAAAGAACCCTGGAATACTACAGGAATAAAAAGACCACCACGTACGCATGTTTTCTAGATCTGAGCAAGGCCTTCGACAGGGTTTCTCACCCTCTACTATGGGGTAAACTAAGGGAAAGAGGCATATCACCGGCGGTGATACATATCCTCGACTCGTGGCATAGACAGCAGGAAAACTTAGTAAGGTGGAAAGATGGACTCTCCGAACCTTTCCTCCTGAAGAGCGGCGTTAGACAGGGAGGATGCATGTCCCCGATATTGTTCAACCTGTACATGGACGAACTCACCGACAGGCTAAACAATGCAGGGGTAGGCTGCCAAATTGGAGGACAGTTCCTGAACAACATCAGTTATGCGGACGACATGGTATTGATGGCACCATCCATAAGGGGCCTACGTATTCTTTTAAAGATCTGCGAAGAGTTTGCTGAAGAAACAAACATGCAATACAACCCCACTAAAACGGCTCTACTGGTCGTAAGATATGGACAAGGACCAAAAAATATTCCTCCAGCTACCCTGAATGGTGTGAACCTGCAGGTGACTGAAGGAACTAAATACCTTGGACACATAATCACCAGTAATCTGATGGACGATGACGACATCGATAGGCAAAGAAGAGCTCTCAGTGTAAAAGCTAACATGCTCAGTAGAAGATTCCGCCTTTGCAGTACTGCTGTAAAAAGGACGCTCTTCCTTTCCTTCTGCGCAACACTGTATACGTGTGAACTCTGGGCAAACTACAAGAAGAGTAGTATAGAAAGACTTCGGGTTCAGTATAACAACGCCTTCCGCATAATGTTTGGTCTCCCCAGATATTGCAGCGCTTCCCGGATGTTCACGGAGGGGCGAGTTCCTGGCTTTGCAGCCCTTATTAGATCCAGGGTGGCAGGAATTAGGGAAAGGATAACCAGCTCTGGAAACATCCTCGTCATGGAAGCCCGCCTCAGTCCATCATCCAGTATTGATGCACACTGGAGAAAAATACTGGCTCCTTACGTGCTCACAGAATCCTGAAAGCTTAATATTATTATTTCATTTGTTTTTCCTTTTACTACTATTAGCTTATTATCTTTTTTTTGTTTCGTGTACATTCATATCCACCTTCTTTTTCTTTTTTTTCTTTTCAAATACTTTGTACATGTATGTGTATATTACCCTTATGGAATGTGTGGGATTGCACTCTCCTCCCCACATACTGGAATAAACACTTATTTATTTATTTATTATTTATTATCTTTCCACTTAAAAAAACTTCTACTTCGAAATAGAAGTAAATGGGGTTGGTTGAGCGAAATAAGTAATTAACAAGAAAAATGCTGCTTCTTTCTCCATCAAAAAACACCATTTAGCTCTGTTCCTGTTTAGGTCTAGAAAAAAGCTTAAATAGAGATTTTTTGTCTAGATACAAATGCTTATTGTACTGGTCAGCAATGAAAATAGCTATAAGTTTGAGTTTTGAGTTTTCCTATCATTTTCTCCACTTTTAGTTTTTTGGAATGGTGAATGGGAATAAAATTACAATTACATTTATATTCAGGAGGTTCATATGTAGGTTTATGTATTATGTTTCCTACAATACGTTATCCTGAACATTTCATAAACACCATTTCCTGGTTTTTAGTGACCACGACGTAATAGAATGTGCGGAAATTCGAGTTTCATGATAATGATCACAAAATTTTAAATTATTTTTGTTAAAAGTGCAAGAGTCACAACATGTTCTCGAAGCCAGGAAACTATGGAATCCCGATTTTGGGATGATGTAAGGTAAAAGGAAACGGAACAGAGGAATGTTGGATAGTAACCAGGCCAGTCAGATCTGATAAATAAATGTAGTATCTTAGCAATTCAGTTTCAATTTTGAATGGTGGTTTCTCAACAGATCGTACGGTACTCACTCTGGAAAAAGGTGAAAATATACTTTACTCTAATCTTTTTAAACTCATATTAAAAAACAAAATAATTTTAACTTTTATTATTTGCTTTCATCGACAGAAACCAGAGAAAAACAGTTTATCGTTCTCCAACGAATATCATCTGAAAACAACATGGATATTTTTCCTAGTACCCTATTGTTTTGTGTATATTTCCATATTTAGAGTTTGAGTGAATACCAAAGTGGCAGGTAATCGCATCAAAGCATGAAGTAAGCCGCAAATCCTTGAACGAATTTTCCTATTTCAACCCCACCACATCAATGACATTAACCACATATCCAAACAATAATTAACTTAAAGTTATAAACAACCCACTGTAGGAAATTAGTGAATTAACGTTTATTTCCTACTAGCTTTTGCCCCCGACTTCGCTCGCATATTCCCCCCTCCCACCTCCTCCCGACCAGCCCCCACCCATTCACCCTTTCATACCCGTTACATTGATTTTTCAAACAGCTCGCGTGACACCTATTAAAACGTAACAATCAAACATGCGCAGTTTCGCATTTATAATATTAGTATAGCTGTTGGCTAAGATCAAAGTGTAGGTTAATACCAATTTTATACATATTTTAATTTTTACATCAAAGGAATCTCCATAGAAACCTAAACAAATTATAAAATGACAGCGCACGTCTAACAATTACTTAGCGACGCTTTGCTTTTCGTCCGGACAATAAACAAATAAGAGCTTATTCATAACGCCAGAGCTTACCAATATATACAGCCTTCATTACTCGCAAATAATGAAGCTTTCTATTAGTGAAAGAATATTTTAAGTCCATTCAGTAATTTTTGTGTGAAAGAGTATCAAAAATCATCCATACAAACTTTCACCTTTATAATATTAATAGGATTAATAGGAAGGATAGGATAGGATTAGTAGGATAATAGGAATTTGTCGCATTTTTTTTTCATAAGTTATATCGATTCAGCTATCATGAGTAGACATAAATAATTATATTCAAAGGAACTCCAAAAATTCTTTTTGTATGAATAGTGATACCGAATATAAAACGAAGACCACATTCGATCCTATTTGAATTTCCTATGATTCTTTGAAAACATTTTTCCTCCCCGGAAGGGATGTTTTAGTTCGTTATTTATATAGCATGTTATGTTAACAAATTGCAATATCCTAGCCGTATAGAAAAAGCTGAATATAGAAAAATCAGTCAATCTTTCTTTTCCTTGCTTCTTTATAAAAAAAAATTTTAGACACAAACAAATACTTCGAAGTGTCGAAGTACCATCTCGTGATGAAAATGAACACTTGCACTGAATTAGCTATTATTTTTGTGGTAGAAGTATCGTTCGTCAAAGCCGTAAGTAAAATTAATTGTAAGTCCAGGAATTAAATACAATAATAATTAAGAATACGTAAAAAAATTAAATCGACGGTCTACGTGGTTAAGGGCAAGGCTCTCGACTAGCAATCCGATGGTCGTGGGATCAAAGTCCGGTGGGCGCATGTGTAAATGGACTTACTTGACTTACTTTAACCAGTGACTCCTGACATTATTCGGAGTAAATGAAATTTTCGGATGTTTTAATTTTTATTTTTTCCACAAAAATATTAAAAAAAAATGGTAGGTGTTGGACAGTTGGAGGCGGGGTTAGGGGTTGGCGGTCACTCGGCTGAGTGACCAGTGACAACATGCGGAAGATTTTTTTTGTTTGCTTTTGAAGAAAAAAAAATTGAGTCATCATGAAAATAAAGTCATCCAAAAAGTCACCGGAGACCAAATTTTAATTTACATTTTTTACTCCAAATAATATCAGTAATCACTGGTTAAATTAAGTCAAATGCGTCCCTTAACACCCTCTAAATTTTATTTGATTAATTTGTGTTTGCAAATTTACTCATTTAAAATAATATTTTGTATATTTGCTGCTCGTTTTAGAGTGGAAGATACTCTCAGTATCGCCCTGGTGTCTTTCAGTATTCTTGAAATGGCTTTGGCCATATTTGACCAGATCTGAATAGCCACCCCCACTTCCTTATCTACTCCCCTTCCCTACATACCTTCAGCCATACAACATATAGGGGATGCCACAATCTCGCATGCTCCAGACGGGAGCAGTTGGGACGCTTTTGCGGTATTCAGATAAAAAAAACGTCGCCGACGCTCTTCGTGCGAAAGTTTTACTATTTGGCATTCGGACGAACAGATTTTTTACTATATGCATAAATATATTTACAATTTACTGATTTTTTAAATTAATTTTAATGAATCAAATTTTATGAGACAAAATGAACGAATATCTTTATTTACCACAGATATATAATAGTCATTAAGAAACCCTTACACGTTTTGTAAAATGCTTTCATCTCGATGCCTCGACTTCTTACTCCAAGAAATAAAGGAAGTAACATCACAAACCAAAGAAAAAACCAGCTCTGAATTTGTAAAAGACTTCCATAAAGACCTGTTCAAATATTTCAAGAGAAATTAACATGTTTTTGAAAAAGTAAATTTTTTCTTCCTAATTTGTATTCAGATATCGTTTGAATGGTTGAAAGACTCCTTTTGAATCTATTAGGAAACCCCCACGGGAAGACGGACTTAAATCTGTTTATAACCCTGGAACAAATTTTTCTTGTTATCGAAAAAGGCACTCATAACAAGCTCTCTCAAGGCTGTTGTTAGGCAGAAAAGTTTCCCATTATTTCCTTTTTTTAGTAAAGGAATTATTTTACATGACTATTCATATGATACGATGAACAAAATTACCGCGACTGGGATTCAAACAACACCGGGACATTGCGTTTCCTTAACTCTTCACCCTTTGATCGCATTTAGGAACAATTCATATAGGTCCCATAGAAATCTGAATCTGGTTGTGTCTCCAATACCATAAAAGTGAAAAATATGATCTAAACGGTGTCAGAAGAGAAAACAAATCTAAAGGTTTACGATAAAATAATTAAAAAATACACCTTTATGAAACCAGAATTTCCGACCGCAATTTAGAAAAAAATAATGAAACTTTGGGAATTTTTAATTTAAATATTTTTACATAAAACGACAAAAAAGTAAAGTGATGTTAATCATAATAATAATAATAATTGGATAATTTGTTGAGCGCCGTTTTTGTGAAAAATCACCTCAAGGGCGCGTAACGTTTATAATACATTTCTCTAATAAAAAAGTGCGTGTTTTTTTTATTTATTTTTCTATTAGTAATTTTAGTTGGAAAAACGTAAGGCTAGCCATAATTTTTTTTTTGTATTTGCATAATTTTTTTTTACATTTAAATACATAGTTATAAGTTTATTTCTAATTATAAAATTTAAAAGCGCATTTTATGACGTTTCGAAAACAGTTTTTATTTTTCGGATGCGTTCAGAAACATTTAATTTATTTTGATTTTATTGCAAAGCAGAAATATTTTGACCTTCTGACAAAAATGTCCGAAGCCTGAGGGATCTATCAAGGCAATTTGAGACCCGTTGCGCGCTGTAACTTATAAGTATTTATTACATTTACGTACGACTTGAGGGTTTTCGAGCTACCTGGCTATTCAGATCTGGTCACCAAAAACAGTTAAGCATTACCAAAAATGAATTTTGAGAATATCTTCTTTATTTCACCCCTTTTCTCATACCACGCATTCCACCCCATTCCACCCCCTATACACACAAGCCCTGCTTATTTATGGGGGGTACATCAAATACATATATTATGTAATTAATTATTGTATAAGATGCCATCTATACTGATTATTCCAAAGCATTCGACCGTGTTAATCACTATATTCTTTTACAGAAGTTATTTAGTCTAGGAATTCACGGTGATCTCTATAGATGGATCGCATCATATGTCAGTAATCGGCACCAAAACACGGTTGTCAACGGTTTCACATCCTGTTTAACGGAAATCGTCTCGGGTGTGCCCCAAGGGTCGCATCTCGGACCACTCTTATTTAATATTTACATAAATGACATCTATGTATGCTTTCAAAATAGTTACTTTGTGTTATATGCGGATGATATGAAAATTTTTAAACCTGTACAGTCTTTATCTGATTGTATAGAATTACAAAGCGATCTTGATCATTTGTGCGCGTATTGTGAATCAAATTTACTCTCCTTAAACATTTCTAAGTGTCACTCAATTACATTTACTAGAAATAAAAATAAAATCATCTATTCTTACAACTTGAATAATAAACCTTTACAATCTACGTCTACATGTAAAGATCTAGGTGTTTATTTAGACAACAAATTAATTTTTGATAAGCATATCGAACACATAATATCAAAATCCTACAAGATGCTAGGTTTTCTATTAAGAATATGTAAAGTTTTCAAAAGTGCTAAGACTCTTGAAATGTTGTTTTGTTCATTGGTCAGAAGTCCACTGGAGTATGCGTCCCCGGTATGGAATCCTCAATATAAGGTGTACATAGATATAGTAGAAAGTATACAGAATAAATTCTCTAAATATTTCTTCAAGAAATACAACAAAACTACAAATAACATGTTAAGTTTACAAAAAAGACGCACATTATCAGATCTGCTGTTTCTGTATAAACTGCTAAATAATAAAATAGATAGTCCTGAATTGCTATCCACTATTGGTTTAAATGTCCCAATGAGGCGTACCAGGCACACTTCTCTTTTTCATATAGAATCCAATAACACTAATGCAGCGAGTAACTCACCAATTACTCGCGCAATCATAACTTATAACCACTATGAATAATTACTACACTTAGACATTTTTCATGATTCCTTGCAAACATACAAAACTAATTTATTAAATTTCTTGGCGTGATATAATTGTTTTAAAATTACTTACACTTAACTTTTCATTAAACTTTAATCAGTCAATTACAATTAGTGAGCATATAATTCTTAATTTCAAAATGTCTCCTTATCTCCCCCCCCCCTCTTTTCTTCCTTTTTATTATTATTACTTCATTCATTCAATAATTAAGTTTTAAGACCGGTTCATATCTCAGGCGTAATTATCAAATGACATTCTATGGACTCATGTAATAGGTACATAACCATGTAATAATTTAATTTAACATACCTTATAATCTGTATTATAATGTACTGTGTATGTCTTAATAAACAAATAAATAAATAAAAAAATAAAATAAAATTTATTATAATTTATGTATCTTTTTGTAAATAAAAAAATAAATAAATATTTAACATATTTTATTAATTTACGCAAACCTAATTTTATTTAATTATTTTAAAAAGCCGGCTTTCAAACCAGCCAGCGGCCAGATTAGATTCAGAGTTAAAGAGCTTACCACCGTGATACAGAGGTCGTCAAAAGGAGCTCACTGACTTAAAAATTATAAAACTCTTCATCGATAGAAAGGTAGAAGACTTTGTTAAAAAATATGGGTCACTGAAGAGGAGAGCCGAGGGAAATGATTTAAGGCGCCGCTACTCGCTTTTCTACCGATTTCTTACATATCTCCCTTAAACATTTGAAATTTTTAAGCTCTTAAAAATATATATATTATTTTTGAAGATAATGTCTAGATGCTGCCCACGCCGAAACGCAAATTATATGAAATTCCCTCGATAGAAAAAAAATAGCAAAGTATGCTCCAAAAATTATTAAAAACAAGGCTGTTTCTATTATCTTATAAATTATATTTGTTAAAAAATTCACAATGTTGCTTAAGAAGCCTCCCACGAGATTTTTGCTCTATTTTAAACGAGTCGTGTTTTATTAAACATTTTCGCAATTTTCGCATCGATTTTGATTGTTAGCGCTCTCGTCTAACATTCGCAATTTCATATCTCTCCATCTTCTTCTTTTCGAGCCCGGTTGCGGCGCCTTAAGACGCGTCCGAGTATCCGAAGTAATCTTAATTTTTCTTTACTCCTGTTGAAATCGCTTGAGCAGATGATCAATTTAATTGACTTCTCTGTCATAAGGTCTCATCTAATTTGGCAAAGTTTTATCTTAAATCGGCATAAATCGTACATCTAAAAATTATCTATTCAGTGGATGGTGCTTATCTCAATATCGGAACACGTTAATAGAATTCGCCATAAGTATATACAATCCCAGCAAGATGTTTGTATGTGGTCCATACCAATTTCTCGTGAAGCGAAGTTGACGATTTTTCAAAGCTTTTCCATACTGATTAGCATTCAGGCCAGAGTGTGCCCTGCACGAACCTTATCATACAGGTTTCGAGGAAAGCATAAAAATAAATATCAATCTCATCTCCGCTTTAAAAAAGTTCCCGTCGGTATTAATTTCCCACGAAGCTCTATGAATATTGAACTCAAATCAATTTGCGAGCATTTTAGAGCTCGAAATATGTTTGAGATATGTCGATGTATCTATGTCTGACAGACAATTGTTTTATATCAATTTGGGAGGTGGGTATGGGCAGTACCGGATTATCCCTAAGGCAGAGTAGGCAACTGCCTAGGGGCCCCGCATCGGCTAGGGGCCCCGCGTCCCGAGCAAAAATTATTTGCTTCAATTAGTGAGCAACGAAGTTTCGGAAAAAGTCAGCTTTCAAGATGTTTCAAATTTTTTTTATTAGGAACATTTACAGGTTAATAACATAGGTACACGCATTAAAGAAAACAACAAATTATAATAATTAGATTACAACCAATAAATAACTAATGTTCACATCATACACAAATAATAATTAAAAAGTCTTACCTATCTGCTAAAATTCTTTGGAAAAGGTTGTCTGGAAGAGATCACTTTAGTGACAAGACGGCTCATTGTAATTTTTTTTTAATAATATATATATTTTTTATCCTCAAAATATACTTGAATCGAGCATGAGGGCCGGTCACTTGAAACGCTGTACCTTCGTTAGTTTTGCTCCGATTTACTTGAAATTTTGACACAATACTCAATATACTGACATGTTTTACATTCAGTATATTGAGTATTGTACCCCCCCGCTTAAAACCTTGTTAATGATTTGATCAAGGGAATAAGGAGGCGATTGGAGGCCCCTTCAACCCCCCCCCCCCCCCCGTTAGTCCGCCATTGATAAAGGGGCCCCGAGACGTGCATTGCCTAGGGGCCCCGACATGGTTAATCCGGCCCTGGGTATGGGTACCGCTGCCCCAGGAACCATTTATTGGATAACCCACACCTGTTCATTGATTATCCCAAGTATTTTGCTCCGTTTGGTGGCTTAGGAGACGTGTCCGGGTTCATGAGATGAGGTTTGTCTGGTTTTTAGTTGTGGATGCATTTGCTTACCAGCTCTGGGACAGATCGCATCGGGACAGACTGGTCTGTCTGATCTTTTGACCTCTCCATCGGGACTCTCGGAAAATCGCATTGTACGCGCTATGGGAGGGATGGATTAATACGTCCGTCACTCCTGAAGACACTGACCACTAGATTCCTACTCACCCCTCGTACCTTTTTTCTTCCCAGAACTCATCTCCTTCCTTTCCTCAAAGAACCCCACACACAGCATCCGAAAAGATGACACAAGCTCTGAGGGGAATTCTTCCAACTTTGGGCCTCAGCATTTTAAATATTTTTTTCATTTCGCATATAAAGAGAAACACCTCCTTTCTGAAAATTATTTTGAATTATTTCCAAAAATATCCACATTTACGAAATGTCCGCTAGTATAAATAAAAAAAAACTTAGAAATAAGGAAAAATGTCAATAAGAAAAAGGATATAATTAATTAGCAAAAAAAATTATGAACCCTCTTATGAATATTTTCCCCCTTACAATAGGCATTACAATATGTTTATTTTGTTTGTTCGAAAATTTAATTAAACATATTTATATCACAAGAATGGTAGTTAGGTACTCTTTGGATTTAACAGAGACACCTGAAATGTTTTGAAAATAGTATTCGAACCTTCGACCAAGTATATCATACGTCAATGATTCGAAGTGAATAACTGTCACTTGTTGTTTTGGAAAATTTTGCTGTTTTATTTTTTCATTGTGAAAACTAACTAGTTGTGTGTGGTTGAAATCTAACTACTTGTGCATATTTCAAAGTCACAAAAGAATTACTGATCTGGAATTTAAGTGGACAAATTTACGGAGGCCTCCCCAGCTAGAAAAAAACTGCATACAAGGTTGGTGAATCTGTTATTTTCGCTGGATTTTTCGATTGCCATTCTTTGTGATATATATTTGTCCACGCAAGTAGATTTCCATAATCATATCTTTGGGTATTGAGCCCAGAGGGTCTGGGGTTATTTACACACCTCAGGCTCGCATATTATAATACAACCGGTCTTTCCCTGCTAATGATAATGTTATCTTTCATTCAAATAAATTTCCCCCACTCCTACCCCTCCCTCTTTCTTCTACCCCTCCCCCTTTCTTCTACCCCTTCCCCTGTATTTATTCCGTGATCTGAATTTGATTTGTGACTTCAGTGTACATTTACTCTTGATGGGAACATTGTTCACGAAACATGTAGATTGATTATAAAAAATAAAGTGATTTAAACAAAGTTGTTTGTCTTTAAAAAAAAAAACTCTCAAATAGACAAAAAAAACTTTTTCACAACGCTATATAAAATACTTACAAATAAGAAAATATTGCTGATGGTAGTATTTTCACGGCTAGATGGTACAAAGGTCTAACACAAGGCCATTTTGTATTGACGTCAATAAACGTCCAAGTCGCTTTACTTCACAGGAATGTGATTAATTCCACAAAATTCCAGTAGGCATGCGCTTTAGTGATGAAATAAAAAAGGAAAACGTACTTTTATAACGGAATTTGCTTAATAATGGCAAAATTCTATTTAAATACTCTGTGAGATTAAAATACTTCATAACTTTGTTCAGCTTATTTTCTTTGGAACGTTACTTTTCTTTTACTATTATTGTTAGGATGTTCTACAATATTTTTTAATTGTTTTGGATATTTGATTCATCTTTTAATATAAAAAATAAGTACCAAGCTTCAGATGAATCTGGCTTCTGACAGTAGCGGAGCGAAACCGGTCTAAAACATGTGAAATAATTGATATAAAGTTTTAAAATGGATTTTTACATTAAAAAAGTGTGTGTGTTTTTATTTTAAATTAGCTCCTGAGGCCCTGAGGAAAATAATTACCCTAAGGGCCTGTGTCATTTTTGGAGATACTATGTGGAGGGTCTTTTTAGGAAAGGAAGGAGAGGAAGTTCTGGGAAGGAAAAGGGTATTAGCGTTGGGTAGGAATCTGGGGGTCAGTGTGTCCAGGAGTGACGGACGTATGAATCCATCCCTACCACTGCAGTGAAAGGCGTTGTTTCGAGATAGTATGGATGGAAAAGTCAAAAGAACTCCCTCAACCATTCTCTCTCGATCCGGTCTACTATGCAGCTGGTGGGCAGACGTATCCGCCGCCAAGACCCGGACAAAACTCACCGCATGAACTCGGGCATCCCGGCTAAGTCACCATACGTAACCTATGAGAGTGACCTATGGCAGAGGTGTTGGTTATCCAATAAATGGTTCCCGGGGCGGCGGTACCCATATCCGCCTCCCAAATTGACGTAATAAAACTATTAAGATGTTCTTTTAGTGGGCATATTAAAACTATTGAAGCACCCCTTTCTTTATATTATTTACTACACATTACAGGGTATGCGAATTTATTTTAATAGTATCTCATTGGTCGGTTACGAAGCACTGAGTAAAATTTCCGGAAAAAGCAGAACACGTGTTCACATTTAATATCGTGAACGGGTCGTTGCTCCGACTCATTTATTTGCAAAACTGCGACATGAAAATCGGTATCAGCTATATTTTATGTGGGCCTCTCCATGCCCCATATTAACAAATCTCTTCCTTCAGTTACATCGGTAACCCACCTCATAACGGGCGGCTGATGGCGTTCTCTGATTGTGACAGAACAAAAAATAATTAAATAAATATCTCTTGCAATGCCAAGAAAAAAGATGACTTACCAGAGATTCGCTAGCACTACAAAACTATTATTTATTTAGAGAGCACTTCACACAACGAATCACCGCCACCAACTAATTCAAATAAATACGAGGTGCACTTTTTGATGAGTTGCAGTTACACGGGCGTCAAATGCAATTTGATTATTTGACATTTTTTCTGTGAAGTATTGTTTGCCCGGCGACAGTCATTGGAACAATGTGTTACTCGAATTTCCTAAGAAGTCTAAGATAGAAGTTAATTCATGGAATCTATTGTTGGCATTTTGTTGATATAATTTTTATTATAATTTTTGTCCATCGTCTTTATTAACATTAGGTTTGAAATAAACTGTAATATGTTATATTTAATTAAAATGAAGACAATATTACAATAAGAGGTTTTACTCATAAAGTTAAAGATAATAATAAATAATATGTTACCCTGCTATATTTACTCATACTTTTCAATTTGGGAGGCGGGAATGGGTACCACCGCCCCGGGAACATTTATTGGATAACCAACACCTCTGCCATAGGTCACCCCAAGTGGTTCGCTACGTTTGGTGATTTAGCAGGGGTGCCCGGGTTCATGGGGTGAGGTTTGTCTGGGTCCTGGAGGCGGATGACCGGGATACACTGAACCTCAGATTTGTACCCACCCCTTAAACCCTTTTCCTTCCCATAACTCTCCTCTCCTTCCTTTCCTAAAAAAAAACCCCTCCACACAGCATCCCCAAAGATGACATAGGCCCTAAGGGAAATTATTTTTCTCAGTTCCTCCTGTATGGAGCTCATGTAAAAAAAAATACTGCTTAAAAAATAGTTATGAAATGTGTTTCTTTCGGTACAGTTTGACAACACATTCGGAAAACGGAACAGCTGTCACGCGTAGTAATAACAATGTAGTAGAATTTTTCAAAATTAAGAAAAAGTTTTTAAAATTAAACTTATTATTTAAATTTTATTTTATTTAGTTACCGAGTATATTTTAAACTTCTTCAAGAATTCTACATTTTAGTCGACAATAATGGCTAATAACACAATACTGCTTTGAACGGGGAACCCCATTTCACCATTACAAATGCTTCTTCTGTGCTGTTATACCACCAGTATAAGTGTTCTGTGCTGTTATACCGACAGTTTTAGTCCGAATATAATATAAGAAGCCTTTTCTTTCACGAATAGGGGTAAATGATGTATTTTTTAAAGGAAAAACAAATTAAGAAAAGAATTGAAAAATAAAGATTCATCACCCGTGGTGTTTCAAAACTTTTTCGTAAACACCATTAACTAAAAATACCCGTGGGTGTATCCGCTGGGGTTCTTATTCATAAAATGGAAGAAAAAAAATAAACAAACCATGAGAAAACTAGAACAGTAAAAAATAATGTTTCTTAAAATAGCCTTACATGAGTTCCATCTCACGACGTAGGAGTACATTACAAACCATTCATCTGTAGTTTTATTATTTTCATTTAACATTAACTCCACAAGGAGGCTTCGATTAAAATAATTTCCCTCAGGGCCTACATCATCTTTGGGGATACTGTGTGGAGGATCTGCCTGAAAATACCAAAAATTCTCGAACGGTAAGCTCTAGCGATATAAAACTTGATCAGGTTTTTTGTTAATGCATGTACTTATTGTAAGCAACGTCATTTCCATAAAGAGCTACGTAGCTTTGATTATATACATTTTTGTATCAGAATTACAATCGATGTTTCAGGTTCAAAAATATTTAAAGTTCGCACTCCATTTTCAAACTATAAAAAATAATTAAATTTACTTTAAAACAACTCAAAATTTTACGTCCATTGGGTAATCATTTAATCTGGATATTTTATTTTTTCATTTTTTTTTATTTTTTTTATTTTTTTATTTTTATTTTTATTTTTTTTTACATGAGCTCCACACAGGAGGCCCTGAGGAAAAAAAATTCCCTCAGGGCCTATGTCATCTTTTGTGATGCTGTGTGGAGGGTTTTTTTAAGGAAAGGAGGGAGAGAAGAGTTCTGGGAAGGAAAAGGGTTTAAGGGGTGGGTAGGAATCTGGGGTTCAGTGTGTCCTGGTCATCCGCCTCCAAGACCTAGACAAACCTCGCCCCATGAACCCGGGCACCCCTGCTAAGTCACCAAACGTAGCGAACCACTTGGGGTGACCTATGGCAGAGGTGTTGGTTATCCAATAAAGGTTCCCGGGGCGGCGGTACCCATTCCCGCCTGCCAAATTATAATATGAAATGAAATAAGATGGAATTAGAGAAATAAGAATTGAAATAAGATATTTTTTTATGTGAATACCGCAAAAGAGTCCCCAACTGATCCCGTCTGGAGCCAGTGAGACTATGGCATCCCCAATTGGGGTATATTGTAAAGCTGAATGTCTGTAGGGAGGGGAAGGAGATGGGGCAGAGGAGGGCGCGAAAGTATCTGGCTATTCAGATCTGGTCACCAAACGTGGCTGACGCCATTTCAAGCAACATTTCAATTCTGAATGGTGGTCTTACACCAGGGCGATACTTAAAGTATCTCCCACTCTGGAACATGCCGCAAATATACTACATATACGAAGCACAAATTAATAATTAACAATGTGGTCGAAAAACTCTCAACTTATGTAATTAACAATGCAATGAATAAAAAAAGAGGCAATTAACGAACGTCAATGCAGCATATACTAAGACAGAATTATGGGGCAATCTATCCTCTCTGTCAACCCTTTCGGGAAAACAGTACGATGGTTGGCTAATTTTTAATCATTTAAAAAATCCTAAACAGGGAGAAGCTGAATAATGTGTAAATTTGAGACCTAAATATACTTATAATGTGTGCAGAAACTTAAGAATATACTCGTATGTACACCACGTTAGAATAACACTACGGTGACATCCCTTTTTTATTAAAGCTTTCGTTTTCGAGTAAATAGTTACATTTTGAAAAATCTGTTATATCTGCTGTTTAATGAATTTCAAAATGAGCCGAAGCGCGTAGGCCAAGCTCTAAAAGCTTTTTTTAACTCTCTTGTTACCAAAAAGCTTCTAAACAAATGGTTTTTTGGGTTCTCTATGTGGTATCGATTCGCCTGTTTCCGGCTTACACTAAAAGTTTGCGGACACTGCGTTTTTAAATAAAATAGCATTTTTAATCAGTAAAAGTTTGAAAATGAACTTCACAAACGAATAAAAACTGAAAACTTGTAATTCAAACGGTTTAGCCTTTTTGAAGGCCATTTTCCACAATGGCGAGATTAATTTCAAACACACGTGAATGAGAATTTCATAGTTAATCCATACTGAAAGTGCCCCAAACCCCTCCCCCCTCCGGCCCCATAGTGCGTCATCACTTCCGATGGGAAAACTCAATTACTGAGAATGCATTTTCCCCACCAATTCTGGCTTTTATGAAATGGATGAGTATCGGTCCGAGCCCTATTGTTTCCGATAGAATAGTTTAAGCTTTCTGCTGTAAGAGCATAAAATACCTAGTGTGATTTTCTAAGCAAATGGTTGAAAATCTGTTTAAAAAATCAAATCTACGCGCGCTACAGCAGCAAAACGATGGATGAGTTTTGACGTCATGAAATGTTTACAGCCTTTTCTACTTCATTTATAAGCCCTAAAGGGCGTGGTGTCCATAACATTACTTATTTACTTCATATTTCATCGCCCTCCTTAGGGGTTTTTAGTTTTTACATAGGAATAGTGTTACGCTGTAATTAAGCGTTGAGTATAATACTGTATGGTCTATGTTTTCACCACGAACTTTACGGTATTACCGAGCGCCAAAATACTGCTTTGTGCAGAATTATGCCCGTGGTGAAATAAAAACATGAAACTACATCTCAGGAGGGGGCATAGGTATGTGATCTCCAGCGTGTTAGGGTATTAAATAAATACAAGTATCTCATTTCCAATTTAAATGTTAAAGAACTTTTATATTATTTTAATAATATCAGGTACAATAAAACGTAAAGTGACTCTACTCACCCTCAGGGACCGATTGAGGTTATACTATCTAGCTATTTCACTATATTCCTGACCGAACCGCGTCTCGTAGTTCGCCACAGGATGATGGGCAGGACCTCCAGCCGATTCTCATCTCGGCCAGTCCGCAACAGGATAATCGGCAGGACCTCCAGCCGATTCTCGTCTCCACAGATCGCATCAGGTTAAACGGCCAGTTCGCAACAGGATGATTGGCAAGACAGGACTCTCAGCAAAGCAGGGCTCCAAGGGAAGTGGAACTCCAAGGGAACGATGTTATGGGGCTTACGCAGCAAGCAAGCGGGACCGTTAGTATTTCCGCACGTGCATTTTCTCTAATACAAGCCGGTGAGCGGAATTATTCTTCTCCACGCGTTTAAAAAGGCATTCTTATTGTCGGCACCCGACAAGTACATACCGGCGCGTCTCGTGTGGCGAAAATACTCATCCCGATCGCCTTGATAACTTTACGGTAAACTTCTCGTAATATAAGAACTACCGCGGAGAGCAATCTCGCGACATTATTCAATAAAACTTTGGTGCACTTTCGCATCCTGAATCAGAGATCGTTCCACATTAATTATTACGTGCCAATCGACTGAAATTTAAATCTTCGTCCCTTTTAATAACTTAATACTATCCGACTGTCACAGCCATGATCTGGCCCAAAAGATCATGCCGGCGAGAGTGGGTTCCATTACCGGACCCGGAAAAGAAAAGAAACTCCCCCTTCCATAACGACTTGTGTTGCCAGTCCTCCTGTTGTAACTATCAACAATTAATTCACTCAATAGTTCGTGCCGCTAGGTTCGACGTTATAAAGCAGTGTTCATATTTTAAAATAAGAAAAGGTAATGATTTCAGCACTGCTTCATAACATTACCCCCCGCGCCACACAAATGTTTGCCCTCAAACATGTTTCGTTTAACTAACAAATTCCTAAGCTATTCCGGTCAATCCTCAGGGTGTTCTAAAAAAGAAATTATAAAATACACATGAATAAAAATGAAAAAGTGAATCATCAAATGTGGTAGGCACACCATGTTAAACTTAAAATTGATGATAGCAAAAGCTAATAGTGATAGAAAAAGAAAAATCAAATAAATACGAATGAGTTCATTATGATTCCAATCGCACCCATGTTGTCCGGCAAGATGGTGGCTTCACAATGCAGTCATTCAAGACCAACACTTAAAACTAGAAGAACTTAATCTAAAGAACAATGTGAACTAATGTTCCGTGAACGGGGTCCGCAAACACCCACAGCATTGAAAATACTGGGTGAGGAACAGCTGACTTTATGTCTTGGACTACCGTTAACGTTACATCTACAGCATAAACAACATTAATTATGTAAGTATAAACACTAATCAGTGGACAACACATCCTTAACCTTAATTATACCTATGTGTGTCCAGCACATTAATTAAACACCACCATATGCATTAATGCATCACTGACCCATAATAGGGTTTTAGAAAGCCATTTAGGCAACACTTTGGGGTGCAAGCAACCCTCACTTCACTGAATTTACGTCCCTTTTAGGAGATATAAGAAATGTTCACTACGAAGAGTTTCCTATTCTACCTAAATCGGTCGTTCGAGCGAGTATATGAAGTGAAGTAGTATTGTAGGTACTAAGACTAATCAACGAATTTTATAAAATAATATAAGTATGACTAAACTATTCTTTAAGTATACTCACAAGCATGTGAGTTGTTATTACGTGTTGAATTCACAACATTTCAAAGAATTTATTTATATTTGAAAACAATCATGTTTCAGATGGGAAGAGATAAACAGAAAAACAATGCTCAAAACACAAAGAGGTGTAGGGCTGGCATCCCTGTGTGTTCCGAGTTAAAACTTAAGAATAAACACAAAATTCAATAACCATGAACGCAGTTCAATGGGATGTACCCTGAACACAAGGGGAAGTGGGCATGTGTTCCCCTTGTATTCGAGGTTAACAAACATAATAGACAAAAGGAAAATAAATTATGTCATTTATTTTGTTATTTTGCTCGTGCTCAGTCCAAAAATTATACAAAATTTATTCCAAATAAATTACAGATTATTACGCCTAACGAAAGCGAAAACTTATAAAACAACTCGAGTAAATCTTACCAGAGTGGAATTTGATTGAAATGAATCATAACAAACTACGTGAGTTTGCGTAAACGCGCCCCAAGAAAACCTGAATGAACAAAAGAAATATTCCTATGACAGGATTTTGACTGTCAGAATGTCGGGTCGTTTCAACTCGGTTGATCAGGCCGGGTTAAAACTCCCAGGCATCAAATATTAGCTAACAGATATGATAATTTGCAGTACTCGGTAGGGATGGCCAGACCCTCCGAAGTATTGCCACAATAAGACTATACCGGTATGTTATTTGATTTTACTATGTCTTTCACATGAAAATCACCCGCAACTTTTCCGTTTAAGTCTGCAAGTGTATAAATTAAGTTGGATTTTTTCTTTACTACCACGTTCTGAACAAACCGGGGTGCCAATTTTTGTGCGAAATAATTCAATGCGTTAGATTGCGCAAAATTCCTCCGCCACACCACATCACCAACCTGATAGGTAATGTGTTTTCTGCGCAGGTTGTAATGGTCAGCTCCTTTTTGAAAAGCTTTAAGAAGAGCATTCGAGACTTGCTCATAAACCGATGACAACTCTTCCAATTTCTGTGCATAAACCTTAGGTTGAGCACCAATTTGCGAATTGGTTTCCTCATCCGCTATTGGATTACGGTGCAGATCACCGTCTAGTATCTGCTCCCGACCATGCATCAGAAAATAAGGTGTATAACCTGTAGCGCAGTTTACCGTGTTATTCATCGCTGATTGAACTTGCGGAAGAAATTTAGACCAGTTTCGGTGGTCTGATTCAACTAAAATGGATAACGCCGTGCCCAGGGTTTGATTATAACGTTCGACTACGTTGTTTTGAGGCGTATAAGATGAATTGTAAAATGGTGGCGGCATGTTATAACTATTAAGTAATTCTTTAAATTCTTTCGAAACAAATTGACGACCATTATCACAGACGATAGTTCGTGGTACGCCGTGAACAAGAAAGATGTTTTCTTCTAAGATTTTTATTATGCTTCTCGCGGTGCCATTGCGCAGCGGAAATAGCCATGTAAATTTAGAAAAAACGTCTACACATGATAGAATTACGGTAAAACCTGAGTAACTCCTAGGTAAAGGACCTACCAAATCTATCGACAACATTTGCATGGGTCTTGTGACCTTTTTTGGGTTTGAGGAGATTCCGTTAGGTGGGGCTGTACTTATTTTGTGGGCCTTACAGACTGTACAACGATTAACAAATTGCTTAACATCCTTGTACATATTAGGCCAATAGTAACGCAATTGCACCTTTTTGTAGGTTTTGAATACCCCAGGATGACAAGCTCGCGAAGATTCATGTAAATTAGATAGAATTGCCTGTCTACCTTCTTGCGGAACTACTTTTTTCCAGGCAGTATCCTCGCACAGAGCTAGACGAGTCTTTGTGTGTCGGAACAATTCATTATTACGTATTTGAAAGTTCTGGAATCGTTGTGGGAATTCTTCGCATCCTTTCCAAGCTTTCAAATACCACGTATCCTTTGTATTATCAATGTCCACACCTGTTAATACGGCAAGGTCCATTCGTGAGAGTACGTCTGGAACAACATGCTGTGTCCCTTTGCGATGAACAACGTCAAAAGAAAATTGTGAAAGGCGAGAGCTCCACCGTGCAAGACGGCCACTAGGGTTAGACAAGGACCCTAGCCATTTCAAGCTTGAGTGGTCAGTAACTACCGTAAAATGAGCTCCTTCTATATAAGGTCTAAAGTGAGTCACCGAGTCTAGCACAGCTAGGAGTTCCCGTTCAGTGATGCCATAATTGCGTTCATGCGCATTTAAGCAACGTGAGTAATAAGCAATGGGATGCTCTTGCCCGTCCACGTTCTGAATCAATACCCCTCCAATTCCCGCCGAGCTCGCGTCGGTGTGGATAGAGAAAGGCCTGGTGAAATCCGGGCAGCATAAAACTGGAGCCGTCGTCAACGCGCGTTTTAAATCATTGAAAGCAGTTTCAGCTTCCTGGGACCACTTGAAATTGCTGATTCCATTTTTTGAACCTGTGAGTTTAGTAAGAGGGGCAGCTATTCCCGAAAATCCTTTAATGAATCTCCTAAAGTAACCGCACAAACCAATGAATGCCCGGATTTGTTTCGCATTTTTCGGGACTGGGAAATTTTTGATGCTTTCTATTTTTATTGGATCCGTACGGAGACCCTGCGCATCTACTAAATACCCTAAATATTTAAGTTCAGATTTGCAGAACTCGGATTTTTTAAGGTTTATTGTAAGGCCTGCGTCTCGCAAACGTTCATATACACGATTCAACAGATTAAGATGTGAATCCAGGTCTTCTGATATCAAGATCAAGTCATCCAGATAGCAAAAAGCATTATCGTCAAATTCCGGACCAAAAAGGACATCTGCCAATCTTTGCAACTCACTAGGGGCGTTTTTCAGTCCGAAAGGCATACGGGTGAACTCAAACAAACCCCGTCCAGGTACGACGAAAGCTGTCTTCTCGCAAGAGTCCTTGTCTAAGGCAATTTGCCAAAAGGCCTTTGAAAGGTCTATAGAAGAGACGTACCTAGCTCCACCTAGCTTGTCTAGAATCCGCGATATATATGGCAAAGGGTACGCGTCGCGAATCGTGACATTATTAATTTTGCGAGAGTCTAAGCAAAAACGACCTGTACCGTCCTTTTTTGTAACGATCAATACCGGACTCGACCATGGAGAACGTGAGGGACGTATAACTCCTAATTTTAGCATTTCATCTACTTCTGCTTCCAATTGTTTTTGTCTTGCTGGAGATAAAGGATAATACCTCTGTTTGATCGGAGGCCCTGTCGTATTAATTTTGTGCTTGACTAAATGCGTTAGACCTAAACCGCGCTTTTCGAAAGAAATCGATTCAAATTTTTTAATAATAGCAGAGAGTGACCGACTCTCTGAGGGACTTAGAGATGAGGCTGGCTGAATTGCCCGCAACCCATTGATTTTGTTTTCCGAAGAATGACAAATAGCTTTTGGAAGCAGCTCCGGTGCGATATGGAATTGCTTCCAAAAGTCTATACCTAGGATAAACGATGGTGACAATGTCGGGATGACGTAGAAAAGAATTGTCCGGGTAATTGATTTGTACGTCACCGGCAACGACATTGTACCCAGGACAGGCTGACTCGCACCGTCCGCTGTTGATACACAAAAATTAACCTTAACTAATTCTACACCTAATTTAATAAAAATTTTATAACTATCACCTCCCAAACACGATAATGAGGCGCCACTGTCCAACAGTGCGCTGTAAAAATTGTTTATTATATATACATTTACATACGGACGACCATCGTTTTCAATCTCCATCCCCTGTGGCAGTGGGCCCACTGTTCCAGACGATGGGACCGAAAGAAACTGATGTACTAGTCGGAGCCAACTCTTCCATTCCCGATTCCTCTGCGCATAGGATGGGACGTGGTAAGAGAGACTCCGCCCTAGTTTTCCGACTTACTGTTATTAAATCTTCCTTTAACTGCTCCCACTTTAGAATTATTTCCCGCTGCGGCTTTTTTCCTACAGTCAGCCACAACATGTCCCGGTTTATTACAATATAGACAAACTTGAGTCTTAACAAAGGTTCTAGAAGTTCGTTCAGTATTTTGATTATTTGTATTGAACGAAGACGAAGGTTTGTTATTGTTGCAACCAGCATTGGTATTAACGTAGTTACGCCCAGCATGACTATAACTATTACCATTAAACGACCGTCTATAGTTATTCTGAGAGAACCCAGTACGTCTATCAGTACCGGTATTACTGTTTGTCAAAGTTTTATTAGTAGGCACGAATCTATCCTCTTTATTAGTACCGTAGTTTTCATTAGATTTTTTTGAAAAAGAAGTTGAAGAAGTAGCAAATTCCTCTGGTGGTGTCGCATAAGACTCTAAGTTCCCTGCGTAGATTGTTAACTGATCGAATGTATCTATATCTCTAGAAACTAAAATGTTAGTGTACATTGGCAGCAACGCCTTTTTGGCAAGTCGCAAAAGTTCCTGCTCAGGAAGTTTAGCTTCCAACATGTTATTTAGGGATTTCATCCTAAGGGAAAATTCAAGTACCGACATACCTTTGGGTTGCCTCATATTGAAAAGTTTAACTTTTAAATCTGTTTGTAGGTCATTTGCCTCAAATTGATTGATTAAAAGTTTAGACAGCTCGTCCCATTTCAATTCTGAGTGATATATTGACCTGAACCAAAGTAATGCTAGGCCATCTAGAAGATCAGGAAAAACGCGTACCAGATTATCATGACTAAAATTTTTTGTCCTACATTTTTCTTCAATTAATAAGAGAAATTCTCTTATGCTTGATTTACCGTCAAATTTAATCTTCCAATTTTCTACATTGATGGAGGGTGATTCTCTATAAATAATTTTTGTATGTTTAATTATTGTAGGGTTGTGAACGGTCCTACTCTCTGAATCTGAATCAGAAGAATCCATATCTATTTCTGATATTGTTGGCATCTTAAGGGCTTTATTATATGCACGCGCCTGCGAGCGCAGCGCGTGAGAGGTGGTTGCCGGTTCGAGAGAACGACTTGATAGTTCTCTTATGAGATCCTCTTTAGAAGCGTTGTTGACGTTCGAAATAGGAGTTGACATTGTTATTGATGACGTACAATATTGATTGTTGATGATGTAAAAAAAAATTTTTTTTTTTAAGTACGAGGGAAAAAAAAATTTTTGGCAACCCTGATTTTCGAAAAAAAAAATCGAGATATTAATGTGTTTAGTCGATTTAATTTAAAATTGACAATAAAAATCGTGGTTACAAAATAAAATCCCACATTTGAAATACTAAAAAAAAAAAATATTTTTTTAATAAAAGAAAAAAATATCCCAACAATTTAGTTAAGTATGTCAAACTATTTCACCGTATAAGATGTACTCGTGTTGTTGATAATTTATGACACTCTTGTGCATAATGGAATTTAACGGAATAGATTATAAATTTAATCTCATTAATTACCATTCACTTGATTATAATGAATTATTTATTTAGTTAACTAGTTCATTTAAATTTGTATTAAGAATTCATCTACGATATAAACACAACATACCGTAATCTGTCACTTTTGACATTCGCTTTTCCACAATAAACATCAACTTGCATAGATGATGTTTACCTTTTATCATAAACCTTCAACCATAGACAATAAAAATTTTTTTTTTTGAATAAATATATACTTTTTTTTTCAAACTTATCATAGAAGAAGCATTGTCTATGATTGAAACCTGACACTTCTATGAAAATATCATTTCAAAAATTGAGGTTATGTTGACATGTTGACAATGTAACCACACACTGGGATACTGAGCACGAAAAAATACAAAACATGACCAATGTAAAACACCAACGTAACCCGCAGGAGATCAAATAAACGAGCTAAACCACGTTGGGCCCAATTTGTTACGCTGTAATTAAGCGTTGAGTATAATACTGTATGGTCTATGTTTTCACCACGAACTTTACGGTATTACCGAGCGCCAAAATACTGCTTTGTGCAGAATTATGCCCGTGGTGAAATAAAAACATGAAACTACATCTCAGGAGGGGGCATAGGTATGTGATCTCCAGCGTGTTAGGGTATTAAATAAATACAAGTATCTCATTTCCAATTTAAATGTTAAAGAACTTTTATATTATTTTAATAATATCAGGTACAATAAAACGTAAAGTGACTCTACTCACCCTCAGGGACCGATTGAGGTTATACTATCTAGCTATTTCACTATATTCCTGACCGAACCGCGTCTCGTAGTTCGCCACAGGATGATGGGCAGGACCTCCAGCCGATTCTCATCTCGGCCAGTCCGCAACAGGATAATCGGCAGGACCTCCAGCCGATTCTCGTCTCCACAGATCGCATCAGGTTAAACGGCCAGTTCGCAACAGGATGATTGGCAAGACAGGACTCTCAGCAAAGCAGGGCTCCAAGGGAAGTGGAACTCCAAGGGAACGATGTTATGGGGCTTACGCAGCAAGCAAGCGGGACCGTTAGTATTTCCGCACGTGCATTTTCTCTAATACAAGCCGGTGAGCGGAATTATTCTTCTCCACGCGTTTAAAAAGGCATTCTTATTGTCGGCACCCGACAAGTACATACCGGCGCGTCTCGTGTGGCGAAAATACTCATCCCGATCGCCTTGATAACTTTACGGTAAACTTCTCGTAATATAAGAACTACCGCGGAGAGCAATCTCGCGACATTATTCAATAAAACTTTGGTGCACTTACGCATCCTGAATCAGAGATCGTTCCACATTAATTATTACGTGCCAATCGACTGAAATTTAAATCTTCGTCCCTTTTAATAACTTAATACTATCCGACTGTCACAGCCATGATCTGGCCCAAAAGATCATGCCGGCGAGAGTGGGTTCCATTACCGGACCCGGAAAAGAAAAGAAACTCCCCCTTCCATAACGACTTGTGTTGCCAGTCCTCCTGTTGTAACTATCAACAATTAATTCACTCAATAGTTCGTGCCGCTAGGTTCGACGTTATAAAGCAGTGTTCATATTTTAAAATAAGAAAAGGTAATGATTTCAGCACTGCTTCATAACAATAGTTACAATAATACAGTGTTTTCTTACTTTTTATACATGACTGAACTGCTCCAATAACAGTATTTTGTATATATTTAGTGTTAAATATTTTATTTTATTATAGACTAGCTGGTCCCGGCATGCGTTGATATCCTATTCAATAAAGAAATTGTTTCTCCCTGAGTGTTCTTTCCCATTCGTTGCACTACCCTTCCACCTCCACTTCCTTTCCCCGTGAACCCCCCTCCCGAGTTCCCCTCCTCCCTCACGTCCCCTTCCCTCCCGCGTTTCCCTTCCACCTTCCCCGCCTTCCCTCTTCCCTTTCCCGCTCCCTCGTCCAGTCAACCCTCCTCTCGCGTTCCATATATTCAATCCCAGTACATTCAGTTTTTAAACAGCCCGCATGCCACCTTTTACAATTTAAATTTCTATTTTTCATGTATATTAAACCTATTTAAAATATCTAAAATTCTTGATTCGATTCAAAATATTAGGGGACTACCTACTTTAAATAAATTTATCAACTTTGTGGTCCTGGGGGACTTCAATGTTCATAACGAACCTTGGTTGAAGTTCTCAGGATCAACAGACTCGGCTGGACGCCAAGCGGAATCCTTTGCCCTTTGCTACGGATTGGAGCAAATGGTTCAGGAGCCTACAAGGGTTCCTGATGTCCAGACTCACCGTTCCAATCTGTTAGACCTATTTTTAACTACTGTGCCACACGGTTACAGTATTGAAGTCACAGCGCCTTTAGGATCGTCCGACCACTGCTTGGTGACGACATCAATCCCTGTAAACTTCAGACCACCAAACGAGAGGCTGAAGAGAAAAGTGTGGCACTATAGGTCAGCAGATTGGTTCGGTCTGCGGGTACATTTTAATGCTTTCCCGTGGTCAGCTGTCTGTTTTCGGACTTCGGATCCCTCAAGATGTGCCCAGGAAATTGGTGAGGTCATCACATCCGCGATGGATGGCTTCATCCAATCTACTGTTAAGGAAACTGGTGTAGGCTCAAAGCCGTGATTCAGTCGACAATGCGCTGAAGCAGTGCGACGAAAAAACGCGGCTTACCGAGCCTACAACACATCTAGAACATCCGAAGACAGAACAGCTTACAACAAAATGGCAAAGGAAACCAAGAGAATCATAAATAGGTCAAAATTCGAGCACGACCAGCAGATCAGCAGAAAGCTGACTGCATGCCCGCATGGCAGCAGGCAATTCTGGTCGCTTGCGGGCTCAATAGGTCGCAATTTCTGCAAATCCAGTCTGCCACCTCTTACCAGACCTGACGGCTCACTAGCAAACACCGCCACCGAAAAGGCTAACTTACTAGGTAAAATTTTTGCGGATAACTCAACCCTCGATGACCAAGGTGCTGTCCCGACGTCGGTTCCTCACTGCGGTTTTCGTATGAAAAAGCTGAGGATCCGGCATCGGGAAGTACTCCATGTTTTACGAGGGCTTGATGTTAATAAAGCTAGTGGGCCTGACGGAATACCTGCCCTGGTACTGCAAAGGTGCGCTGCAGAAATAGCTCCAATTTTGACGAAGCTTTTTAAACTGTCCCTGAAGACTGGCTCTGTGCCCTCTGGTTGGAAAAAAGCGGTTATCCATCCTATTCCAAAGAAGGGTGACCGCTCCAACCCGGCCAACTACCGCCCCATAGCGATCACATCAGTTCTGTCTAAGGTGATGGAACGTGTGATCAACGACAAACTGCTCACATACCTCGAGAAGAACAAAATTATTAACGACCGTCAATACGGATTCCGGCGGAACCGCTCGTGCGGTGATCTTCTCGCGTATGTGACGCATGTTTGGGGGCGATGCCTGGAACGTTTCGGTGAGACCCAAACCGTTGCACTGGACATATCCAAGGCCTTTGACCGGGTTTGGCACTGAGGACTTGTCAACAAACTGCATTCTTACGGACTTCCCGCATCCTTGTGTACGTGGATTGCCGATTTCTTGAGGGAGAGGTCGATTCAGACGGTAGTCGATGGTTTCACCTCTTCCTCTCACTCGATAAATGCCGGCGTCCCGCAGGGATCGGTTCTGTCTCCAACTCTGTTTTTGTTGCACATCAACGACCTTTTGTCATGTGCACCAATTCACTGTTACGCGGATGACAGTACAGTTCATGATAGCTTTTTGTTTGACAAGCCCCCAAAGGGCTCACAAACTCCAACAGCTCGTAAGGCTTTGAAGCAAAGAATGGACGGTTACCTCGAGAGTATTTTCTCTTGGGGTAAAAATAATCTCGTTGAATTTAATGTTTCAAAGACCCAATCTTGTCTGATTACGTCTAAAAGGGATCGCAATGAAAATCTATTCTCTTTCAACGGAAGCAATCTTCCGAACAGGCCCTCCATTGATATGCTTGGTGTAACCCTAAGTGACCAGCTCAGGTATGGGGGCTCCATCGAAGCCAGAGTAAAGTTAGCCTCCCAAAAACTGGGCGTACTGTACAGGGCCCGCAGATACTTTAAAAGTACACAACTGCTAACCCTGTACAAATCGCAAGTGCGCCCCACGGTTGAATTTGGCAGCCACCTCTGGTCTGGAGCTCCAAAATACCTGGAAAATACCCTCGACTCTGTGCAGAAACGGGCGGTCCGTTTGATAGATTCTCCCATCTTAACAGACGGATTGAAATCTTTAGAGCACAGGCGTCGGGTGGGAATGCTATCCTTGTTCTACCGGTATTACAATGGAAGATGCTCCGAGGAACTAGCATCATTGATCCCTTCGGCACCGGTGCATAGTCGGGAAACACGCCAAACGCGTGCCCAACATTTGTACACAGTTGACATTTGTCACATGAGAACGGGTCGTTTCTTCGACTCGTTCTTGTGTTCAACAGCTCGGCTGTGGAATGATTTGCCGGCCTCTGTGTTTCCTCCTTCCTACAACATGGGTCTCTTCAAGACCAATGTTCATTCCTTCCTCTCCTCAAAAAGACCCTCCACACAGCATCCCAGATGACATAGGCCCTGAGGGAAATTATTTTCCTCAGGGCCTCCTGTGTGGAGTTAATGTAAAAAAAAAAAAAACTTAAAGATTTTCAAAAATAGAATTGTTTTGCAAAATGTCATTCTCAAACACGCGAACTGTCAAACGTGCGATAGTCGTTAGGTTTTCTGAAATTATCCAATTTTCTGCGCAATTTTCTAATTTTTCTCTCCGTAAGAACCATCCTCGTACTTCAAGGAATATTCTAAAAAAAGAATTAGCGAAATCGGTTCAGCCGCTCTCGAGATTTGCGCTTAGCAACACATTTAGCGATTCATTTTTATATATAAGATGATGTCAATCGACCCAGGATTATTATTTTCCTCCATTAGTGTTCTGGGCAATGCAGATATTATAAAATTGTAGTTTTTCCCAGGATTTCTACACTAAAATACCTACATCCAGACTTCTAGTATTACGTAATAGAATCCGAAAGCTTACAATGACCGCAATACTGGACTATCAAATGTATAATTTAGAATATTATCTATAAATACCAATTCAGTAAAAAAAAACCCTTTGTTCGATAGTTTAAACATATTCAGGTCATTTAAAAGAGTTTTGTAGTTCAATAAAATTGCTGGAATACCTACGTATTTATGTACGTACCTACGTTTGAATTTCTAGTTGTTATCTAGTGAACTTTGTTTTAACCTATTTGGAATTCAGCTCACATATGAATTTTGTTATGAATTGTACGCGACGAGTTTTAATTTAGTTACAAAAAATGTTACCTTCATAATTTGAGCAAATTGTTTGGCAACAAAACATACGTGACACAAATTTTTAAATATTTTCCGTAATAATCCTACGTATTATATAAATTTGCCTTCCATAACAAAATACGTTACAAAATATTTTGAAAAGTATGTGGATACTACTTTGAGGGATTGTTTTTACGATATTTCAATAGTAATTGATATAAATTTTTTTATCATTTGTATTTCCTAATATTATAAACATTTATTTTCTTCTGTGAGAGATTCTTGCATTTTGTTTTTAAACGTGTGTCGTTTCGTAACATTTTTAGATTTTCGCACCTTTTATCGTCATCATTATTGTAAGATACTTTTTTTGTATTCAATATAGAATTCCTATCTGGGAACTAACTTGAATTCGCTAAACGGGACTACTGAAGCAGGTACTTTTACGCCTGTAAGAGACTACTAACGTCTGACGTACTGAGTAAAATAAGTAAAATACGCACGAGAGACGTAGGTGGCGAACTCAAGTGGTGTAGCAACGCAATTTGATATCTTTGAATTCAAAATAGAAATAGATTAGAAAGGATGCAGGATAGAAGAAAGATATTACGATCAAAGCGAGGAGAAGTGAACTGAGTGTCTGTAAGAATATTGTAGATAGATATATGCAATGTTCTTAAATCCCAGTAATTGAGATTAGGTACTTGAAATGTGTTCGGGAAACTCCAATAAAAATCGAGGTTAGTCGAGATTACAAGTTACGAGTACTTTATTTACGTTATCGTGAGATTTGCAATATATATTTAACTGGACCAGACGTCCGTCCTATTGGATGCTCAAAGTAATTCTGAAGCCAATGAACCCGACGTTGAAAGAGCCCAGCTTACTATCGTATATCATCGGCTATTCGACAAGAAAGATGAAAGTAGCAACTCTTGTAAGGTCCTACTTAACTGACATCCGTTGTAACACTTCAAAACTAGATATAACTACCTATACTAACGACGTATGTTGAAAGATGTTAGAACTACATATATAATTCTATACACCACAATATATTATTGCTTGAGATTTAGAAACAAATGAATAGAACGAGAGCCGGTGAACGACGTTTTCGGACGAAGTCAAATTGGCATTCCTGGGTAGTCCCCAGGATACTGCACCATGATGGTAATGATTTTCATTATAGGTGTTGGACGTTAGATTCAGGATGACTTTTATCGTAAATGTCGTGGATTAAAAATCAAAAGTTGGCAACTGTTCGGTGTTGAAAGCTATTACCAGTTAACCATATCTACCACCGTTGAAAGTAGGTAGGTACCTTTTCAGTAGTCTTTGTATGAAAAGTGATTCGAGCAATTTAACCCAGCTTATTGGAAGCAACTCACGCAAGCCACGTTTCAGTTGATGAACGCGTATATTTATTTAACACAACACCTGAAATTGATTTTAGGTATAAATATAGATTCAGTTTAACAGCATGCGAAAGTTCTCATATTAATGTCAGACTTTCAATAAAGTCAGAAAATTTCTAATGATATATATTCAATGATGTTATTTTACGATTAAGCCAGGCATGGTCAATATTTCCAAACTCTTTGGCGTGTATGTATGACTTTGCAGCGAGCTTACGTTTTAGTTCAAAAGGGTGAATAGTTTTTACTGATTACAGTCCCAACTGCTTTCGCCCGGAGCTAGTGAGACTCTGGCACTCTAACTGGAATATGGCTGAAGGTTGCTGGGAGGGGAAGGAGATGGGAAAAAGAAGATGGGGAAGTACCTGACTATTCAGATCTGGTCACCAAACATGGCTAAAGCCATTTCAAGCAACTTTTCGATTCTAAATGGTGATCTTACACCAGGGCTATACGGAGAGTATTTTCCACTCTGAAATGTGCCGCAAATATGCAATGCTTTATTTTGTATGAGTAAAATTGTAGGTAACAAAAATTAATAAAATAAAATTTATTTGCGCACGCCAGCGCCGGGATTTGAATCCGCGTCCTCCAGAGCCTTGCCCCACTATCTTTCCTCACTCGATTAAATTTTTTCGTGTAGTTGAAACTTTGAAACTCGCGATCCGCGTTTTTGAAATTCACAAATTTGTGATAAAATCAGCTATACCCTAGATAATTTTATATTATAAGCCAACCTAACTGAACAAATAAAGAACTCTTAGAAAAATTAAATTATTTACAATACATCATTGTGACTCAGTGGTTGGATATTGATTTTCCTATGTATACGCTCTTTATACGTTTTCAACAATAGTTTTTTTAAAAAATATTTAACAACAATAGAGCAAGTCACCCAAATGAAATATAAATGTCCTCAAAACTAAAGAAGATACATATTTAAAATCAAAAGAAAACTGACAAATATTTTTTTTCATAAAAACTCAATACGAAGAATTATGCGTGACGCCATAAATCGCTGATTCAATGCGGCCAACAAAGCAGGGCGTTTTGATGGGATGGTATTTTCCCTTGATGAGTTCCTTATTCAGATTAAATTAAATATCAGAAAAAAACCATTTCTCTTATTCGAAAACAAGCTTGGAGCCACAATCATAAACAGAGGTGACTTTTTAGCAAATACGTCATACTAAAATTATTTTTATTTTTTTAAAAGCACGTTCAATTTTTGCAACGCCATGAAGAGGTAACTTTCATTGTGAAAGGGCCGATATAACTTCATAAAAACAAGCGGTTCCTTTTTACCGAAGTTGGTAATATAGTAAAGGCTGTGAAAAATATCTTCTGAATAGTAACGACCATCTGAACGTGACAGCAGAAGACCCGCTAATCTTCAAATACTAGTCTCTCCTTAAATTCTTTTGACTCTCTTGAGTTGTGTACTTTTTAACATCTTGACTTATTTACTGGGAACTGTGTACCATCTCGACTTACTCTTTTTTCAAACTTACCGACAAACATTACAAACTTTTCAAAGAAAATGGATTTTTGAATAGTAAAGTATCTGTGGTTGAAGTAAAATATTTATGCGTATGAATTTGGTGACGTTGAAATTACGACTTGAATGTCTAATCAAGCAAATGGAATACTGAAATTCATATTTACTTGACATGTAAATTTGCTTTATAAAAATACCGCCACAGGTTAGATGTATTTTAAAATCTAAATAAATGATTAGAAAAAATGAAGACACATTTCTTGTTTTCACTTTTCATTACAAATATATGTTTTATGATTCTAAATAATGATGTACATGCCTTGATTTTTTTGATATATAATAGTGTAGGTATTTTCGTACGTCGTTTTGTCTCCGTGGTCGAGGGATAAAGCTCTCGACCAACAATCCGAGGGTCGCGGATTCAAATACCGGCGTATGCAAATAAATTATCTTTGTTTATTTTTTGTTATCTCACAAGTAATTAATTTAAAAAAATATACATATAGTTTATTTGCGGTACGTTCCTGAGTGGAAGAAACTCTCAGTATTGCCCTGGTGCAATACCACCAATCAGAATTGAAACGTTGCTTAAAATGGCTTTAGCCGTCTTTGGTGACCAGGGTATCTAGCATGGTCGATCGATATAGGTTTTATCGAAAATGTCGGTAACTTATCATCGCTCCCAAATACGACTGCAGGCCGCTAACGAACAAACAACAGTTCACAACGACTAAGGGTTCCTGCTTTATTTGACGTAAACTATTACTTGTTCGTTAGAGGCCTGCAGTCGTGCTCGGGAGCGAGGACAAGTTACCGACATTTTCGATAAAACCTATATCGATCAATCATGCTAGATACCCTGGTCTAAATAGCCAGGTAGTTCGCTATCTTCCTCTTTCCCATCTTATCCCCCCCTCGACTGCCTTGATGATGAAATGAAAATGCTGTAGTCTCACTGGCTCCACGCGAATCAGTTGGGACTCTGCGGTATTCACATAATAAAGGTCCTTGGTAGTACCGAGAAAATACACAACTGTATTTTTTAAATTTTTCATTGTACAAAAACAGTTTTTTTTAAATATATTTTTATAAGATGTTTGTTTTTAAATTTTTGACTATGGAATCTGCCGCAAATAAATAATACATAATTTTTAATAACACAAAAAAAAAAGAAATAACACAAATTAATCAAATATAATTTATTTGCCCACGCCGAGATTCGATCCCGCGACTTTCGGATTGCGAGTGAAGAGCCTTGCCCCTAGACCACGCCGGTCGTCATCTATATTATCATATCTATAAACTATATAATGCTATAAACATAAAAAACTCATTCAATCCGTAAAATGAAGAATTGACGTTTTTGTGAAATTAGAAAATGCACGATAAAAATAAATCTATCTTTGATTGTTCAATTCTTGAAGAAAACCATTTTTCTATACAATGCATAATTAAAATGACATAGAGCATGACAAAGAAATGCTTCACTAGTACATAGTTTCAATTATTGACCCTCTATTGGTTACAATAATTATTGTCCTACACGCATCGCGAGCACAGGTTCGACTCTTGCTCGGCCCTAGTTCAAATTGATTATATGATATGTAATGATGGGTGTATTTCTAGACCACAGGGTCAGTATCACATTTGTCGCATGGATGGTTTAAATAAAGAAATCGGTATATAAAAGCAGGTAAATCGGTAATTTTTTTAGTTGTCAACAGTGTGTGGATTACGTAGCGATGTTTGCTGGCTGAATTATTTGGTAAAATTTTATTTTATTAAAATTATTTATAAAATATTTTTCTTGATTAGAATAGTTGATCATAGTTTGCACAAATAATTGATTAAGCTTAATATCATGTAAGTCCAGTTTAATGAAACCGTTTTGCATTTCGTCTGTTTGTAAACTTGTTTGTTTTTACCGTTTCAAGATGGTGGCCGTTTTAATGGTTCAGTAAAGATTTTTTTTTTAATGTGAAATCATCAACCTTATTTTGGTTATAATAATGGACAATGTGACTTAAATGCGTTATTCGCATTTTTAAATATTATTGGACCTACCTGCCTGAAGAAAGTATGTAAAAGAATTGTCATTGAGATACTGACATTACTTTGGACAAATTGTATAATTCCTCATTAGAAATACAAAAGTTACATATAATATACGATTTTTGATTAAGTAGGTAGGTTTTTAGGTACTGGAATATTATTTTTTTTATTAAAAAGAAAGACAAACATTCCCGGGTTACAAATAACCTGACAATATTTGAAAATCTACCACTACTGCCACAGTATGCGGAAAATTTTGCTTATGTTGTGATAGAGAACTTAGCCCGCCGAGGAATAGAACACAAGACGCCTGAATGGGATCCAAACGCGATGCCAACTCATCTACTGACCGGTCTTATGATTTCAGAGGAAATTTTGGTTTAGATTTAAAACAGGAGAAAATTAAAAACGATTTTTTACGTCTATTTTTCACATAACCACTATAGTCAAACTTACGTACTAGGTAAAAAAACTATTATTATAATATATTTACGTACTAAACAATTATAATTTAATAGAATCGGTCCCTGAAAATACTACTTACACTTAACCATTGTTCTTCGTCCAATCTATTTTGATATTCATACTTAACACATTTAAACCCTTATTACAGCCTTAGAATGGATCTACATGTGAACTTCATAAATCCGTAGGTTTATGTTGTTAACTGGATTTCGTTCTATTAATATTTTTAAGCCGTTGAGCACTTTAAAGGGAACCATTTTAAACTCTTGTTCGTGGTACAAAGCATAGTATTTTTGTACATATTATATAGTTAGGAATAAAAATGCACTTACAATAGCATTTGTATGATGTTTTACAAAAATTGAACTATCAAGAGACCAGTTTTATCATCATTATATGTCATCGCAATGATTAGATGATCTGTCGTGAAAAAAGTATTCCCTCTAGTGAACTGAGAGCTTCGGCAAATTTTTACATCAATCCATACGTGGTAAAAGTTTCAGAAAACACTGGAAATGTTTTAAAAAAAATCCTAGTTACAATAGGGAAAACCGTTATCCAGGCGCGTACATAACCCTAAGAGCTTTTTGATTTCTTTCAGATACACCAAAATAATGAAAAATTAGTACATACATAAGATTGGTTTTAATTTTTTATTTTTACCTAAAGCACAAATCTTCCATTTGAAATTGTTTAACGAGATTCTAATATTATTTTAAAAAGTACACTGATTAAACGTGAACTTCTTCCGAATAAGAAACACGAAATATTTTTAAGTCGTAGGAAACACACTCGAACACTTTGCACAAGACTACCCACTCACGTAATATTGTAACGAAGTCGCAAAGTGAAGTCGTGTGTACTTTTCTCTCATAATTGACTTCATGATACACATTTTCACTCCCGAAAAACTCCCGGCTGTTCGTAATATTGTATGAAAGCTTTAAAATGTTTCATATGAACATAATGCAGGTGCTTCAACTTTTATTAATGATTTAACTTTTTTCGTTTCGGCTTCTGAAACGTCCGCCATATAAACTCTCGAAAAAAAAGTTGTCAACTGTTTATAACAAAATCTGAAACAATTTTCAATAACAAATACTTGCTTTTGTGAATATTGAATAACCTTTCGCAATGTTGTCTGATAGAGGGAAACGTTAATTTTAGAAGTTTTTAATTGACGTGAAATTGAATGTTATTTGAGAGTTAAATTAATATAGAAATTCATTCTGCTTTAACCACTGAGCAACTATTTTTAATTGGTTTTGATAGAATATGTACCCAATTAAAAATAACTTTTGATATTCTGTCAGATACTTTGTACCTACGCCAAACAATAAAGGGGCCTGAAGGTTTTGTAAAAATCACGATGTATGAAAATGCTGATAATTATTACGTCTTCAAGTTGATTAAGTTTGAAGGGTGTTACAAAGATACACGAAGATAATGTTTTGATAAATTCATACTAATTTGAACTGTTCATGTTATTAAAAATTGTCTGGAAAAAAGGATAGCGTAAACTCACTGCAGCAGGATAACGGTGTTTCTTGTCCAATTTCCCTAACCACTTTGCACCGATTGATAAAGTTGTAATTTTGAAGTTTTTCAAGGAACTGCTACTGCTTTCGCTCTGAAAACTGTCAAGGCACAGCTCTTGTGACTTCAGGGACCAGGTGTGGGTAGAAATCAGGATAATGATAGAAATAATTTCTAACACACATGTCTTAAGTTGGAAGTTAGAGTTATTGCGGATAAATTGGGGAAAAATGTTAGTTAAACATAAATAATAGATTCATTATAACATAATTTGGAAAATATTTATACACAGTTGACATTTGCCACTTGAGAACGGGTCGTTTCTACGACTTGTTATTGAGTTCAACAGTTCGGCTGTGGAACGATTTGCCGGCATGTGTACTTCTTCCCCCCTACTAGGTTCACTCCTTTCCATAAATAGACCTTCCGCACAGCATCCTCAAATATTTTCCTCAATTTCCCTTGTGTGGAGTTATTGTTAAAAAAATAAATAAAGGACTGAAAAAGAAAATTGGAAAATATACGAAAAAAAGCATTTTATAAGAATTGCGCATTTGAAAGTAGGAAGATAATGAATTAAAAAGTTAAATATGAGTTGAATTTGCCAAGGAGTCTTCTAGGTACGGTTCCACAACAACTAAAAATCATGCAACTTCAACACCCTTTTGAAAAGTGAAAAAAATATTGAAAAATAGTCCATATTCTAACCTAACATGCCCAGTAAAAAATCATCAATTTTAATGAATTTTCAAAGGAAATATTGAAGTTGCATGATTCCAAGTTGTCCGGTCACCCCTAGTTACATATATATTTTCATGTAACTGAATTAACCTGAAATTTTACTGAAGCAAAGTAAATATATAGGTAGGTATAATACAATATTTGATAAACATGACAAGGACAAAGCTGAGTGATCTCAATTTGTTAGAGCATTTGATCATATTTCTTTCGCAAACAGAATTATTGGAAAACGTATTCGCAAGATATATTTCACAAATTTTATAAGTTAGGAAAAATCTACAAAAATAACGCTCATATAAATATAAATTTTCTAACTGCTTATGTGGGAGTAAGCTGTTCTTCTTTTTGAAAG
This sequence comes from Limnephilus rhombicus, assembly GCA_929108145.2. Lineage (NCBI taxonomy): Eukaryota > Metazoa > Arthropoda > Insecta > Trichoptera > Limnephilidae > Limnephilus > Limnephilus rhombicus. Next base: position 50,123,254 of record OV815278.1, on the reverse strand, counting down.
CAAAATCGATCTATTGAAAAATGGGAACGAAAAATATATTATTAACTACACTACTTTTGGTGTTGACACTGATAGCTATATTTATTTACCCTGCAGTGGGGTGGTCACGCCTACTTACATCCCCCTCTCGCACATTACGTTGAATGGGTGACAGGTGAAAAGAACATTTCCTTTTTTCATCAGTCTGATTTATGATGTATTTATTAAATTCAGGGATCGAAAAGCGGGTTATTCAATGCAAAGACTCGTGTTGTGCTCGACTCTCTGGTTGAGATGTATAACGGAGGTTTGGTTGAACTAAAAATAGCAAGTGTCGATTCATCGGTGCTTCCAGATATATTAATAAAGGAATGATATTAGTATTTCCCAATTAATTTGATTCATTTCGCAATATTATTCCTTAATTAATATGTCAGGGTTGGAATGATGAACCGATGAATAATATTGGTATTTTATGATTTGGTGTATTATGCACACAGCATCCAAGATGACAACGGCACTGAAGGATTTTTTTCCTCAGAGCCTCCCGAGGCGTAACATCGAGGAGTCTAGTATAAACATATTAATTAAATATATATCTGAACATGCTAAAAATTGGAAAGGCTTAGGTCATATACATATACGTAATTCTTTTTTCTATGTTTGCATGCATGCATACATGTGTAAATACATGCACACTCAAACATATATATATACGCACAGATGTAAATGCACATACACACATACACACACACATATACATTTACATATACACACAAATGTATTTGCAATTTGGGAGGCGGGAATGGGTACTGCCGCCCCGGGAACCTTTATTGGATAACCAACACCTCTGCCATAGGTCACCCCAAGTGGTTCGCTACGTTTGGTGATTTAGCAGAGGTGCCCGGGTTCACGGGGTGAGGTTTGTCTAGGTCTTGGAGGCAGATGACCAGGACACACTGAACCCCAGATTCCTACCCACCCCTTAAACCCCTTTCCTTCCCAGAACTCTCTTCTCCTTCCTTTCCCTAAAAAACCTTCCACACAGCATCCCTAAAGATGACGTAGGCCCTGAGGGAAATTATTATCCTTAGGGCCGCCTGTGTGGAGCTCATGTAAAACAAAAAAATCACACGTATAAAAAATAAGTACACCTCTATCTGAGTACGAGAAACATCTTAAACAATTTTTCTTTTGTTAATAACTATAAATCAAACAACAAGAACATTTTTTCGTTAACAAGAACATAAATTGAATCGTAAACAGTTTTTCATTTCAACAAAAATTGTTTTAACGTCAAATCAAATGGGGAACGGACCATCGGAAACGATTTGGAATCTACTACAGCAAAAACGTTTTCTATTTTTAACAAAAGGAGATCATATTTTTACTAAAAAAAAATCACATAAGGCATATTATATTTTATAGATAAACACTATTACTACTCATATCAATGGGTACTTAATCCTCTAATTTGAATAGATTTTTAAACATGTTTTCATTTTTCGTATATTTCTGAAACCCACTCGTTTATATGAATCTTTTACCAATGGAAATAATGTTTGGGTATCAATATGAATCTCAATTTCGAAACCTTTGTAAACTCGGTTTTCAAGTGAACTGAGAAAAATGTTTAGTCCTTTGAATGCTTTGAACGTAGATTAAGTCCATTAATCTCACTATGAAAATGAAACCATATTGAATTTGATTTATAAACATTCTGTTTATTAATATTTTTGGAATAATTATGATATGTTTGATCCGGCTGATTCAGAGATTTTTTTTAACTCATTATTTGGAAATAAAGTATACAGTAGGTATCAGGGAACAAGTTTAAAAAAATAAATATTTAAACTACAGAAAATTAATATTTCAGTTTTTAAGACTGATAATTGTGATGTTTTCGTTTTTCTCTCTATGTATTTATTTTTATATATTTACTCCTGGGCACTTGGCACTAGTTGTAATATTCTTCTTTTTGATCTTTGTATTTGATTCTTATATAACTCTCCTGGTCTTCGGCAAGACAGTTGTGATATCTCGCTTTTATCTTCATCTCTTTAATATTTTCTTTCTACTTTTCTCTTGGCTCTGATCGATATTTATTTAAAATTTTAAGGCTTTGCATATGTGTAGTAGGGATGGAAAATTCCTCACCTACGTCACACAAGCCTTTATGAAAATTGGACCCTTGTTTCCTCTGATAACTACAGAAAGCTACTTAAAGCTCCCTTGTACTACATATCTTTAGAGATATATGTACTTAACTAATTAATACGTTATTTACGACTTTGAACGTAAATATTTTCGTATTTATGTTGTAATTAAACTCCATCAAACGTTTTGTAATTTTTTGATTTATGATACAGGACTTTAATTACTTTCATTTTGGTGGTAACCTTTTGATTCTAAACAGAGCGTTGAGTTTCAAACTGTATTGGTCTCTCTCTTGCAAATCTAACTTTAAATAATTTCTCTAAATGAGCTAACTTCCCTTTGTCGTTTATTATGATTCCCTACATCCTAATGAATTCGTAAATAAACAGTACTAATCGAAATTACACATGACTAATTGAACAGATAATTAAATATAACTCAAATGGTTAAATGTTAGTAAATTTGATTATGATTGTATCTTGTATCTGCTTGGCGCCCCTCCATTATGATTCAGCTGCTATAAGGTACATATAAAGATGGATTTAGTAGGTTAATGTAATTAGTTAATTGTATATTTGACGAACTCAGAACAACCCTTTTCTGGCAAAATTTGGCTCCTGCCTCCGTCAAGTAAGCAAGGTGATCAGGTTTCAACTAGAAATTCGCACAATCTTTTGGCACGGGTCGACTGATTGATATCTCAGTTATCGTGTTTCCGTCGCCCATTCCTTGTGCCATCATGCACTGCCTTCAGGTCTTCACCCGAGCCTAGATACCTCCAAATTCCTGCTCCTCCAAAGTTTACTATTTACTTAGGGCGAACCGGTTTCGTCCTATATGCAATCTTATACTCACAGGGTTGTGTGGAGTTACGGGTCATGAATCCTCCCTCCACGTTCAAGAGATGAGCCGAGAGTGACCCGACAGGTCTAAAGCACTAATTGTAAATGAGTTCGGTTCATCCAATGAACAGTACATAAAAAGGTATATATATAAACATACATTTTGGGAAGGTTTATAACTTGCAATACGAAACTACTTGCATCGAATTTCAAGCTCGGATCTCGCCCATAGAATTCTGCGAAATTCTAAGTTTGGTAACCGAATACATACGTAAGAATAGTGGGTAATATTAATAGATACTAGTAGAATAAGATCTTATCTGGCGATGTGTTCTGGAGATTCACCAAAACTCCAAGCTTTTGTTTGGTTTTTGACGATTTTATTTGAGAGACTCGTCATCTCTATTGTTTTGGTTAATGATCTTTGTTATAGAAGCGACCACTGCCGTCTGTTGGTTGAACTGTATTTTTTTGCTTTCCCTCCCCTCCAAGATTCAACTTTTGATAAATTCTTACTATCCCGTGATTCTCAACTGCTTCATGTAAATCTTCATTACACCTTATTAAGCTATCCCGTGATTTATCAACTGCTTCATGTAAATCTTCAATACACCTTATTAAGCTATCCCGTGGTTTATCAACTGCTTCATGTAAATCTTCAATACACCTTATTAAACTATCCCGTGATGTTCCAATTGTTTCATGTAAATGATTGATACCTATGAGAGTAATTATTCTATAATTTTTTTTCTCAAATCTTCCATGTAATTCTTCAATACCCTTTTATTTGATTAGCTATAGTAAATCTGTTTATTTTCAATTGTTTAGTTCTAAAGATATCTCTTCATTGTTCAAATTAAAGATTGTGTTTAATTTTTTGTTTCTCGTAATTGCGCAATATCATAATTTTGTCCCGTTTCTAGAAGTTAATACCTAAGTACGATATCCACTAATGATAATTGTCTTTTCAAGATCCAATGTCATTTTTTTTTCTTTCTTTTAACGTATTCGAGCTAGAATCCCAGTGACCGACTTATTTTATAAACAATTTTAATTATGTAAACATGACGGCCGACGGCCTCGTGACCTAGATTCAAAGCGTATGATGTTTGTTTACTTTAGACATTCCCGAAGGCGTGTGCCATGGCTCTATTTTTTCTTTGTTTGATAGTGATCTTCTTTGCGCAATTGTCTAATCTAATCCCCGATAAGTATAGTCATGATGTAAATATGTATACATAAATATTCAATTATATATACTTTGTCTCAATAAATAATTAATAATATACTGATATATATAATTATATTATGATTGAAATAATATCTAATATCATAACTTATTTCCAATGCCTTAGATTTTATGAAATTATAATAATACATATATAAAAATTAAATACAAGACATTGACTTGGAAATTTATCAAACGCATAACTATTTTTAATAGCATTTGATGAATTCAGAGGTAGGTATTCGGAATCGATACTTTTTTTTTTCCTTTTATATAAGTGTGTTTATTTTTGATTAAAATTTTCTTGCGAACAAAAAAAAATTCTATATTTATATATAAAATATACCAATTATATTTATAATATTTTAATATAGTTAAATATCACATATTAAGCGAGTAATATTTTGTTATAATAATTAATTCAAATACCAACGGTTGGAATCTGGAAAATTTTATGATGGAAAAACTCACCTTCCAAGGTTTTCCCACCCGGGATCTACACGGATAAACCTTGCTGCAATTTTCCTAAATTAATTTCTATTGTTCTAAATTTAAATAAATCTTTTCGACTTCAATTTTTTTTTCGTTTAATCTAATTAATTTAAATGATGCATAAACTTTATCGTTCTAAACTGTATTTTATTTCAAAACTCGTTGGTTAAATAACACTTTAAATGATAGTTACTTCACGATTAATTTCGAGATGGTAAATTGTTGTTAAATTAATTTTTTTTATCCCTCCGAACTTTTATGTAGTAATAAAATATTATTTTGTTTTATTATTATTATTTTTTTTTTCTTTAATATTTTTATAATTTTACGAGTAGATTTATTTCGAATAAACTATTTTTTTAATTAATAAAAGACTAGCACTTAATTTAAATCACTCAATTTAATTAAAGATTTTCGTCGAAACTTTTCCGGTTAATTGGATGCACTTATTTATTTATTATCCCTTTTCAATCTGCACTATTTTTAGATAATTAATTTAAATATTTATTATTTGTTAGAACTCTTTTCGTTTAGACTGGACAGACGTATTTAATTATAACTTCTTCATATTTAATTATCACATGACTCCATTTATTTATTTCACTGGTACTAGACGCGAAATTTCTAAGTCTAAAAATACAATATTTATTGATTATAAAATCCGAATTTTCCACTAAAAAAAATTGTATTTATTACGAGCACTTTTAACATATCACAAGTAATTAATGCGTAAACGTTATTTTTATTTTCACTGATTTTTTTTTTTTAACTTTCAAATTTTCTGAGTGTCTTGACCTTTTTATTAGAAAAAAACACTTAGAAATTTTCAAAACTTTAAATTACCAAGCGTTTCGTCGCGTCTCACGAACTTTCAACCTTTTCAAAAATGACCGCAGACTGCCTGCAACTGCCATTTGTCCTCCGTCTTATACCCCCTCTCAGGTCCAAAAGAGAGTATCTGAATTTCCTGTAATAAACCAATCTAATTTCTATCAACTCGTAATTTCTTGAAATTTTCTTATTATTATCGAATGCTGTCCCTTAAACCCTTCCGCGATTGCACCTTCGTTTTCTGTCTCGTACCTTAATACTTACAGGACCCGTATTCAGTAAGATCATGTTAAATTGCCCTAACTTCCTTTGTTCTGGTGTTCACACAAAATTAGCTTGAATTTCATAATTTTAAAGTTCTATTTTCATCTATTTCGCAACATGTCCATGCGTACGGCATCTACCATATGTTCCAATCTGTCCTCAAATTCGCCTATGAGAGATATCTTCATGTCGAAGTCTTTCTCGCAAATTGTTCATTTTTATTTTATTATTTTTCCTCGAGTTTTTCTGTCTTCTATATGAAACTTTCCATTTAAAACCGTATTTTCTCTATTTACGTCGTATATTTGAGGTTTTCACTTTTTTCTCGAATTTTCTTTTATTCACGACACTCTTTCCATGAATTTCCTTATTTATTCTCACGTTATTGTTCATATCCCTATAAATTTTTATATTTCAAGCCGTATTTATTTTATTCATTGTTAATCTAAGATTTCCTTTGATTTTCTCTGTCGTATCTACTCTCACATAGTTTCACTGTACCCTCTTCATATAACCATATTGTTTTTTTTATGTTTGCTGCCTCTTGGAAAATTTCATTTTCTATTTGCTATTAATTAATATATCATTTTTCACATTTTTATGGGAGATCCTCCCACTTCGGCCCTTAAATTTCTGTCATTTTTATTAATCCATAGGGAACGTCCCCCAGACTCCGTCTCTATCTTACCCAGGATCACATAAACCATAAGCTTTGACAGGTGCTTACGTTAATATCTGTACCCACCACGCAACAAATTTTCCTTTATTTCAGTGTCGTTAATTTTTATGTGAATTCTTTAATCTAAATATTACGCAAGAGCAATGTTAATTTTATTGCCCTTTTTAATGGCTAATAGCGTTAATCTAAACAACTTTCATGTTCGAATATTCCTTGTTTATATCAACAAAATACATGTGGGATCGACAACCATTGTAATGTCTCATTTTTCCCTGCATTCGCGTGCTATGCCACGCTATAATCTCCATTTTAATTACGTAAAATGACTACTTTTTCTGAGTTAAATCTATCGCAATGTTTTCAGTATTTTCCACTCCCCTAGGTATTCTACTCTAAATTTCTCTCAAACACTTGTTACTGCACTAAACCTCTGAAATGTCCCCTCGTCCACTCTTTATAACTCTCATTTTTTTATGAAGTTTTCTTCCTAAATAGTTTCTCCTAATATCTTCGCTCCGTCTAGAATTGGTAACAATAATTTTCCATTGTTTTTTCAACATTTCCATTTCTCTTAGCACGTTTTCCCTCAAATTGATCATCTCCAGTCGTCACAAACAATCGTATTATAGATGGAAATTTCCTTAACATCTTCCAACATGTTTTCGTCACTTGCTATTCAATTTTTCATTTAATCTTTTCCATCGTTGTTTACGTGTATCTTTTTTCAATCTTCAATATTTCCAGATTATTTCGAGAACTACGGTTTCTTATCTCTCAATTGCTCTTATGTTTACTTTCAAACGCGGGTTCAATGTACTTATGTCCCTGAATCGGATCTTGTTTCCCATGGAGTTTATTCACCTCTCGGTTCGGTGAGAACGATAACGTAATTAATTATATCCTTAATTGCCGAGTCTAAAGGTCGATCTTTTGTTCCTCGTTGGTGTACGCCTTTCCGTTTATTGATTGGTTTGTTTAATTCTTTATTCTTTTTGTTTCAACCTAATTGGCTGTCAAGATATCAATATTTGGAATCGAGCCTAAAAAAATGGGATCTCCCGGCCCGTGACGATTTCTCGATACCATCTGTGATTTTTTCATCAATACTCATCTCACTTTGTTTAATTATAGATCCCTACTGTAAATATGAATTCAATTCACTCTGATCCGATAGATGTCGTAGGTGTGTACGTTTTATAAGTAATTGATATTTTTCTTTTTAAATTAAAGTGGGAAGCTACGATATTTTCTAATTTTCACTGTTGATCAATGCAATACATCACATAATTCATGGTGGAATTCCATTACAATATACTGGCTGGTACCCGGCATGCGTTGCTCCGCCATTTAATAAAGAAATTGTTTCTCCGTTCGTTTCCTTTTCCATTTCGTCCGGTTCCCCTTCCGCCACCCCTTCCTCTTCCGCATCCCCTTCCCCTCCCGCAATCCCACTACGCCTCCTCCACCTTTCCTCTTCCCACTCCACCCTTCCCCCCTCCCGCGAACCCACCTCCCGAGTTCCCCTCCCCCTCCCAGGTTCTCCTCCCCCCTCACGGGTTCCCCATCTCCCCCCCTCCCGCGAACCCTCTACCTGAGTTTCCCCCCACCCTCCCGCATTACATAAATTCATTCCCGGTACATTCAGTTTTCAAACAGCTCGCGTGCCACCTATTGCAATTTTAATTAATATATATTTATTATCCTTCGATGTAAAATACCCTCTCTCTCAACTGAGTATCAAAACTTTAAGAGAAATCGTGGATTCTTTAGCAGCTGTAATTACGGAAAAATGAATCCTTTCTTCGTGTTAATTGAAAATGTGATATTTTTACAACGGTTGTCGCCTACATGTGTAAATGTGCCGGCCAAGGTGTAATACCTACCACAAAAAATCAATTTTAAACAAGAAAATTTCACAACCATATGAACACGTCAGTCACAAATCATAAAAACAGTTCTAAAGTTTTATTTTCCTGTTTTTATTTTTATTTTCGATGTGTGAAATATCACCTCCACTGTATTTTTATTATTATGAAAATTACGGCGTTCACCTGCCCACAAGGAAAAGTTTTTGTTTTAAGGTGAATATAAAGCGAAGTTTTGTTATTTCAAATAATAAAATTCAAAATCAATAATTTCACTTAATTAAATTTGAATTGTGACGATTTTTTTTAATACACCACTAGCTTTTACCCGCCGCTTCATTAATTCATTAATTCTCTCATTAATTCATTGACTCATTCATTCTTTCATTTATTCATTTATTCATTCATTCATTCATTCATTTATCATTAATTAATTAATTAATTCGTTCGTTAATTCTTTCATTCATTTATTCATTGATTCATTCATTCTTTCATTCATATATTCATTCATGCATTGATTCATTGAATCTATCATTCATTGATTCATTCATTCATTCGTTCGTTCATCAATTCATTCATTTTCAATTTGGGAGGCGGGAATGGGTACCGCCGCCCCGGGAACCTTTATTAGATAACCAACACCTCTGCCATAGGTCACCCCAAGTGGTTCGCTACGTTTAGTGATTTAGCAGGGGTTCCCGGGTTCATATGGGATGAGGTGTGTTTAGGTCTGATGACCAGGACACACTGAACCCCAGATTCCTACCCACCCCTTAAACTCTTTTCCTTTCCAGAACCCTCTTCTCCTCCCTTTCCCTAAAAAACCCTCCACACAGCATCCCCAAAGATGACATTGGCCCTCAGGGAAATTATTTTCCTCGGGGCCTCCTGTGTGGAGCTCATGATGTAAAAAAAAATCATTCATTCGTTCGTTCATTCATTCATTCATTATTTATACATTCATTCTTTCATATTTTTTGGTTAAGCCAAAATAAAATTATTTTTAAATTGTTTGCACACTCATAATTATATTTTTTCCAGGCCTCTTCTGTAACCACCCGAAACATAAAATTGCATAACCAGAACAAAGATGCACATCATAAATCTTGTTACCCCGCTGTTGGTTTTTGGAAGCTACGGTGCAATTTCTGCCGAGATGAACGATAACGAGCCGCGAGATCCTCAACTCACTCCGGCCATGGACCACGTGAACACCTTCATGGCGGATCTGTGGCTGGACGGAGCCGATACTGCGAGGATGCTGTGGAAAGATTGCTCCAAGAACGTAAGGATAAATATTAATAGTTAATCATTGAAGACAATATTAATCACTCTTAAACGAAAGATGTGATAGAGAAAAGACAGGAAAAAGATTCGGTCGCTTCTTGGATTTGAACCCAGGACCTCTTGCCGAAGCACTGCTCTGACCACTGAACAAATTCAACCATCACAACTTCGACTATCATCTTAATTTTCTAATATAGTTTCCATGTTAAATGTGAATGATATTGATTATTATTATTGATGTCCTCAGAAATAAGAATAACTCAATAGCAGTTTTTGCTGATAGGTCATGCGGGCGGAGGACAGTAGCTTAGTCACAAACTTCACGTACATAAATCATCCATATCCAGACTGGAGAGATTCATGAAAAATGTAAATCCAAGAGCACTTACGCCCGTGGTGGTATCTTTTGGCATTAATAGCTAATTGCTTTAATTCGGTTCTTTAACGATAGTAGCTTAGTCACAAACTTCACGTTCACCATGGTTTCCATATAGCACGGGGTCAGAGTTGGATTCTTAAATTTCAACCATACAGTCGTTAGGGTATTAATACTGTCAGCTTGCGGATGTACGCACTAACTCGATGATATTAAACAAATTAAACCTTCATTATACAGGATTACTTACTAACTTCCTCAAGCGCCGACACCTAAAATTAATAATTATGTTTGAAATCTTTAAAACCTAATTTTTGATATTTTTATTACTATTCATTTCCTTCCTACTAAATTTTCATCGTTTCGAATAAAGCTTTGAATATTCTCGTATAATATTCCTTCACAACTAATACGAAGTCTGCTTATCTCAGTATTAATAATAACGTAATCCAGGAACTTATATTAATGAGCTACTCGTACTGAGGTGTAACAACTTGGTTCAGAGCAAGAATATTATATCCTATAAGCATAGTACATAACTACAATAAAGATATAGGTATAATTAAAGATATACGTACTATATTTCTCATGAAGATTCAATCTTAATACACGCTTCGTGATTCTGATGCCATGTTCATAGAATTTCAAAGTATGTGCACGAATAGATCACCTTCGGGGAAAATATGTATGATCTGTATTTTCTGTTGGGATATTGAGTTTCCGCTAGCTGCAGAACGTGCGGCGATTTTTAGCATGATGGTATTCAAAGAAAGAGGCATCAGGAAAATTTGATTTATTTTGTTGGTGAAATGAGCACACTTTGTAAAGAGCTATGTAGCTTTTTTATTTTCCTGAAATCTGGTCTGATTTTCAAAATCAGCTAGGTTAAACTGAACTTTTGACGATGTTTTTTATAATGTGCGTGTTGCATCCGAAACTGCTAACGAATTACAGGATTACTTGGAAATGAACCATTAATATGTATTTTTTTAGTCGTATTTTTGAAACCCCTGCGATTTTTTGAAAATTTCAATCCGAAAAATCAGACCATTTTTTATAAACCGGAAAGACGGGACATAATTTTATGGGTGCGAAAAAACGATAATTACATAGCCGAAAATCATATAAAAAAAGAACGTTTTCCACAAGAAATGGCACACGAGAATAATGAGGCATACCAAGAATTTTACATCTCATAAATATTTTTTTCCTTGATCCATCTTATTGATCATAAATCATTATAATGTTCAACGTCTATATTACTAAATCCAATGTAATATACTTGTAAATTATAATAATAATAAGAATATTTTAAAATTTGATGTTGTTAAAATCAGCACCACTACCATTATACCTCTAAAACACGTACAGACAGCGTAAAATGTACGGGGTTCTCTTCATAACATCTGTCAAAAAGTCAAACCAAATGATAAGTTCGCAGAGAACAAACAATAAATCTATTGAACGTTAAATGATAAATTCAAAAATTCGTCTGAAATCAAAACGTTGGCATATAAAAAAAATAAATCAGTGTGCAATTTTACAAAATAGTAGGAACATTTTCGGAGACGGGACATTTTCATGTAGTGACGTCACGGGCCCAAATAATGGATTTATTTAAAAATAATAAAAAAACTGTACATTTCTAAAAAAATTATGTAACATTTTCGTAATCTTGGTAAAAAAAAAATTATCTACACGATTTTTTCCAAGTCGTTATGAAATCCGTGCAAGTGGCCTATAGGGTGATAATACGTGTGCGAAAAACAAGGTATGAAAGGAAAAAGGATAACCAAGCACTTACCACTGTACCTCTACGAAGGCACACAACACAATCACAATATAGTTATGTAGTTCCACCGCGATACCTCGAAGTAATTATTACCAAAACAAAACGAATAAGTAGAAAACGCTATTTTTGCGTTCGAAATGGTCAAATACCTTCTTTTTAGTTAAAAAATGAGAATACGTACATGAAAAACACCTTGCTTCCAATTCTTCTTCAGTTTTCAAAAACAAATGCACTGGAATTTAGATGCGAAGTGATGGTTAGGGAAAGGTAGGTACTGGTTAAATGACATCCCGGTAGAAACTATGCATATTCTCATTTCGAAATCAAACAACGCGTATTTTTAGTGGTAAGTAGCGTCATCTTGTTAAGTTAGTGTATAACGTTTTAATTTTACGTGCTTTTCTACTAACTATTTATGAATGCTTACTCGGTTCCTACATATGAACAATGGCTAAGGAGTTTTTTTATTGATTATTGTTAGGCAATGTTTTTTTTTAGAACTTTTAAGATTCTAAAAATCTTTCATTATTTCGACGTAGTTTGAGGCAGTTCATCTGCAAGTTGGTTACTTTACACGGGCGAAGTTTTACGTTTCCCTTCGTAGTTTTATCATAAATCATCCTGTAATTTTGGGTTTTCCAATTTAAGAATACACGGCTTTAGTTTTTTTTAAATATCAATTTATCAGAATATTTTCAGAAAAAAAAGCAAAAAACCTTCAAAATTTTTTTGTAAAGTACCTGATTTTTCAAAGAAACAACTTTACTCAAGAAACTTCGATTTAATATTATTGTTGGCCCATAAACGTACATATTTAAGCTCGTTAATAAGAAGTTCAGAGATAATCTTTTTAATTACGAATTTTAAATAATTGATGGACAGGATGACATATGTTGGATGACGAATAATAATTGATATTACAGGATGTTAAGGATCTTACTTGACTTACCAGTGATTCCTTTTTTTGTGAGAAATTTTGGTCTCCGGTGACAAGATTTTTAAATTTTTTTTCTTCATTTCCAAACCGCTCAAACCTTCACCCCGTCCAACTGTCCAATACCGATTTTTTTACGATTTAAGTTAAGTTACTACAAATAATATCAGGAATTACTAGTTAAAGTAAGTCAAATACCTACTTCTCATAAAATCCTCTGTTGAGTTAAACTTTAAAGATGTATAATATACACAAAAACTTATTAAAAAAATATTATTAGCAATCCTCAAAAAACTGCACACGGCTCACTTATTCAGTAAACTGTAATAATAAATACTGTCACAACAAATATTTCTTAGAAGTGTGTTGGTTCATTGAACTGGGACACAATTTATAAACATATCTACGCATGTTCGTTGCACAAACACAATAAATATTTATCCATTGCTAGTTGCCAAATATGCAAAACTAAAGAGTTTGTTCAAATTTTAGCAGAAATGTGTGTGCTGATAAAGCAGAAACTATTTAGTTTTTAGATAATTAGCGCAATAAAATTTTAACAGTTTTATCTATAAATTTTAGGTTTTCCATAAATCAGGTAGAGCCAGATTATTTACAATTTTTCTCAAATGTTCAGTATTAAGGTTCGTGGAAAATGTATTAAAAAAGTTCAGTATGTAAAAAAGGTTAACCTCAAGTTTAGTTTTTCAACGGACCTAATTGTAAAACATTGCTGCATACGAGTATTGTTTATATAGTAGGCTTTGGATCAATCAACGGTCTTTACTTGTCTGATTGCTAACTAATCATCGTTCTCGATGTCTTTTCCCTTCTCTGCCAATATTATCGGGGGCTCCATTGAAGCCAGATTCATGTTAGCCTCTCTGAGGCTGGACATATTCAGGGCTGGCTACTATACAGGGCCCGCAGATATTTTAATAGTACTTCTTCTTCTTCGATGGCGCTTCAGCCCATATCGAGCTTAGGTCTCCAGCAACATTTGCCTCCAACTCTTCTTGTCCTCAGCGGCTGACTTCCAGTTTGGTACCTGGAGTTCCAGTTTCCCACCTCAGTCTGGGTCTTCCCACTTTTCTCCTTTCACCTGTGTGCCCACGTCCAGTCATAATTGTTTTTGGGACGCGTGTATCCAGTATTCTCTGTACATGCCCAGCCCGTCTCAACCTCAGGAGTCTGAGATATGGGCTGAGATGTTAGGGGCCTGATATATATCATACAGTTCTTTGTTGTGCCGGATGAGGCACTGTTCCCCCTCACGTTCCACATATTCTTCTCAACACTTTTCTTTCAAAAGAATCCAGCATTTCAGCCATCTTCGCCATAATATTTATTTAAATATTTTATTTTAAGAGTACAAGAGTACAAATTGCAAGTTCACCCACTGTTGAATTTGGCAGTCACTTCTGTTCCGCAGCCCCAAGTTAATTGAACAAAAAAGATCCTTGACTGCAGAAACCGGCGGTCTGTTTGTCAGATTTCTCTATCTTTAGGCAATATTCTCTATATTTCGCAATTTTTAGGAAACAGGCGTCAAATGGGAATGCTATCCTTGTTCCAGCGGTATTTTAGTGAAGATTTTAATAGGAACTTGCGTCATTTATCCCTTCGGCACCGGTGCAAAGTCAAGAAACACGCCAAACGCGCGCTCTGTATTTGTACCCGGTAGACATTTGATAACAGGTCATTTCTACGACTCGTTCATGAGTTTAATAGCTCGGATCCTACAAAATGGATCTATTCTTATTTAAGAACCGTAACATAGAATTCAATCATGTTCTCCCCAAAAAGACCTTCCGAACAGTACCCCCAAATAATATAAACGCCCTGAGGGAAATAATTTTTTTCAGGGCCTCCTGTGTTTTAAAAAGTTGTGAATTATAAAAATAAAAATCAGTAGTGACATTCTGCCACAACTCCCCTTCCGTTACAAAAATATATTCCATCGGATAGGAAACTTAAGTATTATTTTTAAACCTTGTGCTTCAAAGTTCACCGTAATTTTACCCCACAGATGGAGCGTGACTTATCGACATTTGAGCCTTCTCTGTTCTCCACCTCTTCCCCCTTCCCGTTCCCGATACATAATGTATTAATATAAAGTATAGATAGAAGATAAAAGGAAGATGTTATCTCTTAAAATTACACTTGAGGTGAGCTAATATTAAATTGTTAGGTTCAATTAATCTTTACTTTAAATCAATTTACAATCTGAATACTAAAAAAAAATACTTCAAATAAATCAAACATTTTTCTGTCATTTCGCCTGAATAGAACTACAATACAATTGTTAATTACTTTATAAAAAATATATAAGCGCAAACCATTAAACATGTATTTTTTCATTAGAAATGTACGAAAGCACGGAAGAAACAAGTTTAAAAAATCAATTTTAAGGTTTTAAATTATCTAAGACAGTTTCCCTTGATTAACTTTTACTTTTTTTTTATTTTTTTATTTTTTTATTTTTATATATTAGCATATAAAATATAATGTTAAATGTACATTATGTAATAATTTGTGTACATTCATGTTCAAATATCTTAATTAATACCACTCTTCCATGGAAGCATTAGCTTGTGTCTGGAAGAGTAGTGTACATTTTTTAAATGCTTTATTATATCTTAAGTTCTTAAATTACAATGTGAATGTAAAAAAAAAAACAATAAGTTGTAAGTTCGGTTTAATGTAATTGTAATTATAAGTATTTATCAACTATCAAACAATTCTATTATTTGGATAATGTATCTAGAATTGGAGTATCACTAGGAAACTGAGTTATAAGTTATTTTTGAGATTAGATTAGTTGGAAACTTTTATTTTTATTTTTTTGAGATTATCTTTAAAATATTTTTTAACAGTGTTTATTAATTTGATTTTATCATTAATTTTTCTAATTTCATCCGGTAGTCGGTTGAAAATAAGTCTTCCTTGATAAGTATAAAAATTTTGTGCGAAGGAAGTGTTTAATTTTGGGCATGAAAAAATATATTTATGTCTTGTACGGTTTTCAGTTATAAATTGATACTTTTCTTTTTCTTTTATAATTTGAATCAATGCATTTTTATTGTACAGATCTTTGAAAGAAGGTACTTGGAATTCCTTAAATAATTGATCCGTTGGGTAGTCAGAAGGTTTTTTTAATATAATTTTAATTATTAGCCTCTGCACAACTTCAATCGGGGAAAGAGTAGTTTTGTATGCGGATCCCCAGCTAATGATAGCATATTGTAAAGTTGATTGAACCAAAGCGTAATATATTAGATATAAGTTTTTTACAGATAAAAAATTTCTGATTCTTAAAAATATATAAATCAATTTTCTAATTTTTTTTACAACTTGACAAATTTGTTCCTTCCATTTCAAATTTTTATCGATAATAACTCCTAAATATTTGATTGTGTTTGTTGTTTTTAATATTGTGCAGTTTGGGATACAATAGTTTTTACTATGTGTTTTGGAATTATCATGGATGATGATGTCAATGTTTTTAGGGGTATCATTTTTGTGTATTGCAAATGGAATTACAAATGTTTTATCACTATTTAGTGATAGTAAATTTACGTCGAAGAAATTTTTTAAAATATTTATGTCTTCGGTGGCTTTAAATGTTACTCTTTCCCAAGTTTTATCGCTAACTATTAGTACCGTATCATCGGCATATGAAGTAATTTGGCCATGTAGTGGTTGAAAAAAAAGTCATTAACATATATGGTGAAAAGGATTGGTCCGATTACTGTACCTTGCGGGATTCCAAAGTCTGATATTTCTTTATCGCTATTAATTTGATTTATTTTTACGACTTGCGGTCGATTTTTTAGGTAGTTCGAAATCCATTTAATCGCATTGTCTTTTATACCTACATTGTTCAGTTTTTTTAGTAGAATCTCATGGGATATACTATCAAAGGCTTTTCTGAGATCAATAAATATACCGGCACATTTTTCACCTTTATCCAATGATTCATTGATGTATGAGGTTACATTAGAAATAGCATCTTGTGTGCAGAGTGACTTTATAAAACCAAACTGGTTTTTGTGAAGAATTTTATTACTTTCTAGGAAAGTGACCAATTGGTTTTTAACAATTTTTTCAAAAATCTTTCCAATGTTTGAGATTAGACAAATTGGACGATAGTTAGTTACTTGTTGTGGATCTCCAGATTTATAAATAGGTGAAATAATTGTGTTTTTATAGTTTGTCGGAAATATTCCTTCTGTTAAACTTAAGTTTATCAAATGAGTAATTGGTTTTACCAAATGAATTTTCATGGATTTTAGAAAATGTACTGTAATAAGGTCAAATCCGGGAGACGAACCTCCTTTCATGGCTTCTATTATTTTTAAAATTTCACTTTCTGAGGTTTTTTCAAATTTTGATAAATTATTTTGATTGTGTACATTTTCAATCGATTGTGTTTTCATGTTAAAAGATTTATTGATATTTTTCGCAAGATTTTTTCCCACATTAGCAAAAAAAGAATTAAAGATGTTTGCACATTGTTTAGGTTGAAAATTAGCATCAATGATTTTATTTTCATGTTCAATGAATTTAATTTTTTGTGTTTTTTTAGTGTTATCCATGGCTAAGTTGACTGTTTTCCATATTTGTTTATTGTTATTGTCTGTAGAAAGTATTTTATTTTTGAAATAGTCTTCTTTATTTTTTTTTATACACTTTGTTAATTTATTTTTAAAATTTTTGTAAAAAGTGCATGCTTTTTCATTTAGAGGATTTTTCAATGCTGTTTTATAAAGTTTTTCTTTGTTTCTTTGATATTAGAAGTCCTTGTGTTATCCAAGGCTTTAAAATTCTAAGTTTTGGTTTAATGTGGACTGTTGTTTCAGTAGTTGAATTTTTTATGTGTTGAGATAATATATTTTCAAAGTTTTTTGAGCAAGTTTCGGTATCATAACTATTTAACACGTTGTTCCATTGTTCATTTCTTAGTTTGTTCGATAAAATAGTCATATTTGTGTAGGATTTTGTCTTTGTTAGATTACATTTTTTAGGTTTAATTTTGTTATCGTAGAGAAGTATGCATGCATGGTGGTCAGTTATATTCGTTTTCCAAACAATTGATTTCATTTTGTCAATATCTTTAATATTTATATTAGTCCATATATGGTCTAAACAAGATGGAGTGTGATTTTTTATTTCTCTCGTATTTTTATTAATACACGATATGAAGTTAAATTCAGTCATACAATTAATATATTCATTTTTTAAATTATTTTCTACGTTTTCATTAATGTTAATATTGAAGTCTCCTGCAATAAAGCAAAGTTTATTACTAAATTTTGACAGTATGTGTTTAAAGTCATTTATAAATGACGAGATATTCGAACCGTGTGTTCTGTAAACAGCTATTATGTGGTAGTTCGTTTTGTCGAGTTTTAATTGTATTTCAATACAGTTTACTAGATGTATAGGATGTTCAGTTATTTTGACAATACTAAATTTATCATGAATGAATATGACGAGACCACTATTTTTATTTATGTTTTTTTTGGTTGTAACATAATTATATTCTGGTAAATGATAAGTGGGTGATTCGTCATTTGTAAAAGTTTCTGATAATATTATAATGTCAGGTTTTTTATTTAGGTTGTTTAAATTTAGAATTAATTCATCCCAATTTCGTT
Source organism: Limnephilus rhombicus (assembly GCA_929108145.2). Lineage (NCBI taxonomy): Eukaryota > Metazoa > Arthropoda > Insecta > Trichoptera > Limnephilidae > Limnephilus > Limnephilus rhombicus. The sequence continues at coordinate 50,104,868 of OV815278.1, read as the reverse complement.
CCATACTTCGTATGTTAATATGAAAAATGAAAATATTATTGAGATTCTTTGAGATTATGTCATTACATGAATCGGTGTATACACACTCATATTCTTGTATTTTAAAATTATTTTCTAATTCATTAGCTATGAATTCATCCATTTAATAAACATATTAATGTGATATTGATTTCTTTTAAATATATAGAGTATTTTCAAAGTAGAGTGTGACATAGAGTTAGTAATACGAATATAGATTTTATAATGTGTAGATTGTTGAAGAATATTCCGTTTTTTCAATGTATAGATCATAAAATTATTCATTTTTATATCTTTTGGATATTCATATGTACATATATAAGACATTGAGAAAAAAAACATGGGATACTTTTAAAAACAATAGGATACTTTTAAAACACATAGGAAATTTTTGTAAAAAACATAGGATACTTTTAAAAACATCTCTTAAATTAATATTATTGTTCATTCTTCTATTTTGTAAATGCAAATAATTTTTTGTAATATTTACAATTGGTTTGAACAAGAAAAATATATTTTCTTTTTTTAACACCAATACCTTTAGTATATAGAAAATAGAAAGTATTTGTGAATTTAGTAAGTGTATGTTTAGTTGATAATAATCGGTGATTTGATGCATTCTTCGTTTGGTAATGATTTTAAAATAATGAGGATTGTATGCAGTCGATATAATATTTAGGTTTACGTAGATAATGCAAATATTGAGCAAACAAATTTTTAGACAATATATTGATTTTGACATTATCGTATAGTTGAGTGTAATTGTAGGAGAAAAAAAATATATTTTAGTAGAAAAAGTGTTCTTCAAGTTATACATATTAACAACAGTAATAAAAATTATTAACAAAAACTCTCAATATAAAATACATATTTATCTCAGATTTACAGTTGACAAAAATATTCATAAAACGACCTTTAACAGTTGTATTTGACATGGTCAAATATTTTCGTAATAATAGTAAGATGTATTTAAAGTATGTAGCAATAATATTTATTTTAGTTTGCATGTTAAAATCATTTATGGAGTGTAAATATATAATGCGGGTAATTAGTACGTGAATAGATACTTATGTATCATATTTCTACTTACTTTACGAATAATCGATTTTGTCTTGAGCGATTCTAAGCATTTTAGCACGATATAGACATTTAATGCTGGATGCATTGTGATTAGTGTCATAACTAAGTTTGTAGTTTTTGTTTTGAAAAGAACAATTATTACATATAGGATCGGAGTTCTTGTTAGTACATTGTTGAAAGTTGTGGTTTCCAGAGCAATGGCTGCATGTAGCCGCATTTGTTTTATCCAGACATCGGAGCGAAGTGTGACCGAATCGAAGGCAATGGAAACATTGCGTCAATACTTTGCTGTCCTCCACCTTAACCCGCTGGTAGCTGATGTTAACTTTTTGTTTATACAGTAGTAATAAATTGTCTCATACTGCCACTAGTTTCCAGGACACAATTTTTTGAATATTTAGTTTTAAATGTTTTTAACATTTTTAGTGAGTCTAAGTCAGGATTCATTTTTAACATTTCCTCCAGGTCCGGGTTCTGTGCAATTAGGTTTGGTACGATATCATCATCTTGAATATCTTCATGTAGTCCTTTTAGAATGATCCTAGGTTTTCTCTTCTTTACTTCTTCAGCTTGGATGTTACGAAGATTTTCGTTAATCTCTTTTGACAATACTAAAGCATCATTTCTTTTGGGGCAGTGTATAATCAGTCTATTTTTGCTTATTTTTTTAACTCCGTTTACTGCAATTTTCAGTTTTGCAGCAGAAATTTTTTTTGTGATTATTTTTTCAATGTCTTCTGATGATTTGTTTTTATCATCAGAAGAAATAATAATTGAAAATTTATTTGTATCTTGAGGTAAATTATTTGTTGTTTTGGCTTCGTTACTTACAGGATAACTTCGGTTTCTATTTTCTAGTTCTTTGGCATATTCTTCAGTTTTCGTTAGCAGTAGGTCTTTTAATTTGATTATTTCCTGTTGGTCCGATATTTTTTCTTTGTTAATTGTATTTTCAAGTTGTAGGAATTGTTTTTCAATCAAATTTTTGATTTTTATTTCTTTGATATTCTTATATACATCACTCTTTAACGTCTCCAAAATTTCGATTAGCGACATATTGGAGACCCCACTTATTGCGAGCGCAAAGGGTTAGGGCAAGCAGCACCCAACCCGGAATTAATAATATTACTGTCGCGATACAGCGGTGCAGGTGCGTTCCGGTTAAGGTTGAAACGTTGACTTTGTTGTAACATTAATTAAAAAATAAATAAAAACCGCTATTCGGTAGTTACCGCACGTTCGACGTTAGGCGTTAGGAGTTAGGAGCGTTGGAGTTTAAAAATGTAAACTATTTTTTGATTCGTATCTCATCTTAATCTATTACATTAATGAACGCCAAGCGATTTTTAGTCTTATTTCTTGTATTCTTGGTGACATAAGTTACACTATGAAAATTCACACATCTGACTTGTACGAGCAAACAAGTCTCGAGTTATGCAGCTGAAACGGTATCACTGTGTGAATTTGAAGACAATTCATGACTTTTGCTGGTAGTAAAATTTTTAAGATAGATGGCGTCCATTAATTTCATTTCATCCAGGTAACAGACGTGTCTGATTTCACATGTTTATTATATTATTGGATGTGTGCTACACCGTCTGATAAAATTAACCTAAGTGATATCTGTTTTCTTTGGCTTTCCTATTTTATTTTGGTAACCCGATAATATTTCAAGTTTACAACACAGTCCTACTAAAACTTATGTATACCAGATAAACTCATTAGTCTTCTTTTATTAATATAAGTTTTTTAATCATCATTACATAGTATAAAATGAAGTCGCTCAAAATGAAGTCGCTCTTTGAAACTACGCAACGGATTTTTATGCGGTTTTCACCAATAGATAGATTGATTGAAGAGGAATGTTTATGTGTATAATACATGTAAATTATATTAGAGAAAAGCCGAGAAACTCAAAGAAACATATTTTTGTGCGATTTAAAACGGCTGGCGGGCCGTTCTATAGTCACTTTTGAAATTCGTTCTACGGAAGAAATTGGAAAATAGATGTCCTAGAGTAAGTAGGTATTTGATTTTCCCTTTTCAAATATCCAGTGTTGCATTGCAAGTATTGTATAATTAGTGGCGATCGCTAATTATATTATTATATAAATAAAAAAATATAATAAAGATAATAGTTGATTCAAGAGGAAGGTTTATATCTATAACATATGCTTATTATAATAGAGAAAAGCCGAGAAATTCAAATATTCAATTCAGGCAGCGGGCAGCGGGTGGCGGGCAGCTGGCAAGCGGGTGGTGTGGATTTTATAAAGGTTGGGTAATGGCGTTGTGTTTCGTTAGCCACAGCAACGTGTGGCCGGGTCTGCTAGTGTGTTATAAAATAAACACCATTTAAGAATAAATAGCGATCTTAAATCAAAAATCAAAGAATGGTAAACACAGGTTTTTTTGGATGATTCACTATAATTTAGTCTGGGTAATAATAACCTAAATTAACTTTTTTTTACGTTTTCTTCACTTTGGCGTAGGAGGCCGTCAGGAAAATAATTGAGGAGATGCTGTGTAAAGGGTCTTTTTAAGGAGAGGAAGTTCTGGGAAGGAAATAGGTATCAGGGGATCAGTGTATCCCGGACTGACTGAGGAATGAATTCATTCCTATCATTGCGGTGCAAGGCGATGGTTAGAGAGAGTTCTGCTGGAGAAGTCAAGGGGTCATCCTCAACCAGTCTCACTTTATCCGGCCCGACACACAATAGTTGGACAGATGCATCCTAGACAAACCCTACCCATGAACCCGGACACCCTTGCTAAGTCATCAAACATAGCGAATCACTTGGGATACTCCATTAGTCTACTATTAATTTAATTAATAGCTTTCTCTTTTGTCAATTTTTCTTAAGTGACCTCTCCGGTTACTTCACCCTATTCTGTAACATTAATACTAATGTATCTTATTACCAACTCTGTTTTTATATTTTATTTTCATCCAATGATATTTAAAGGGTGAGTTACGAATTTGTCAAAAAATGAGTAAACATTTTTAATGTTTGAAATTAGGGTGAAGCACTACGAAGTAATTCAAAATCATGTGTTTTTGGTTCACACATCTCGGCCTTTGAACTTTTTTATAAGCCCAGAAAAATAATGTATTAGGCCTAGTGCAATCAGGAATGACGCACGCGTGTACGTGAATCTATTCCCCCCACTGCGGTACAAGGCGATGTTCCGAGAGAGTCCTGCACGATTGGTCAAAAGCCCTCTCTCCACCAGTCTCTTTCGAACCGGCCTACGAATCCGGACAAACCTTATCCCATGAACCCGGGCACCCCTACTAACTCACCAAACGTAGCGAACCACTTGGGGTGACCTTTGGCAAAGGGTTGGTTATCCACTAAATGGTTCCTGGGGCGGCGGTACCCAAACCCACCTCTCATTTTATTTTGAATAAACATTTAAAAGTTTAACAATAAATAGTACCGTATAATATTTTTACATAATAAATTATTGCGCTATAAAAAATATGCTGGTTTTACCCAAATATCCTGTTCGTCACTTGAGCAATGTAAAAAATTACAAACGAGTATCTTAGCCGCCGTTAGAGAAATATTGGATGCAACTCCCCCTAAGGCACGGTATCCCCGCTCAAAAAGAAGAAGATGGAGAGATATGTAATTACAAATGTTGGAGAGAGTGCGCTAATATTTAAAACGGTAAAATTGAAGCAAAAATTGTAAAAATATTTAATAAGACACGACTTGTTTAAAATAGACCAACAATCTTTTGGAGGCTGTCTAAAACAGCATTTAAAGGAAACACTGCGAATTTTTTTATACATATAACTTGTAAAATAACTGAATCAGACGTGAAAATAATAATTTTCGGAGCATACTTTTTAGATTTTTTTGTATGGAGAGAATTTCATATAATTTGCGTTTCGGTGTGGAGAAAATATATATATTATCTCCAAAAATAACATATATTTTCTTAAGAGCTTAAAAACTTCAAATGTTTAAGGGGGATATGTAAGAAATCGGTAGAAATTGTAAATCCCCCGATCCGAAATTATATAATAAAATCCCCCCAGAATTAAATATTAAAACAGGCAAAATGACATGCATCGGTTCAATAATAAATAAATGGTTGATTGGCTTGAGTCTGAAAAATTGTTAAATAACGTCACTTAAAACTTAAAATTTTTGAGTGCTTAACTATTAAATGCCACGATCAGTAAGAACTTAGTATATATTTAATCTACAAAAAAAAAAAAAAAACACTTTGTTTTTTTTTGTTCAGAATACATTTTTTGCATTTTTCACCAGCATTTGGTTCCTTAGAACGGGCAATCTGCCTAGTTAGGAACTAATATAGACAAACAAGACATAATAACACTTGTACCCGTTTTAATATTTACAGTTATTTTGAAATATTATTATTATGTTATTTTACTGTATAAATGTATCTTATGTAATAAAAAAAGTCATTTATTCATTGCTTTTAGCCGTTATTACTTCACAAAAATAGTATACAATTAAATAACCACCATATTCCACCATACCACGGGAATGAATAATGCAAGTCAATGGGTGAAGTTTGGCGATGCCGTCAGGCTTTAAGCTCGCTCAACGTGACTTGAATGACACGTGCCGTGAAATCACTTTTAAAATTTGACTAACGTAATCTTATAACGCGAACAAACGAGTACCGATTATAAGAGGCATCAAAAGCTTTCGAGCTTTAAGTTCTGGGTCATCGAAATATATTATCTGCATATCTATTTTTTTCAGCTCGTTTCAAAAAACGCAGGTTTAATTTTTTTCCACTTTTATTCAATTGTTCAGTTGAAAAAATACATATAATATTTTAGAAATGTAACTCTGTTGAAACATTAGTTTAGTTTTTAATTTGATTTTATTCATTTTTACAAAGTTTTAAATTTTATCGAAGATTTAATTAAAAACCAAAAAAAAACAGTAATACGCTCTCTAGAGCCGTTCGCCATTACAAATAAGTCTTTACTAGTATGATTTGAGATTTTCACGGAGAAAAGTATTAACGCGATTTATTTTGGGGGTATTATGCCGTGTTGCGTTACCTCTTTCTTAATCCAACATTTCGGACAGCATTGCGGATTCCATCATAATCTGCTATCCGAAACATTGGATAAAGAAGGAGGTAGCTCAGCAAGGCACAATACCCCAAAGATAAATCGTGTTAAATTTTTATCATCACATGATAACATATAATTCATACAGTATTTTTCAAAAAACAAAAATAATTTATTGTTGATATTAACTGTATGGGATAATACAAGCGTGAAAAATGTTTTTTATCCACAGCTCGTCGGGAACGATTACAAGAATTACAATCAGGATTTCTTCTCTCATATGGTGGTCTGCGCTAAGAAGAAAACACTTACTGCTCTGGACCGCAGCCTCAGTTTAGACGTCATCCCTCTAGCGCAGGGGTTCCAGTTAGTTCGGTTTGAAAAAATCAACAAACAAGGAAAAGCTTTCGGCCAAAATGAGTGAGTTGATTTTGTTAAGTCATTGTAATCCATTTAGGGCATTATATTTTATGAACGCACAAACTACTAAACAGTTCTTGCTGTAAATAATGCAATTTGTCACTAACTACTCCGACCAAACGCCGAGCTAACAATTCAATTTTACCAAAAAGTAGCAGTATAATTTGGACTTTTCTTTAAAAGGATTTGTTGAAAATATGCACGTTTTGTCCCAACTTTCAACCGTAAAAAAACCTAATGCTATGCTTTTAATATAGCTTAACAAAATATTATTATTATTATTATATATGGCAAACAGAGGCAACTAAAATCTCTTGAAATCGCCTGGTTTACCAATGCATTGGTTGAATAAAGGCGTATATTGAACTTCACAACAGATTCTGAGATTGTTAATTTTATCTCTAAAAGAGTTCAAAATATTAACTATTTTAAAAATACTTACCTACACTTAATTTTTCATTAAACTTTTATTAAGAGTCAATTACCATTCTTAACCTATAATACCTGATTTAAAAAGAACTCTCTATGTCTTTACAAACTTTCTTCCTTTTTATTACTATTACTCATAAATTCTTTAGTTAAGTTTTAAGAACCGTTCACATCTCAGATGAAATTACGTATTGATATTTTATGGCATTTTTGTTTTGAAGACTTTTAATTTTTAATGTACATTTTTTACTTTAATTTAAAAATTTTTTTTTCAAGAAATACAACAAAAAAAGATATTTTATGGACGTACGTAATTGGTACTATAACCATGTAATGAGTAAATTTAATATATCTTATAACTTTTTTCATAATATACTGTGTACGTCTTAGTAAACAAATTATTCGTTGTGAAAGCAACAAAAAACGAAAAAAGGTTTCATATTTATATTTTCCACAGCCATCAAACTTGTTTAAATACACTTGTTGACAGAGCACGTTCATATATTTAATATAAACAACACCACAAGTTTTCTTCTCTTCTCCGAATTACCCTCACGTAACACTTATTAAATTATTTTCAAAACACATTACTCTAATGCCAAAATAATCCCAAACCCTTCACTAACACTTCACTAGCGCCTGCCATTCTTCCCTCGAAAGTAAATTTTGTTTGGCCTTTAATAAGCCATCAGTCAAAACAACTGTTGTATTTTTGTTTGGTATAATTTAAAAATAAAACCCTTTCAAATATTAAAGATTAATCTTTCAAAAAGTACTTACCCCATTCCGTTACTACATTATATTACGTAGATATACTTATATATATATATATATTCTCTGAAGCAGTTTTATTTTGGGAGTTTGCCATTTTGTTAATTAAAAATGAAGTATTTTTAGATTTCTTGAAAAATACTTTCATTATTTTGCTTTCTTATTTCAATCAATAACTAAATTTTTCAACGCATTTCAGGAATCATTTTTGTTTAAGATATTTTTATCAGTGTTTTTTCGGATTGCTGTTATATTTTTAAACTAGCTTTTGCCCCCGGCTTCGCTAGCATAGTATTAGGGTTTCACCCCCCCCCCCCTTCCTCACCCACCATACCGGTTACATTCATTTTTCATTTTGCGCAGTTTCGCATTTATAATATTAGGATAGACATTTATAATAATAGTGTAGATTAATATTTTATACATTTTTGAATTTTTACTATCAAAGGGATCTCTATAGTAATCTAAACCAATAACAAAATGATAGCGCAACTCAAACAATTACTCAGTAACGCTTTGCTTTTCGTCTGGATCATAGACATATGAATATTAGTAGATCTGCCCTAAATGATAAAAGCACGTTATTTCCCCCTCCCCCATACCGGTTCCATGGAACCGGCTGGGATTGAGTATGGCTTCTCGTGAATCTAAAAAATGTGACGTCATCATTCTTCTGCGAGCCAGCGCCGAGCGTTCATCGGTGTATTTTACGAAATATCACCGCAAAAAACATGGTTTGTGTTTTGAAAACGTGTAAATATATACTATCACTCGAGATACATGGCGTGTGCTCGTCGATGTTTATAGGGGTAAGTAAATTATGAAACATTTATAAAAGTGTCTTAACTAAATACGGCAACAAAATATTGGACCCTCAAAATAGGCGAACTTTATTGTGACGGCTTTAGGACTTCGCAAATTTATTCACTACGCGGCGAGCAATTCGCGCTCCCATGTAAAACGGTCTATTCATTTAAAAGCAGAGTTTACTTTTAAGAACTAAATGGTGAAATTATAATGCGAGATGCCTATATACTGTCGAATGAGTTATTGACGAATCACATATCAGTAAAGCCATCTTCCCGCTCTGCGCCCCGCTGTAGTTGGTTTCTCCCCTCACCTTTATGTTCTGGTCTACTAATATTCATATGTCTATGGTCTGGACAATAAACGCATAATAAATAATTTCATAACGCCAGAACTTACCAATATATATAGCCTATAGTACTCGCAAATAATGTAGCTTTCTATTAGTGAAATAATTTTTAAAGTCCATTCAGTACGTTTTGCGAAAAAGAGTAACAAACATACGTCTTTACAAACTTTCGCCTTTATAATATTAATAGGAAGGATGCTCAAACCAAGTTTGAATAGTAATCAAAAGTTCATATATAGGTATCTCATTTTTAAAATCCATTGTGTTCCACAGTTCAAAGTTCTAAAAGTGAAGGAAGCTTACAATTTTTTTTATGTAAATGGGGTATTTTCTCAAACTATGAATACCGTTAAAAATTCATTGTCATAAAAATGTAAAATTTGAATGTTTTCATTCATAATTATTGATTTTTACTGAACACTTTGAATTGGTTCCAATTGGCTAAAACGTCATTATGACATAAAAAACGCCACCGGTTGGTAAGACGGCTGTCACAAAAGTTTTCCGGCGTGACGTCAACGCCGCCAAATTCATGAATAAAAATGAAAAAGTCAACATAAAAATGAAATTAAAATACCTTCAATATCGTATTTTTCATAGTTTTTTTTCGAGAAAAAAAAACAGTGAATATTGCATAAAACGTTATTATAAGTACATCATGATTTAAACGATTTTTCCTACAATTTAAATTTATTTTAATATTTAAAGTAAATTTTAAAACAAAGTATTTTAAAGACACCAACAGATATTTCTAAAACTTATTCGCATTCTATTTCCTCTCTGTTCTCTTCCACCACTCCTAATTAGCTCTGAATCTGAGATGTAAATTCTTGTACTATATTAAAATTTAAAAAAAAAAAACTTTTTTGTGAAGGCAGGTAAAAATATATTTACTTCGAAGTCATTAAAATCCTAAATCAAAGGCACATCATTATCACCACTCTTAATTTTTACGTCTGATTTTGTGACCACCAAAAATTCAATACCTTTGAAGCAGGATTCCATCATGTTTCCGTGAATTTTACTCTCATCTGATAATTAAAAAAAAAACGAAAGGCGAGAGCATATTTTGTCGCCTTTGATTCTATAAATGAATTCAATTTATGTCGGAGAAAAAATTTATGATGTTTAATAATTACTTTTCTTTTGAAATCGATACCTTTTGTTATATGACATTATCGTAATACAACTTTCTTGATTATTCAGAAACGAGACATTCGGAAAATTGACGGAAGAAATGATCGAGAAGGGAGACTGGAGGTATTTGGTGCTCGACAGAATGGCACGGGTTTTCAATACACACGTTCTGAGGATTAATCTTCAACCCACCGAAGAAAAACAAGAAATGGGTAATATATTAATTAATATACATAACTAGCTGACCCGGCGAACTTCGTATAGTCTCAAAATCAATAACTATTGTGTTAACTTATTAGCTGAATTATTTTATTTTTTTATGAAGTTAATAATTACCTACACAATGAAGCAATTATCGATGCGCAACTGTCAGTGTTTTGTTTTTGTCAGTACCAGAGATGGCGTTGTGTACGGATTTATAATTTTTGTGATTTTCTTACTTTTCCACATACGACGACCTCCGTAGTCCAGTTGGTAAGACTCCTGACTCACAATCCGGAGGTCGCGGGTTCGAACCCGGCATGCGCAAATAAATGTTATTTGATTAATTTGTGTTATTTCACAATTAATTCATTTAAAATAATATATAGTATATTTGCGGCATGTTCCAGAGTGGAAGATACTATCAGTATCGCCCTGGTGTAAGACCACCATTCAGAATTGAAACGTTGCTTGAAAATGGCTTTAGCCGTGTTTGGTGACCTGATCTGAATAGCCAGGTACTTCCCTACCTCTCTCTTCTCCTATTCTTTCCCCTCCCCACTACCTTCAGCCTCACAACATACCCGAATTGGGGATGCCATAGTCTCACTGGCTCCAGACGGGAGCAGTTGAGATTCTTGTGCGGTATTCACTGTAAAAAAAAAATACTTACTTGTACTTTGTACTTTGACATACGTTCACCGTTTGTCCCATTTTCGACTGTTGACATTTAGTGTGTAAGAAAGAGGGGCAGCATTTTATGTTTAAGGACAAAAGCAAAACAATCCACGCATTAACATTTGGCTTTTTTGAATTTTTAGAATTCACTCAATAATCAATATAATACTTATCACAATATTCCTGCAGCTCTTTTAAAATATGAGAATTCGTTCCGTACAAAACGTATGAGGAAAATAATTTTCTTTATAACTTTTTTTTTCGTGAATTTTACCGGTGTTTTAATAGCTATTCTGCTATTCGGGGCGAAGACAAATCCAACAAATTAAAGATCATAAAAATCGGTCCAGCCGTTTTCGAGTCATAAATGGTGTAACTAACCCGACTTTGTTTAACAACACAAATAGACCGAATTTTCAATGAATATGTAACAAAATACTCATATAACATTTTTTTCTCTAGCGAGTTCTTGCGTTATGACTTATTGCATGTACACCTTTTTCTATCTAAAAATTATTCTTCAACGTCAAATTTTTGGTCAATACCGTCACGAGCTTTGAAATTTAATAAATTCAAAACATGAGAAGGGAGCATATCTAGTAAGTCTTTAACAGAAAAAGTGTTGAAACTCGCACAAGGCTGTTTAACAAATATTTTTAGTCACTTTTCTACTTCTTTAGTCAATTATTCAGACAGCCGAGTCGTGTTGAGGATTTAAAGAAAAAAATCACGTTCAAAGTGATCATGATTTCGTTCGATTGAAAGTTAAAAGGTGTTTTATAAATGAAATTCCCATTACTTTTATGTACTTCTATAAATACGTATTACAGTATAAGCGATTTGTCTGTGGACGTGGGATTCGAAAATCAATTGAATCCAAGTGGAAAACACGTACGCAATAAGATGTATTCCATGATAACTGCCACGATGATGAAAAAATCAGGAGCAAATAAGTTATAGTCATAAAATATGGAATTGTTGGCAGAAATAATTTACCCTGTTAAATGCAGATTTGTAGGAAATATTCATATTTATCATGTTTCACAGTGATACGTTTTTAGATTTTCACGGCCAAAAGTATTTTCGTTATTTATTTTTGGGGTGTTATGCCATTTTGCGCTACCTCCTTCTTTAGTCAAAGTTTCAGACAGCGTTACAGTGTCCATCATCAGGGAAGATGTGTAATTGTTAGTGGTGAAATGTGTGCTTATGTACATGGAGACGATACCGTGTTGCCAGCTCCATTCCGAGCTGGTATTTCAGTATACTTCAAAATGATTGTAGATTTTAATTTCCTCCGTAATCAGGCGGGCTCTAATAGGAACTGGTTCCAAAAAACTGTTCCTCGATTAAAAAAATTAAACGCTTCACACCTTCGACCAAGTATATCTAGACAGGATGTGAAGGTCTTAAAAATGACACCGGAACCAAACGTATTGGTTTACGAAAACATCAAAAAGAAAGTCCTTTATCTCGCAGTCAAAAGATCGCAAGAAGCATTGGTTTGTACCTTTAGTTGGTCTGCGTGGAGCTAATTTATTTGCGGTAACGGAATTACTAGCTTTGCGAAGATCATTTTTAAAACACAAATTTCAGGCAGTTAGAAATATTTTAGGTATGGCCTATCGCGGACTAATTATTAACAATTTAATCAGTTATATGAATATCTAAAAAAATATGTACATAATATATGAATTCAAGGCTGCGTTTCGAGAAAAGTAACATTTGATAAAAAATGTTTAATTTCTTCCTATTAAAACAACAACGTCACGCAAGAGATGCAACGGAATTCGATGTTTAGTTGTATTATGAAATTTCTCGTAGGTGGTGTCACAATGTAAATGGAATTGGGTATGGGAGGGCTAATATATAATTGATATATCGATGCTTCACACTGTTCAAAATTATATTTGTCACCAATTACACATAAGACCAATAATACTCACTATATTAAAAATTAAACTTTAGTTGAAATGAAACTTTGAGAACCTTATTATTTACGTTACGTCGTGCACTTATTTGCGAATATTGCACGGATAATCTAGAAGATCTTTGGATGGTCTTTTAAAACTTGCATAATATTTACGAGAAAACTGTTCTAATTAACAATCAAGACTTACGATAGGAAAACTTTTATTTTCTCCTTGCATTTACGAGACTTGAAAACAGTCTTGAGACAATTAGAAGTTTGTAGCGAGTTTTAAAGATTGTTCAAATAGTTTATTTTTAATTTGGAATAACTTAATGAGTAAATTCTCAATTCGTAATACGCAATAGTTGAAGACAATGTTAGCAACTCTCAAACAAAATTTGAAACAGAAAAAGATTCGGTCGCATTTAGGAATTGAACCCGGGATCTCATCTTTGCTGGGACTTTTGCCTATGGGTCAATTGGGATAGGGTCGAATTAATTTATTGGCAGAGCAAAGCACCGGCAAGGCTAAAGTCCTGTATTCAATTCCTGGATGCGACCGAATCTTTTTCCGTTTCAAATTTTTGTTTGAGAGTGGCAAATACTGTCTTCGATTGTTAAATATTACGATTTGAGGTTTTGCTCATTAAATTAATCCAAAATTAAACATATTCATACTATATTTTCAGAAAAAATCAATAGATATCGAATATTAAAATAAAAATTAATGTTTAATTAAATGAAGACAATGTTAGCGAAACTCAATCGAAATCTGGAAACAGAAAAATCAGAAATGATATTGGCTCCTCTGGGACAAGAATAATTAATATTATAATTTGAGATTTTACTCATAAAGTTTAAAAAATTAATAATAAAAAAATTAATGTATTTATCTAAGACACTCTCTAATTGAATTTAGTTGGAGTAGAATCTTGCAATCATAAAAAACAATAGCAACCAATAAAAAAAAGATAAAGTTGGTAGTTCTTAGACGAAGTATGATACAGTTATGACCGAAGGGACGAATTAGAGATAAGCCCCGGCGAAGCTGAGTTCTTGGATTCAATTCCTAGTTTGGACCGAATCTTTTTCTGTTTCAAAATTTTGTATGAGAGTTGCTAACATTGTTATTAAATATTATAAAATTTAATTATCTTGATTTTTCCATTATCGGCTAAAGACCATTGAAATCTGTCACTAATTTCATGAAAATTTCTTTTAATAGAGACCTTGTTATTTCAGATTTTAGGTTTTTTTACATTGTGTTTGTTTTAATTTCAGCCGAATTTCGCCATCGGAGACGCCACCAAATGGTACAGATGATGATGTTCGGAATAATGTCTATGGGAATGATTTTGGTTCCGATGGGTTTCCAATTCTTAGCAGTTCTGGGCGGAAAAGCTCTCCTACTTGCTAAATTAGCCTTAATACTATCTTCTATTCAAGGACTGAAGAAGGTAGGATTTCTTTAGGTATTGCCACTTTTGATTCATTAACCTGTTTCAAATTTCTGAAAGAATAATAATTTGGTGGCTTGGCGCTTTCAACAAAGACTTGTGTCACTACAATAAATCTTTTCTTATTTGTTGCAGTTATTCCCTCAGTATTTTAAAAGAACATTCGTCCTTTAAGCACCAAGCCACTTATGTGAATCGATTTAGCATCTAAAGTTCAGAATATTACTTTATTGTGATAAAAGTGTCCTTCAGATTCCTTAGATGCAAGATTGATGATACAAATTTCGTGCAAAGAAAATAAAGAAATCTGATTTTGTTTGACTTTAAATGGTTTTGTTGCTGCCAAGAACTGATCATTAACTTCACAGACTGTGGAAATAATCGAATTAGTCTGACACCCTTATGAAACATCGCCCTGTCCGTGTAATAATAAAGACGAATAGATATTCTGTTCTAGATTGCTACTAGTCCGTTGAGCTATGGTCTGTACCACTCCTTCCCCCCCACCTCCTTCGAAACTTTCGAAAAGCGAGGATACGACCACCCGATACAACAAATACATGAAATACATCATATACAACCAGCCCACATCAACAAGCTCGAAGAATGGGTATCGCCACCATTGCCTGAAGAGAAAAATGAAAACGATTATATTAAATATCGATTTGACGGCGATAGAAAGACTTGGATGCCTGACAATAACAGGGAATTGAAGAGATCGGTGTACAATGTCGCAGGAGCGCAGAATGTATACCCGGTGTATAGCGTGGCTCCTGTATTACCTGCTTCATCCATAGCACCTACCGAGGGAAGTTTTAACCAGTATCCGCAACTTTACCCCGGGTTTGCTCCGGCTGCGGGAACGGGGGCGGGGGCGGGGGAGCACAACAGGGTGGGAGCTGCACCCCCGCAGGAGATTCACGCTGAGTACACTATTGATATTCCAGTTAACAAGGTGCAGCTGCGAAGCTCCGGGCCATTTATATAATCTTTGTGCATCGATAATTAATTAAAGATCCAGACTTTAGCAAACGATATCAATGTTCACGGAATAACAAATATTCAGAGTTAACCAATCATTTGTTAGAAACAGGCCATAGCTTCAATAAAGGAAAATTAACACGTATTTTAAAATTTCCACCTTAAAAACTTCAGAAATTAACAAAAAAAGAGAATGAAGTTAAGAAAATAATATCACCATGTAAATCACTCTAACTAAAAATGTTTCCTTATTTTGACTCCTGACATCTGCCTTCTCCAAATCACCACACTCCAAATACCCCTAAATAAAAATTTCTTATTAATTTTGTACTGGTATGATTAAATTTTTTTAAAGGCTTGTTATTGGAATGAACGTATCAAACCAAGGGGTGAATCATTAAAATTAAGCTATAAATTAATGAAAATTATAAATTAAAACTAGAAAAAAAATTATAAATTAGATTTCTACAGGGTGACAATGGACGTTATTGACTTGCCTTAACCAGTGATTCCTCATATTATTTGGAGTAAAAATGTAGGTAAATAAAATTTTGATCTCCGTTGACCTTTTTAATGTCCTAAAAAAATTCTTCAAAATCAAACAAGAATTTTTTTCCTCATATCGTCACTGGTCACCCAGCCGAGTATTAGTCCAATTCTTCTCTCTTCCCCTAACTGTCTAATACCTATTTATTTTAAAGTTTTTAATTGAAGAAAAACTTTAAAAAAGTCACCAAACACCAAAATTTCATTAACGTAATCAAATAATGTCAGGAATCACTAGTTAAAGTAAGTCAAGTATGTTTCTTAACACCCTTTTTTATTGGTTATTCCTTGGTCGAAGGTTATTCCTATTTATTCCTTGCTGTCGCATAAAGATGTCGCATCTTTCATGCCGATAACATGTAACGCCGTTTCACTTTCTCATGCTCACTCACTCACCCATTAAACCTGAATCAAGCACCCTAAATATTGTTATTTATTATTTAACGTTGATAAAAAAATGTTTACCTATTATATTTAAATGATTTTTTTTATGTTTAAATTTATTTTTGAATTCTACCATGATAATAAAGGCTTTATTTAAATTCTGTCTTTTTCTTATTTAATAAAACTCTTGAAAAGCATTCTCTGCTAAGGGCCTATTTCAATTCTGCCTGGAGCAATTTTCAAATTCATTTACATATTGATGAGATAAAAGCTTATTTCAGCTTAGAACCACATCCTTAAATCTAGCTATACGAAAGTTTTCCTTTGAGTCTCGATGGGATTACAAATTAATAAAGATAAGAAAGTTCAGAATGCTTTATGATTTCATAAATACATCTTTGCCCTAACACACGATTACGAATTATTCATGAAATTATATAAAAACTTAAAAAAGTTAACTATAAACATATTGCTGTGTGTTTTATGTGCGGATGTGGATATCGAAGGACCTTGCAAGTGTTATGAAATATGTTTTGACCACTGCACAAGTAAAAAGAATAAGCATAAGGAAAGGAAAAAATGGGACTCACTGCGGAACCTTGCGGCACTCTGCTATCTTGGTTGGGTTTATTCTGCACTTATAACTATGTTAGTTGCGGTATGCGGAATTAATTGTGGATGCGGTAAGCCGTATATTAGAGATGTTCATGCGGTGACGGTCGATTAAAGACTGGGTGGGTTATGAGCAAAATGACAGGTATACAGGGATGGGTAGGAAAGGAACATGTGAAAATACAAGCTACAAACACAGGGTAGTAGGTAAGTAGCTATGTATCTTTGTATGTAGGTAAGTGTAGTATGTATTGTGTAAATGTCCAACCACATATAGAACGGATTTGATTTATATCTGTAACCCAATACATATTTTCTGACAGTTCTGGAGTTAAAGTAACAATAAGAAATTCAATTTATCTTTCCATCCAAGTTGCAAAATCACCCCCAGGGAATAAGGAAATATTCTCAGGTTACTTGGCGAAATCAATCCACCAGTTGAGAGTTAATTTCAAGAAACATGGACGTTATTATTGTTTAAAATGTTGTGCAATACATAGAAATAAAAAAATCATTTTTGTGTGAATTGTGAAATTTTATATTTTAAACACTTTAAAAAAGGAGCGAATAAAAAAAAAATAATTCCAATATCTGATTGACGACGTTTGTAGGAAAAAGACAGGCCAAATATTTTTAATATTTAAATTAATTTTAAACTTTGGTTGTATATAAGTTTTCAGAGGCAAAAAGCTAATTAAAATTAATATTGTTTCAATAATTTATGTGAGATTAAACTTTTTCTAAATCTTTTCATCGTCGGAGTTTTATTTCATTATTAACTTTTTGGCAAGTACTTAAATACTTCAAAAATATTTTTTAAAGCATTTTTAAATTCGATAATGATTACCGTGATTTTAAATACATAAATCGAAAAAATGTTTGATAAAAATAATTGTTGTAAAATCTCAGGCTTTCTTTTATAGTGTAAGGGTTCAAAGAGGGTTACAAAGGACGTTTAAAGCTTCAATAGAATTAGCATATTTAGCCAGGTAACTAACTATTCGGATATATATGAGATGCTTTTGCGGCTTAAGTTAGTTTACCCAGTGATGGGCTTTTACAGGAGTTTACTTTCAGATTAACATATTATCCGGTGTAAGGTTAGAGCTAATAGATGCTGAGTGTTCTCATTAATGCAATAAACCACATCGGATGTACCAACTTCTCAGAATGGTTTACATAATTTTACCATGGGACCTTTACCTCGTAAGTTGGTTGCCTATGTTTGTTTCCTCGGTTGGCTAAGTCCTCCATCAGTCCTCCATCGCAAGAATTTCAGCTTACTGTGGTGATAGTAGGAGATTTTAAACATTGTCGATAAAGGATATCGAAAGAATCCATAGTGTTTTTTAAATGTTCTTCTGGAGAATTTTCATTATCAGAATGAAGAACTACCGTTCAAGTGCCCAGAACTAGTTGGAAAATGGCATCCAAATAAGGAACTCGAGTAAAACATATTGTGGATTTAAAAACACCACATAGATTAATAAAAACGTTTAAAAATTGTGGAAACTATACGTCCCATAATTGGTCGGCGGGTTCTGCCAGAACTTACACCGCTGTCTCACGGGTTGCCCAGCCGCGTACCTGAAGGTGATCCACTAGTCCTGGAGAAATTCAACAACAGAATCCCCGCGTCTTTTTGGGTGGGATTTAAAAATACTTGAGAAAAAGGTTTTGGAAAGGTTGGAGAAGGCATTTGAGAGTTGTTTTTCATAGGTTGATTTCTTAAAGGCCTGTAAAAAACGTTAACTCCTGTTTTACGCATTGTTTATTATAATAACAAGGAACTTTAAAATCGATTACACGGAACCAAGCGTCGTGGATTCTAAAGACTCCCACACACCTCTGCGTCTGGGAGGAGACTAAATGCGTCTTAACGATGCGCTGTCAGCCCTTCTACAGATGGCATAAGGTTGAAATTAGCAGTTGGGTAACGCTTCTTTTAATCCATTGGAAAAAAATATCGCCAATATTCAAGTGTTATTTTATTTTGTGAAGTTCATGCATAAATATAGATTTTTTTTCGATTATTATAAAAAAAACTGAATTTGCCACATTACTTAATAAAACCATATCCAAAAAGAGGTTTATAAGTAGGAGAATTTTCACTAGGAAATGTTTTTTTATAGACCTAATGCTCTATTTTTTCTAAGCTTATTAAAAGACTTGGTTATTAAAAAAAAATTATCGATATTTTGAAAGGCCAATATGTGTTCAACTCGCAGTTTAATTTAATTGAAGCATCTACAATACTTCTAAGCGATCAAATTTTCAAAACAAAAACACATGATTTGGTATAATTTTGAATTATTTCGAATGAGGACAATTTTGTGCCAAGTTCGCAGACTAGCACACGGTTCACCACTGCGTCTTGCAATTTAATTCATAAGACTATGATACTTTTTGGATATCTTGGTGCATTAATTTTGATAATACAGCCTTTGTTTTACCCAAAAATAAGTTTAAAATACAATATTAAGTATGCATTCTTGAAGTTAATTAATAAAACGTTTAAAAATTTGAACCAAATGTTCAGGAAATAAAAGATGTTAAGATAGTATGTTCCAAACGAAATTTTCACCAAAATGCTTACTATAGATCCTCACCTAAAATCTTCAATTTGAATTGAAGCTTTATTCAACTATTGACCTTTATGAAAAGTAATTAAATCGTTGAATAACGATCTCGTAACTCTATATTTAGGCCGCTTGAATAATTTACTGATTCATTGTTCATCTCCAACTCAATAGAGAGTAATTTATGAATGCTGACGTAAAAAAGGAAGAAAGTTTATTGCTGGATTATGTGAGACGTAAAAATGTTTTACGAGCTCTCTTTTACTTATTGTATGGAGTTATCGGACGTCAGAAAGACACACCTATATTAATCTATACTTAGAGCATTACATATAGCAGGTAGGTATTTATATACACAATATACACGGTTTCCAGAAATTCGCAATGCAAGCAGATTAATGGTAAATCTACATCCAAAAGAATATTTTTTTAAACTTGGCATTTTGTTCTTTTATACTTGAATTTTTTAAAATGATTTTTAATGGTTTAAAGGCCTTAGGAGCCGGGTTTATGATTCGACGCCTTTTAAAAGACATTAAACAGCTGGTATTAAACCCCGAACGATTGATTTTGTATCGGAACTTCGAAATCAATCAATCAATCAACTTCGACAAATTAATCAACTTCAACTTTCAACAATGAAAAAAAAAATAAACGTCCATCGGCACTGATGGCCGGCGTGATCTAGGGGTAAGATTCTTGACTCGCAATCCGAAGGTCGCGGGATCGTATCCCGGCGTGGGCAAATAAATTTTATTTGATTAATTTGTGTTTTTCACCATTAATTAATTTTAAATAATATATAGTATATTTGCGGCACAGAGTGGAAGATACTCTCAGTATCGCCCCGGAGTAAGACCACCATTCAGAATTGAAACGTTGCTTGAAATGGCTTTAGCCATGTTTGGTGACCAGATCTGAATAGCCCGGTACTTCCCCACATTCCTCTTCTCCATCTACTTCCCCTCCCCACTACCTTCAGCGTCGCAACATACCCCAATTGGAGATGCCATAGTTTGACTGGCTCTAGATGGGAGCAGCTGGGACTCTTGTGAGGTATTCATATAAAATAATAAAAAAAACTGAAACTCAACCGAATTTACGCAAAACCCATGTAAAACGGAGTTATAACACAAAATCGACTTCAAAAATACACAGACACCATTTATGAAGAAGAGTGTATGCGGGTGTACTTTTATTCAAATATACAGTAACTATACAATGTACATGATGAAATTTCACAAGTTTGGTCTGCAAGCAGAAGGTCACTGAGATTTCGAAAAACCACTCCTATCCTCTTTTCTCATCATTTGAAGCAGAATAATGCAGGTGCAATGCTGATTGCTTCGGCTTGTAATGAATAATAATAATCATTAGTTCGTATTACATAGATAATAAATACCTACTTCTTTGTTTATTATCATTTATGTTCACTTTTATATGAACACCGCTAAAGAACACTTCCTGATGTCAGTTAGACTATGGCATCCACATTTAGGGTAGGTCAAACTGAAGACCTGGAGAGGTGCCAAATTAAATTATACTTAATAATCCCATAATTATCGTTATTTGATGGTATTCAGTATTGAAAGAGCTTTGGGACTACTCCATATATCCCAAGGTCTGGTTCGAAATCTCCTTTGTTCCTTACAAAGCCTTACTTGGGAATCAGAAGAAAAATAAGACGACTAAATACTGCCTACCAATGTCAGTTCTAAAATATTATTGTTACTGTAAAAGCCCGTACTACGGTAAATCTAAAGATTTCCAGTAAATCCTCCCAGGATTTACTAGCAAACCTAAGATTTACCAATTTACGGGCTTGTACAGTAGCATAATGCGAAAATACCTACATTAGTTAGTTGAAATATTGTCGCGATCGTGACCAGTTATTTGAATCTTTCGCAAAATCGCTCTCTCATGCAGGTTTTAAATGATACTTTTTATGTTAATTACCGGGTATAATTGTGACTTATGTTACCAGTGAACGAAGAAACAGGTAAGGCTTTCTCCCTATAGAGTTTTCACTGGGAAAAAGAGTTTTCCCAATGATAAAAAACGCAATCGAATATATTTTTGTTTTGTAAGTGTTTTACAATCCACTTAAGTTGCCAATCGATCATCAGACAGATGTTAAATATGATTGTTTCAGTGAAAATAAATAATATATTCGGTTAATTTGTATGGCGTCAGATATTGACTCAAGGATTTTTTTCTTCTATGTAATATTGAATATCATACTGGCATGTAAAAGTTTATCGCAACTGGTGGTAAATAAATAAAATTTAATAATAACACCTTCACAACAAAACAAAAAAACTACTGGTAAAGCAAATCATGGAATGTGCAGAATAACGAACGAATCGAATTCTTATAGTTTTTATGGCAATAATACAGTTTAGCGGACGTTTCTCTAAAAAGAGAGGATTAAGAAGGACTTAATTCTGTAGTCTTACAATATCTTTTCTTCTTCCGCTGTACTCCAGATGGATTTATACTCGTTAACTCGTTTTTAGAGATTCGTTATCCGAGCCGGAAAAAAGTCCGGATTATTTTATTTTTTTATACAGTAAAAAAAACAGAGTGTGTACGCACGCGTTAGAAGTGAAACTTTCAGAAACCTAATTTATATAAGAGTGACAACTAAAGAAGATAACTAAGGGAGACCACGAAGCAATTGTGCAATTTGAAAGACGATTTTTTCCATATTTTTGTATTTGAATGCCAGTGCACCTTTTCCCATCTTATAAGAATTTGTGTTTTCTTCTTCGGATTCACTAGATGTCGCTTTCTTTTGTGTTTTCTTTGTCTGTTCATTTTGGAGTGGTTTGAAGATTGGTTATTGATTTTACAAAAATATTTTTCACATAGCACTCTTTTTAGGGTGAATTGACCTAAACAAGAAATTTTTTTTTTCTTGGATTTCATAGGATTCGATCCTCGGTCCGCTGAATGTTTGGCCGCTAAAGTTCGTCAGGTGCTTTATACCACTAGACTAAAGGAGACTTGCGTGTCACTATGGATTTGTCGTATTATATTGGGAGTACCCGTGAAATAAATAAATATTTTATTGCTATTTAATTCGCTCGCAGACTAAATCGTATAGATGTATGTGTTTGTCTCTGTTTAGTGTCGCTCGCTTACGTTTCATCGAGTTTCAAATCACAACGGTACTAAAGAAGTTTTCACTTTAAAAACAGAGTTTGCAATTCACACGCGGTATAAGTGAAACTTTCAGAAAACGAAAGTAGAAAGTAGACAAGAGTGGGGAGGCTATGAAGCATCGCACAAAGAGGAAACCGATTATACTATCTCAATCTCTCGTAGGCTAAATCCAATAGATGTCAATGGCGGTCCGCGAGTTTTCAGTGAGCTAAGATTGAAAAATATGACGTTATTGATATTTTTGTAGGTGAAAATGGATTTAATTTTTTTTCAAAATTTCAACATTTTGTAGGAAGTTCTTCTTCAAACCATTGATTTATACGCATTTTATTAGTGTTTTATTTAGGTTTGAACATTCTGTAAGAGTGGTTTTATGCTGGCCGTCCGACGTGACCTACCTCCGGCACGGCTGAATTTTCGAGAATATTAGCTTTTGGTGTCTTTAACGAAATGACATTTTACGAAAACTTTTAGTTATAACCGCTTCACAATTAAAGCTCTTTAGATGAAACATTTCTGAACGTAGCCGAATTGTAAAAACTGTTTTAGACAGGTTACAAAATAAGCTTTCGAATTATTATATTACAAATAAATATTAATATTTGTAAATATTAAAATTTAGAATGCAAACATTAAAAAAATGTGAAAATGACTCACGTGATGTTTTTATGTGAAAACGGTACTAAAATCACAGATTATGTAAACAACAATACTAATTCTATTGTATAAATGTATAATAAACACTTTTGTCACCTCACTTTTTTATCATTTCATATAAAAATATTTAATAGAAATTAACGATGTCGGGCGCCCGTCGAAAATTTGGCGGGATAAATTATGTGTCAGACTGCGCGTCTGACAGAATGTTCTTTTTATGTATTTCTATGGACAACTTGAATAGAGATGTGCAGCATGATTCACTATCGACCTTTTACTTTTTATTTTACGGATCTAACTAAAACAATAACGGAGTTATAACAGTTTCTATGGAGACACACGCGCTGACGTGTAAACACGCTTATTGTACTTGACTGCTGTCGTATTTTTAACGCATATATCTGCTTACGTTGCGGAGGGGTTGAATAAATGTATACTTTTTTAAAGAATTTAAAAAAAAAATATATATATTGTGATCCTTTTGCAGCCGTGGAAAAATATTTTGTCTAGCTGGATTGGGATTTGGGATCAATGTGCGGGGCCCAGCTTTTGATTGCTTATTTTAATTATTTAATCGCAAGTTGGGAGCGGTGCGGTGCGTTGCGCGGGCACCGTGAGGTTGAGCCAATGACCGTTTTAATCATTTATTATTTATCTTTTGATTTGTCAAAATTCTTCAGAGACTTTTTTCTCTGTCAATTTTAATTGTTTGCTGAATTACTTAAGACTTCCCAGGCTTCTTCAACTGTCCCTGTCATGGCAGATTAGGAATTTTACCGATTTAGTATTTTTTTCGATTACTGCGTTCTCACAAAATACGCATAGAATATAGATGTCGATAGAATATAGTTTCACAACACTCCCCAATCGGATACAGTAAAAAATATCGGAAGGTGTGCAAATAATGGGTTCCTGAAATACTGAAAAATTTAATGTAAAATAGCGTTACTTTATATTATTCCTTAAAAATAACCATTATCGGTAAAACCTTCTGGATTTTCAAATAATTTGAGTCGATCGATTTTCGTTTTTTTCCGTTTCATGCAAACTTTTCACTAAAGCTAACTTTACCGATTTGCATTATAGAATTGAACGGAAATCGATTCAGAAAGAGTCAAAACTTCTACACTAAAGCAACTATTTTTGACTAACATCGGTAGAACAAAACTCGTTAAAAGTATTTCCAAAATGAATTCTGCAATTCAAAATTGATGAAATTTTGCAAATGTAAATATAATTTTAATTTAGACCCCGAAGCAAAATACTCACTACCCAATTCAAAACTATATCTTGTTATTTGTGAATCGTGGGAAGAATATAATCTCTCAACGAAATGTATACGTTATTGCATCCTTTCTTGGAGGCTTTCACGGAACTCTGCGTAGGAATATATCACCACTTTGGGCTTTTATTGAACGACAGAACTGTGAGGCTTTTTGAGCGATTCCTTAGAAATAATAATTCTGTCTAAAGCACGTGTGGAATACGTAAACAACTCTGCTGTGATATGCCAAGAAATAAGAGGGATTTGCACCAATTCCCGTGTATTCTCAACACAAACATTACACCCTAGAATTTTAAAGATTCATCAACTAGTTAGGGAGGGCTACCCACATAATATATAATAGAATACAATAGAACAGCGGAAACGGTAAATGAAACGCTTGGATTTATCGCCCACCTTGGGAGAAGTAGATGCTTTTGCTCATTAATAAATTACAGCTTTTGATTAGTAAACTATATAGGATATATCAGCAAATCAGCATGTACCAGAAATACTTAAACCAGTGATTCCTGAGCATATCTATCCTATCTATAACTATCCCAAAATCTTCAGGAAACTGTTAATCTGTTCGCCGATTTCTTTAGCGGTGTAATGTTAATGCAAATGTAGATAGCAATATCTCTTGCTCTAATTTAGTTGAGACTCTTGATATAGCTGATTATACTCTAACCATAGATGATATTATATCCAAGCTGAAGAGTCTCGATTCCCGCAAATCCGCAGGACCTGACAAAGTTCCACCCAGATTCTTAGTTAATTGTATGCATACATTATCGTATCCCATACATAAGTTATTTACAAAGTCACTCTCATCAGGTGTGTTCCCTGACCTTTGGAAATTTAGTCTTTTGACACCCATTTTTAAAAAAGGAAATAAGAGTGACGTAACAAACTATAGGCCAATATGCACCATGTCTACATTACCCAAACTCTTTGAAAGCCTGGTACTAGACAAATTGATATTCCAAATCAATCAAACCATCTCACCGCTTCAACATGGATTTATCAAAGGAAGATCAACCCTGTCCAATTTAATATTATACACGAATGACATTGTTAATGCCTTGACTTCATCACATCAAACTGATTCCATATATACTGATTTCAGTAAAGCATTTGATAAGGTTAACCACAGACTCTTATTACGAAAACTGAAGTTGCTGGGAATGAGAGGGAGTATTTTGGAATGGTTTAAGAGTTATCTATTGGGAAGGTACTTAGCGGTCAAAGTTGATTCGTTTACTTCTTATACATTTGCGGCCTCGAGTGGGGTACCACAGGGATTTCATTTGGGCCCGATATTATTTTGCTTATTCATAAATGATATTGTTAATATTTTTAGTAATGTCAAAGTCCTATTATTTGCTGATGATCTGAAGATTTACAGAACAATTAGAAACGATGACGATCGCGCAATTCCGCAGTTAAACCTGAACAAACTATGCGCGTGGTGTTCTGTCAATGATTTACAACTAAATATTGGTGAATGCCAGATTATTAGTTTTTACAGAGGTAAAAATCCTTTTAACTTTTCTTATGATATGAATGGTGTTAATCTTCTTCGTGTATCGCAGATTCGTGATCTTGGTATTATATTCCACGAGAGTCTACAGTTCAATGTACACATAGATGAAATAACAAGCGATGCAATGAGAATACTAGGTTTTATCTTGAGAATGGGGGCAAATTTTAAAAGTATGTTAACATTAAAACATCTGTATTGCTCACTAGTACGAAGTAGATTAGAATACAATTCCTCTGTATGGTCACCATACTACAATGTTCATTCTCAATCATTGGAAAAGGTACAAAACAAATTACTTCGGTACATCAATTTTAAAATGAAAATTCCAATCGAATTTATAAATTATAATTACTTACGCGCTGAAACCAGACTTTTTAAATTATCAGATAGAAGAGTGTTAATTGATTTATTATTTTTATACAAAATTATAAAATCTTTAATTGACAGCCCTAATTTGTTGGAACTAATTTGCATTAGCATACCCGCTAGACAAACTCGTAGTAAAGATATTTTTAAATGCAACAATAAACTCAACACTAATTACACTATATACTCACCAATTCCAAGAATCCATAAACTTGCGAATAAATACTGTGAATCTATAGATATATTTAGTATTGACAGTTTTGAATGTTTCAAAACTGTCAATACTAAACAATAAACTAATCTCGATTCTATCTGCTAATAATTAACTTTTATTATTTTTTTTTGTTTTTCTCATAAAAAATTTTCTCATCTATTATATTATTATAATAATTATACTTATTTTATAATATTTTTGAAGTTTTATTTACACTTTGTTCTATGTCAGGTCTTATTATTATTGTTAATAATATTTATAATTATTTAAAGCTGAATTGTTTTAGTTTTTTATAAGTACAACTTGTACTATTTCATTTCATTTCTTTTTTATGTTGTAATATTCTTTACCTAACGAGTCGATTGCATTCATATTTATTCTGTTTTATTGTTTATGTAATACATGTAATTAATATTGTTAATTATATATTTGCTTCTTTTCTTGTAAAAGCCCACTAGGGCGTTAATAAAATATAAAAATAAATAAAAGTAAACTGGCAATCAAACTAATGTTAAGTAGGTGGGTACTTAAATACCTATATACTGATTATTTTTAATTTTTTTTTATTTTTATTATAGCGACTATATAAAAAAATTTTACATACAAAATGCAATGTGAAATTAAGTACAAAATATTGTATTTCTTAGTCCTCCTCACTAGGGGGTCCTGTGCCGAGGCGGACTAAAGTTATTTAAATATAGTTCATTTGTCTTCTATGTCGTTTTTAGCGTCTTCGCTAGGGTTTTCTCATTGACCTCTTTAAGCCATATTTTTATTCTTGATTTGTATTCAATTGGATTTTTTATTAGTTTTATGTCTTGGGGGAGGATGTTATGGAGTTTTGTTGCAAAGTATGTATAGTTTCTTTGTCCAAATGTGGTTTTATAACTTGAAATATTTTTTATATCATTTTTATTCGATCTAGTGTTATGCATACACGGTCTAGTAGAGGATTCATTATTTTTGAAGAGCTTTAATAATATATTTTTGGAATATATTTGTTGTACATTTGGTACGTCAAAGTTATTGAAAATTTCAATTGAAGGCGTTCTAATTGGTACTTTCAATATGGTCTTTATGATTCCTTTTTGAATCGTATTCAGGCTGTGTAGGTACGTATTTGCAGCAGATCCCCATCCTATGATTCCATATTCAATTCAAGAATGACATAACGCATAGTAGACCTTTTTCATATCCTTTTTATTTAGCACGTTTCTTAGATTTTTGAAGAAATATATAAGGCTTGAGAGTTTTTCCGTAATACCTTTGATGTGTAGGTCCCATCTAAGATTTTCGTCAATTATTACTCCGAGATATTTTATGTTTTGTGTTTTTTCGATGACGGGGCAGTAACATTGTATATTATTTCCATGGCATTCATGTAATTTTAGTTCTAGTGATTTTATTGGTTGGCCCCTTGAGTTCATTGAAAATGTTATATATTTTGTTTTGCTTATATTAAGGGTAAGCGAGTTGATTTTAAGCCAATTTTGAAGTGCACTAAGCCCTTTTTCAGCCTCATTAAATGTATCAGTCCAATTTTCTTCTTGAAATAATAAAACAGTATCATCAGCAAAACTGATTATGTTTCCTTTAATGGTAAGGTTAGTTAAATCGTTGATGTAGATAATGAACAGAATCGGTCCCAGTACACTTCCTTGAGGAACGCCATAGTTTAAAGATAGAAGTTTGCTCTTTTGTTTGCCAATTTGTACTTGTTGTTCTCGCCCTGTTATATATGACTCCAATAAGTTAATTGTTGATTCGGCCATTCCTATTTTTTTTAGTTTAGTTAGTAATATTTTATGGTCTATTGTGTCAAAAGCTTTTTGAAGATCTATGAATAAAGCTAAACATTTTTTCCCATCATCTATGTTTTTTATGGCCATGCTTGTTAGATTTTCTATGGCATCATTGGTGCTCAGATTTTCTCTAAAACCATATTGGGATGATGATAGTAATTTGTTTTGTTCAAGAAATTGAACAATTTGCTTCTTCATTACTGTTTCCAAGATTTTTGAAAAAGAGCTTAAGAGACTTATGGGTCGGTAGTTATATATATCCTTTTTGTTACCACTTTTATGTATGGGTATAACTGTAGCTTTTTTAAGGCATGAAGGGAATACATTTGTAGATATAGACAGATTGGCCAAGTATGTCAATGGGAAGGTCAGTTCATTTTGTAGTTGTTTTATTGTTTTATTTGAGATTATGTCATTTCCCGATGATTTATTAATATTAAGGGATACAATTGCATTTCTGATTTCAGTATTGGTTACATCAGTTAACTTTAATTTATCTATCTGGTTCATATTTTCCTTTTTTTCTGGTAAAATGCTAGTTATTGGTTGTCTGATTTTCTTTGCTAATTGTGACCCTATATTAGTAAAAAAATCGTTTACATATTCGAGAATTTTGTCCGGATGCTTTGCGAAAGAGATTTGGGTATTTTCAATTGTTAATTCCTCCATGTTCTTGTAATGGGATGATTTTGCATTTGTAATTTCATTAATGATCTTCCATAATTTGCGCGGGTGATTGTTACATTACCTATTACCTATTATCATAAGTGTTTAACGTATCATTTTTAAAAATTTCAAATGAGGACTTGTACCATTTGTCTAAAGAAATGTCACCATCTCGAAGATAATTCATTTTCAAACATCTTTAGGTAGGTAAGTGCCATAATATTGATTTTTCCCATTTGACGATCATTGTACTCTGGCGGGATAAGAAGGTAGTATTTAACACGGCCGTCGCGTCGCTTTGAACCGGAACCGGAACGCAGCGAACAAATTTATGGACAGATTAAAATTCGAATGGTCGAGTAAAAACAGGATTTCGCTACGCGCAGTAAAAATATTCATATAATAAAAAAATCCCTCTCACGGTGCCACTGGATACAACCTAGCGCATGGCGAGATTCGCACTACGTCTCGCTCTAGCAGCTCCGTACAGCTGAAACAGAGAGCTTATCACGTGATCCGGTACGACTCCCGACAGTGTGATCAATGGCGACACGAGCCGTGAGACAGAATTTTGGTTTTTAATTAAATTTGCAATTTATTTTTATTTTTGGGTGTTTTAAATAGGTTCCTAATTGCCTAGCAAAATTTTTTTTTAGAATGCATCAATCACATATTTAGCAATTAAAATAAATAAAATAAAATTTAATATGTACGATCATTTTTAAGTGGCTACAAGAGCCTAAAAAAATATCGGTTTCGGGCGTTTCCAAAGAGGGAATGGGTGGAGTTATGGACAGCATTATTTCTCGGGCCCGGCCCCGTTTTAGCGCCCCGGCTTATAATACTGCACAGTGCACCATGTCTTTATTTAATTTGAACAAATTTACGTAAATTGCAGAATTATATATTTTACTACGCTTGTGATAATAATAATTATTTTTAGTAATAGTAATAAACTGTACTTTACACGTTGTCCAGAAAATAATGGTACCTGCATCTGTAGCACATAAGAGATCCAAACAAATTATTAAATCTTTCTGGGTTTATTTATATTTGTTTAGTATACATTTCAGGTAATGTCCAGTAAAATCCCAAGAAAAAAAAATGCTTTCACAACTAATTAATTTATTTTTATTTTTTATTTACGGAAAATATTTGGTTACCTATTTATCAACCTGGTTTTTCGCGGTGGAATAAAATACATCGATTTTTAACTTAGTTCCACTTTAGTTTGTAGACCGATCACTTTACGGTTACTTTTAGATCGGTAGGTACAGGTGAACCATTTTAAAGAGATTATTGCTTGTGTGTTTGGTGTAAAACTTAATTCAACAAGCAATTATCATTATATATTTTTTTGCATTAGCTCCACACAGGAGGCCCTAAGAAAAATAATACTTCAAGGCCTATTTCATCTTTGGGGATGCTGTGTGGAGGATTTTTTTAGAAGAACGAAGGAGAGGAAATTCTGGGAAGGAAAAAAGGTATGAGGGATGTGTAGGAATTTGGGGATTTCTTTAATTAATAAATATACAATCAATAGAACTTTCCTGCCATTTCAGAGATACTTCTGAATGTTATGCTGGTAAATCTACTATAAGTAAAAACTCCTCCAACTAGTACCTACTGTTCCTCCATGAAACCTAACGAAGAATCGCCTTTTTATACCCCAATACGCTGGGGTTCGGAAGCGGCGCACAGCTATATATAAATAACTTATTATTTGTTTGTATGTACATGGAGTCCTGAAAATCGTGGTATAAATAGGATTCTGGTGAATCTACATCACATTTCGAGTGGATTTTGTAGGATAACTTTTTTGATATGAACTTTTGTTTTCTAGTTAATCGATTTCGAATTAAGAATGTTTAGGTCAAATTTGAAAAAAATCGGTCGCGACGGGGTTACGTAACCATAAGCTATTATTTTAAGTGCGTTGAGCATAGAACCGGCTCCAAAAGTATTATTGCATTTAAAAAAATCGAAGCGCTCAAATCTAAAAAAATGTTTCTTTTTCTCTACGTAGAAAACGTAACGCCAAATAAAAAAAATTATACCACAAAATCGACTCGAAATATGATGGAGATTCATTAGTTTCCCGCTTGTACGTTGAGTTTCCTGATACCATGTACCTACATTATGAGATGGTTTGAGATAAGGGAACGTACCCATACTACGTGACAACTTTTTGCCATTTTTAACCCCCCCCCCCCCCGGTGACCAAAAACCTAAGCCCGCCGCCGCTCATTTGTACCAAGCGTGACATTTTGAAGACCCCGCCCCCTAAACGTCGCGGGATCGAATCCTGGCGTGGCAAATAAATTTTATTTCGTGGCAAATAATATATAGTATATTTGCGGCACGTTCCAGAGTGGAAGATACATTAGTATCGCCCTGGTGTATAACCACCATTCAGAATTGAAACGTTGCTTGAAATGGCATTAGCCGTATTTGATGACCAGATCTGAATAGCCAGGTACTTCCCCACCTTCCTCTTCCCTATCTCCTTCCCCTCCCCACTACCTTCAGCCTCACAACATACCCCAATTGGGGATGCCATATTCTCACTGACCTCAGACGAGAGCAGTTGGGACTCTTGTGCGGTATTCATATAAAAAAATAAAATAAAAGTGTCACGTAGTATGGGTACGTTCCCTAAGTTGTGAAGTCAAAGGGAGTGCCGCCTTAATGTTATTTTCACCTTCAAACCGAGTTAAATTTCGACAAAATACATTACATTTCCGAAATATACGACGTGTAGTTAGAAATGAGTTAAAAATGTTTAAATATTTAATTGACAAAAGTATTCCTATTAGTGGTTCGCTCTCCAAAGATGACACAGGCACACTGAGGGGAATTATTTTCCTCAGGGCCTCCTATATGGAGATTTTTTTTTTTAAATCCTGTAGGAACCAAAAAAATATAAAAACATCAGTACTCTTAGTAAATTAAATATTTTTTTAATTTGAAAAGATTTTATTATAAGTTCTGCCATACAAATAATAAATAGATAAATAATAATTATAAATGTTCTACGTTGACGTGTAGCATTTCAGAGTCATTTGGTTGGCTTTGTGGTGTTTGTTTCGTGTTAGAAGTCAATAATTTACGTAGGTACTTCTACTTATTCTAAATACGTTTTATATGAAAAGGTTTTACTATATAATTATTTTGATGAAGACACCATATCGCATAGATAAAGAATTAAAAAACAGAGTTCTAAACTTTAAAACGTATAGAAAAAAAAAATCATTGATTTTATAACAATGTTCATATTACTCTGAAACTTCACCACCGTGCATATTGAAAACACAAATTTAAACTAAAAAAATACATATTCTTTTAAATTGGGAAGACGTAAAAACAAACCTTTATTTACTTGTAGAAGAAGTAAATGTATAAAAAACTAGAGATTTCTCTAATAGATTAAAAATTATTCGTCTAGTTAAATAAAAAAATACGTAAAAAATCACTGTACAGACCGGCCGGAAGACACGTCCTTACTTACCGATACCCTATCGGTAACTGAATAACAATGGCTTAAGTGCTTCTGTTCCCGCATAGAAACATGATGGCGGGTACTGCGGCATTTTGAAGTAACTACGGTTGCGTATCTCTTATCAGGCCCCAAATTTGATTTTTCCAAGTGGTAGATTTTAATTAATTCTGATGAACACATTAATAAAATCTAAGATGTATTGAGATTAAATACTAGAGAAGACATGAATTCATCGCATAGAAAAAAAATGATCTTAACGCAAAAGTTGTAGTTGTACAACGTATTACAATTTTTTAAAGGCGTTGTACGTTAAAAAAACTGATGGTGACATACTGTTTTTATTAATCTAAAATATAAAAAACTCTCATTCCTCGTGCGGCATGAGATTTTTTTTTTAATTCAATTACAATTTCGCCGAAATAAATTAAAATGTGAGCCTCGGGCAAAACCTCGATGAACGAGGTTGTGTCTCGCCTTAATAAAATTATAATATAAATTTATTGGTTCATTAAATATTTATAGATGTAGACCATGTTTTCGATAAAAAATTAACTTGGAAATAAGAGATTATAATCTTTCAGGTATTTACTGTAAAAGTCTTGAGATCTTCGTTATGGTTTAAATTCAGTACTCGGAAGGTGGCATCGACAGTTAATATTTGATCAAATTAATTAACATTCAATTAATTGAAGATACCTTTGAAGATTATTCACACCAAGTAATATTTGATTATCGGAAAAGATAATATTAATGAAATATGAAACAGAAAAAGCACACAAAATTAAAAGGTATCGGTCGCAACTGGGAATTGAACCCAGATCCATTGTCTCGCCGTGGCGACGTTCTCCTAATTGAAAGTCTTAATTATTTTACAATAGGTCTTAGTTATCGATAAGACCTAGTTATATTCGGTAATTTTTTAAGGATCTCATTCTCAATTAAAGAATAATTCTTAAGGCTTAATTTTTTTTTAGAAAGAAAGAAAGACAAACACTTTCGAGTTACGAATAACCTGACAATGTTTGAAAATCTCCTACTTTCACCACAGAAAGCGGAAAATGTTGTTTGTGTTGTGATGGAGGACTTGAACAGGAGATTGATGGAGACTTGAACTCGCCAGCCGAGGAATTGAACATGCGACGCCTCGATGGTCGATAAACTCAGCCAATGACCAGTCTTATTATCCCTAGTAAATCTTCAACTAATTATTTTCTTCTTATTTATGTAAATGCCACGCAAGAATCGCAACTGCTCTCAACCGCGTGCAGCCAGTGAGACTACAGAATCCCCGATTATGATAGGTTGTGACGATGAAGATAGTGAGAAGGGAAGGAGATTGGGTAAAGAAAGATTAAGGGTATAAAAAGATTAAGGGTAATATTGGGTAATAATTATGCATTGCTAACCGTTCATCCGATTGCGATGAAACTTTGGGGATTTGATGTGCGCATGCCTGCGATGGTAGAAGTATAGAAATATACAATGGTTAGTTCTGGCATAATAAAATTAGGCGTTGCTAAGCACTTATTCAATTGCGATGAAACTTTGGGGAATTGATGTGCGTATGTCTAAGATGGTTTCTATATATAATAGTGAGTTCTGGAATCATGAAATTATGCGTTGCTAACCATTCATCCGATTGTGATGAAACTTTGAGGATTAGATGTGCGCATGCTCGCGAAGGTTTCTGTATTCACTGGTGAGCTCCGGTATTTTGAAATTTGTTGTAATAGGTGGCACCCAAGCTGTTTGAGAACTGAATGTACTGGGACTGATTGTTTGGAATGCGGGGGGGGGAAGGGAACTCGGAAGGGGGGAGGAGAGCTCGAGAGGGGAGTTCGCGGGGCGGGATAAGCGGGAGAGGGGAGTCGGGTGAGCGAAGGCGGAGTGGGAACGCGTGAGGGGAAGGGGATGTGGGAGAGGAAGGGGAGGCTGAAGGGGAACAGGACGAATGGGAAAGGACACGAAGGGAGAATCATCGCGGGCATACGAAAAATATATATACATACCCAGAAGCAAGCACATTTTGTTTTTATATGTGTAGATATTTCCCCCTAATTCCATGCGAGCGAAGCCGCGGCGCGGGTAAAAGCTAGTACCTTATATTATTTTTAATTAATTGCTAACCATTGACCACGGAGGCCGTTTTTAGGGTCGAATTCAAATGGCGAACGTTGCCTTTTTAAATTTATGTGTATTTTTCGGTTTCATATTTCATTTAGTCCTTTTAATATTTATTATCTTATAAAAAAATTAATTGACGTTTCACGTACCAAGTAATTGTTCTCCAAACTCAAATTTCCGATTATGTTATTTCCACGTGAATGCAGTTAATTGATACTTTGAAAGAGATCTAATACACAACATCTGGATCAATTCACGTGTAATACGTTGGAGACTAACCACAGAATCTCGAACAACGAAATTTACTTCGTTATTAATTATTTAAGTTGTCTGTTAGGTTTTGAGCTTTGTTTCCAATACGAACATATCTGAGATGCAAGTAATACAAAACAGAACATCAATATACAAATAATTATTTACATTGGGATACAAATATATTGAAGACCTCTGTTCACGGACGATATGATTCTGCAATTTAAACATTTATTTGAAATACGACAATGTTAATTCCATAATTTAAAAAAAATGTTTCACTTTAATCGCGCATTAGAGTGAACCTAGGTTTTAAATGCGAAAAACGCGATCAAATAATTAAATAATATATTTCTTCTAACACAGAAAACTTATTCTGTGGCACCATTTTGATTTAAATTAATAAATTACTTAGTTAATTAATTAAGTATCAATAAAAAACCCCGAAGAAGTGAGCATTGCTCACGAAATATGTTGGTTTTGTAAAGAAGAAAAGTGGTAAAAACTAAGTAATTTATTAATTTAAATAATATATTAAAACATTTTTCAAAAAATTCCACTTATTTTTTTTTTACCGTTACCGCTTTTAGCCTAATAAGATCATCATCAGACTGGAACAATTATTCCTTGGACTATGGTTTTTAAAAGGTCTTTATAATTTTTTTTCGAAATCAAATAAAAAAAATTCTTCCATGTGTTGTCACTGATCACTCAACCGAATATCCGCTCAATCCCTCACCCCGCTCCGAACTGTCTGCACACAATAGTGATTTTTTATGTATTTAGTTAAAAAAAAAAATGTTATGAAAATTTTTCAATTTCTTTTACATTTCGTACTAGACACCTGCCTGATAACTGTAAATGGATGAAATAATTCAAGCAAGGAATTCCCAAGTAATTAGAAAATTAATCTACAAACCCGAGGTAATTATGTCTACTGGTAATAGCCAAATAATTGGAAATTAAGGTGTGAAACACGACATAGAAATGAAGATGGGAAAATCCATAAAATTTTGGTAAAATCATTGAATGCTATCCCTGTTAACCCTCCTCCCCAAAATGTTGTTAACATAAACCACAGATTAACGAATAATAAATTGTACCCGTCTGAAGATGGCCAAAACCGGTAACGGTAACTGTTTTAACTCCTAAGGCTAATTTTTTCGCCTTTCACAACAACTCATAAAGGTCTTATAGAAATCGTCGTGTCCCTTTACTAACATAGTCAGAAATCTTAATATATAAAACAAAGTCGGGTTAGTTACACTATTTATAACTCGAGATTGGCTGCACCGATTTTGATGATCTTTGATTTGTTGGATTTGTCTCCGCCCCGGATAACAGAATAACTATTAAAACATCGCAAAAATTCACGAAAAAGAAAGTTATGAAGAAAATTAATATTTTCATACATTTGTATGGAACTAATTCTCATATTTTGAAAGAACTGCAGCAATATTGTTATAGGTATAATATTTAAGGTCAGCGCCCTTGAGGTGATTTTTCACAAAAACGGCGCTTTATAAATTATCCAATTATTATTATTATTGTTAACTGTGCCTGAATTCCAAAAATTCAAAAACGTCAAATGTCAATGTGCTGGTTGTTTTCTTTTGTTTTTAATCATATAATGCTGCCCCTCTTTCGTACATACTAAATGTCAATAGTGGAAATTGAGACAAACGGTGAACGTATGTCTCTGCACCTCTCCAAAGGAAAAATACAATAATAATAAATCTCTGAAATGAAACGCATTTTTTTACGTAAGCTCCACTCAGGACCTATGTCATCTTAGGGGATGCTGTGTGGAGGGTCTTTTTAAGGAAGGGTAGGATAGGAATTTCTGGGACGGAAAGAGGCATGAGGGGTGGGTAGGAATCTGGAGGTCAGTGTATCCGGGAGTGAATCCATCCCTCCAAATGCGGTGCAAAGCCATTGTTTTAACCGGAATTGACCTTTTACCTTGACCTTTCCAACCGGACTCTTTCGACCCATTGGTCGAGAGAATCCGGCTGGAAAGGTCAAAAGAACTCCCTCAACAAGTCTCTCTCGATCCGGCCCGCCACGCAGCAGGTGGGCAGACGCATCCGCCGGCATGACCCGCCCAAAAGTCACCCCATGAACCTGGGCACCCCTGCTAAATCACCAAACGTAGCGAACCTCTGGGGGTTACCTATGGCAGAGGCGTTGGTTTTCAAATAAATGGTTCCCGGGGCGGCGGCACCCGTACCCGCTTCCTTTCAAAAATTCCCGTAAGTAAGTGGAAAACATAGAAAGTCACAAAAAATATAAATCCGTACACAACGCCATCTCTGATACTGGCAAAAACAAAACACGGACAGTAGCGCATCGATAATTGCTTCATTGTGTAATTTTTAACTTAATAAAAAAACTTAATTTAATTCAACAGTTATTGACTCTGAGGCGGTACGAAGTTCGTCGGGTCAGCTAGTATGATATAAATGATGGTAGAAAGAGAAAAAACTACACATATTCAAATCTATGTAACCAAAGTTTTGGATCGCTATTTGTGAACAAAACAATGAAACTTCGGGATTTTTTAAATATTATTTTTGCATGGAACGATGGAACGACAAGTAAGCCGTCTTTGTCGTTTCAAAACCGAAACAATAACATTTTTAATGAATTTGTCTAATAAAATATCTACGTGTATTTTTTTTCGTTATCAGTAATAATTTTAGTTAGAGAAAACATAATCTGAGCCATATATTCATCTACCTACCTACCCTGCCTGTTACGCTCTGTCAAGGTGTATTTTATACGGATTAACAACGTTTTAACGAATTCGCCGGAAGACAAAAGATAATCGTCGTGATAAGCATCGAAAGTTATACAAGTGATAGTGTTATCCAGTGATTTTTTTAGCATTTTGACATTGTTATTTGAGTGTTAAAAAATTATTCATTTCGCTCTGAGTGTACAATAGTTATCGAAGCGTTGTGTACAACGAGCTAGCGCGCTCATTGGCCGTTTTAATTATAAGCTCACTTCTCTAGGCTCCTATTGGCTGATATTGTGTTGTGAACTTGTGATATCTCTGTTTACATATTGAAACTATTATTTTTTAAGAAACTACGTATTTTGTGATTTTTAATCGATAATCAAGGGCAAAAATAAGAAATGTCGCCCTAATGTAGCCTCCCCGTATACCTCCCACGATGAATCGGATTCTGACGCCGAGGAGATTGAGGCTGAAATTGACCCTGGACCCATTAGTAGTATATCAGGACGTACGATTCTCTCTGGGACACAAGATGCTTTAAAAGCTTTGCAGGATGCGTTGGCCGAAAAGCCATCAAAAGTGTCAAAAGAACAACAGCTCAAAGTGTCCGTGAATGTGACTAGTGTTCTCGGATCCGTTGCCCAGCTTCTCATAGAGAAAAAAGAAATCAGAGGCAAACTCAACTCGGCCCTTGCTGAAATCAAGGTCTTGAAGGCCGAGAAAACCATGGCGGATAATTACACGAAACAGTTGCTGGACAAAATTCAGCAACTTGAGTTAGACTTGGGACCAGTGATGCGTCGAGTAGCCGATGCGACCGAAGCCAGCCTCTCTTTTGCTGAAGTTACCAAGAAAAAACTTCCTTTGCCTCCACCACTCACTCGCACCACCATCCAGATAGGAAAACCAAGACCATCGGTATGTTTTTTTCCCAAACTACCGGGGGTTGATGATAGCGATGGCACAACAAAGATCATACGCGACATCGTGAAGCCTTCGCAATTGGGAGTTCGAATAACGGGAGTAAAAAACATAAAAAATAAAGGAGTCATTATCCACACTGCCAACGGCCAGGAACGAGAGCGGCTCTTAAATGCTCCTATTGTAACCAGCTCCGACTTGCTGAGTGCCCGACTTCCAGTAAAGAGGCACCCAAGAATTATATTCTTTAACGTACCCCGGGAGCTATCTGATGAGGACTTTGTTGAGAAGGCATTTTCCGGAATCTCTGGAGATAATGATGTCAAAGAGTATATTTCCAAGTGCAAACTTAGTCATATGACTGGAGCTCGAACCGGACCGTCCTGCCACAGAGTTTACCTGGTACCCGCTAACATTCGTCATGCGCTGGTACAACAAGGACGAGTATTCGTGGACTGGACCGTTTGCGGTGTGCGTGACTTTGTGGGACTTACCGTTTGTCTGAATTGCCAAATGATAGGACATTCACACAAGTTCTGCAAAGAAAAAATGAGATGTTCCCACTGCGGTGTAGAAGGACACGCCCGTGAGACCTGCCCCGCTACTGCTGCAGCACCCAGTTGCGCCACGGAAGGCCTGCAGCTTCCCGTGCCCACCCCACCGGAGATAAGGATTGCCCGGCCTATAAAGCCGCATTATTGAAGGACCTCTCCACCATCGACTATGGCGTCTAAGCATACCGAAAAAGATGGCGAGGCACTTGCTGTTGATGTATTAAATATATCCTATCAAAATGTGAGGGGTATTCGAACAAAGACTGTAAGTGTACGCAATAATATTTTAATTAATAACTCCTTAACTTAAGTCCTCCTTGTGTAACTGTTGACAAGTATTGCAACCAGATCGAAAAATTACAAGATCTGTATTTAAAAAATTCAAAATCAAATTTACAGTTTATTTTTATTGGTGATTTTAATATGTCAGAAATTAAATGGTTACCCGACACTTCATTTAAAAATGTACTTTCACCTTCTAATTGTAAAAGTCAGAAGGCGCATAGTCTTGTCAACCTTTCTTCAATTTGTAATTTGAGTCAATTCAATTATGTATTAAATATAAATGAAAATGTGTTAGACCTTGTTTTATCCGATAAAATTAATATAGATCTACATATAGCACCAGGCTTAACTAAATTGGATAATTATCATCCCTCATTTGAAATCACGGTAAAACAAAATAAAAATCATTTCTTAGAAACTAATAAAAATGATTGAAAGTACAACTTCAGGAGGGGAAACTATGATGAATGTCGGCAGGATCTATTAGCTGTTAATTGGATAACTCTTTTTTAAAATAAAAATGTGAATAATATGGTTGTCTTGTTTTATGAAAAACTGTGGGAAATAATTGAAATTTTTTAAAAAAAATATGTTGTTAAATAAAAAAAACTAATACCCTATCTGGTTTAATCAGCAATTAAGAAAAAAAAAATAGACTTAAGGCAAAAAAACATGGCAACGTTTCAGATTATAGAGAATTCTCTAATTTACGGAAAATGGGCAAAAAGTGCAAATTGAATGTTATAAATCATACATCAACTCTGTCGAAAGTGGTCTGCAAGATAACATAAAGGTATTCTGGTCATACTCAAAATCATTACGAAAAACCAATTGTATTCCTAAAGTAATGCATCTTGATGATATTTCCGCAAACGATGGAGAACACATAGCAAACATGTTCTCCAAATATTTTTCATCTGTTTATACTAATTCGGAAACATCTGATAATGATTCAATGTTAAATATTACTGAATACAACCAAAGCAATCTCGGTAAAATTCATATTAGTGCAGTTGAAATAAAATGTTTTTTGAGTAAAATAGATTCCAATAAGGGTTCCGGCCCCGATGGTATTCCACCTTTCTTTGTCAGATGCTGTGCTGATTCATTATGTTTACCACTTTTTATTATTTTCAACGAATCTTTAACCTCGGGAACTTTTCCTGACTTGTGGAAAAAAACGCATGTGGTACCAGTATTCAAATCGGGTGACCAATCTTTATTAAAAAATTATAGACCAATTAGTATACTATCATGTTTTGCTAAAGTTTTTGAATCTCTGATATTTAAAAATATTTTTTCTCACTTTAAGGCTCTTCTCTGCACTAGGCAACATGAGTTTGTTCGTCACAGATTTTTTTTTTTTTTTACATGAATACCGCACTAGAGTCCCAACTGCTCCCGTCTGGAGCCAGTGGGACTATGGCATCCCCAATTGAGGTATGTTGTGAGGCTGAAGGTAGTGGGTAGGGGAAGGAGATAGGGAAGAGGAAGGTGAGGAAGTACCTGGCTATTCAGATCTGGTCACCAAACACGGCAGAAGCCATTTCAAGCAACGTTTCAATTCTGAATGGTGGTCTTACACCAGGGCGATACTGAGAGTATCTTCCACTCTTCCACAGATCTATTACTTCAAATCTTTTGGAATTCTGTGATTATGTGTGTAACTCTTTTAATGAATGATTACAAGTAGATGCTATTTATACCGATTTCCAAAAAGCTTTTGATAAAGTTAACCACTCCATCTTACTTAAAAAGCCTGATCAAATAGGAATACATGGAGACCTATTTCGCTGGGTGAAATCATATTTATGTAACAGAACGCAACTAGTATTTATTAATGGATACAAATCATCCCCTATAAATGTAACTTCTGGTGTACCATAGGGGTCAATTCTGGGTCCTCTTCTTTTTCTAATATTCATAAATGACTTTGGTTTAAAATTAAACTGTGATTATGCTTCTTTCGCCGATGATCTTAAAATTTTTCGTAAAATTAAATCTGTTTCTGATCATCAACTGCTTCAAAATGACCTCGAGATACTCAATAACTGGTGTACTGTCAATGATATGCACTTAAATGTTGAAAAATGTTTCACTTTAAACTTCACTCGTAACAGAATTACAAGGGATGTTTCCTATGTCATTAATAATACTATTCTTAAAAAAGTGTTTTCCATAAGAGATCTCGGAATCACTCTTGATTCTAAATTCATATTTGATGTACACATTAACGACATTAAGTGCAAATCATTTAAAATGATGGTTTTTTTCATAGAATATGTAAACCTTTCAAAGATCCTCTATCAATTCTAACCCTTTACAATGCCTTAATTAGAAGTAAACTTGAATATAGAAGCACTATTTGGAATCCACATTACTGCAAGTATGAAAACATTGTAGAATCAGTTAAAAAAAATTGCTAAGACTGTTATCTTTTAAATGTCAATTACATGAACATCTTAGATCGTACGACATGCGACTTGAATACTTCAAAATTAATACACTTAAAATCAGAAGGCAATTGACTGATCTAATATGTTTACATAAAATAATTCACGGCCATCTTGATACTTCATTGTGTTTTAGCAACATTGATATAAATGTTCCCAATTCC
This sequence comes from Limnephilus rhombicus, assembly GCA_929108145.2. Taxonomy (NCBI): domain Eukaryota; kingdom Metazoa; phylum Arthropoda; class Insecta; order Trichoptera; family Limnephilidae; genus Limnephilus; species Limnephilus rhombicus. The sequence continues at coordinate 50,062,764 of OV815278.1, read as the reverse complement.
CATTGCTTAAGACGCCATAATATGTTTCACCTGAATACATTTAAAAACAATATCGCCTATTTTAGCCCTCTTACCTAAATGTGTCGACTGTATAATAAGATAGAGTGTGCTGAAGTAGATATTTTTGTCGATAATTTATATGGATTAAAAAAAAATGCTCTCCGATTGCTGAAAAATATGTGATAAATTATTATGTATCATTTTTGTCTCTAATTATGTCTCTTATCTTGCCTCTCTTTAATTGTTATTTGAGTAAACTTTGATTTTTTTTTAAATTCTATATGTCTAACTGTTTTTTTTGTTTTATTTTATCTAATTTTTATTTTAACTGTTCCAAAATTATTATTTGGCTAATTGATTGTATATACATTTTTACTTCATCTTATTTGTATAATTAACTGAGTTTTTATAACTGGGTTGTTCTCACATGTGTGTGAACAACCTGTAAAAACGCAGTATAAATAAATAAATAAATTGTTAAATCTTTTTATGTTTGCATACAAAATTTTTAAACCCCAAAAATTATGGATTTATTTAGTTTTACAAAATTTGAAAGCGTATTTTACAACCTTTCAAAAACAGTTTTTTGTTTTAGTTTTCGGATACGTTCAGAAATATTCAATTTAGTTGGATTTTATTACAAGTGGAAATATTTTGAACCTCTGACATGGTGACCGGCCAACTCAGAATGAAACCAACTCAGAACCACCTCAGAAAGGTCAATAAGAGTGGCGATAAAAAAAATACAAAACATTGATTAAATAGGATAAGTTAGGTTAGGGTTACCGGCTATTTTAAAATTATCTTTTTCATAGCTTTTAATGACTTTTTAAAGAGATGTTGAGTTAACTTGATTCTGAGTTGGCATGGAACCGACAAAATATAATAACTTAATATAATAACTTAGATGGACACATCATATCAAACAAATCACAAATAAACTCCTCTAAACAATATACCTACATTTTCCTAAACATAAGAAACGTATATAAAATAAAACAAATGAAAACAATATATTTTGCACTTTGTCAATCAATAATGAAATATGAAATAATCGTCTGGGGAAAAGCAATAAACTCAGCTATCGATCACTTAGAAATCGCGCAGAAAACGATCTTAAAGATAATACTTATGAAAACAATATATTTTGCACTTTGTCAATCAACAATAGAATACGGAATAATCGTCTGGGGAGAAGCAATAAACTCAGCCATCGATCGATTAGAAATCGCACAGAAAACGATCTTAAAGGTAATACTTAAAAAACATAGGCTAACTGATACAGACCAAATATTCAACAGTTGTGACGTACTAGATATACGCCAATTATACTTTAAAACAATACTAAACTACATTTTTGCCCAAAAAAACAAATTTCAACAATCTCAAAATACACTAACAGACCAGTTAGACAATCGTACAAAAATAACATATAAAAACTCCGAAAGTGAATACAAGCTTTGGAAAAAGGCACTATAAGTATCATGCTATAAAAGCATTCAACGGTCTTACTCTTGAAAATAAAATAGAAGAAAACAAAAGTAAATTTATACTCAAAATTACAAAATGGATTAAAGAACAAAATAGACAATATTACCAAAATCTCATAACATAATAAGAATAAAACACATACACGTAACACACAAAACCAATAAAAAACACATCATAAAATAATTCATTTTACCTATAACTTTACGTTAATTATAAATTTTTATTTAATTTTTTTTATTCAGCATCATTTTTAATGTATTATGTATACATTTTTGTTCTGTAAAATGGAGGCCTCAGCACGGGTGAGCTACCCAGTGAGGCCGACATTGCTGAATTGTATTTGAAATGTAAGATATTATACCAAATAAATAAATAAATATTATTGTAATGAAACGATACCACTAAAATGTTAGCATCAAACATTGAAATATTTCAAATAACAAAACATTATTTTGTACTATCGCGTAAATAAGCCAATATCCAAATAAGTACTTTATCATCATCTGGTTCCCATTCCTTTCAGAGTGGAATATCATCAGGGTATCAATAGGTAGATAATAATAGATAAAATGGCACAGGCACTCACATACGTGTATAATAATAATATATTTACACCGAATTGAATGCCACATACATAAAAGTGACTGTTTTTTAGCCTTGTTTTATTTTTATAATATTTTTATGCCTTGCAATACATTCAATCTATTTACATTTGGATATAAAATGCTTTCATGCGATTGTTCTTCCAGGAACGGAGTCTATTCCAAATTGAGAGTAGATTATGTCACGAATTGTTTCAGTAAAGCAATAAACTGAACAAATAAACATTCTAACCATGAATAAAAATTCTGTACCTCTTTCATTACATTTCGCTTCAGTTATTTGTTTCCTAGGCAACAATGGATCATCTAGATTTGTATCTCCAGCAGGTGCTTCATATCCCATTAGAGAATTAATAAAATGTCACGCAACTAATCTATCAGTCATTAACGTTAAGCTTGAGCATGTAACCTTTTTTCTCAGAAACTTTTAGCTAGGTATACGTATTATTGCCTATTGTTAGATTACATGAAATTCCCGTCGAATGATCCTACAAATGTGTAATAAAATTAATGATGTGCCTAAGTCATGATAATTGCTAGCGCTCTCTCTATCAGTCATTCTGGCTGACAAAATGTTGAGAACGTAGACAATTATTGTTCTAGGAAAAACATTATAATAAAATAAAAATTCTTTACTGTCTGTGTGGATTTATCAACACGGTTTCTCTTAGATTCGGGACAAAATTCTCGACGTTTAATGATTGGAATATTGTAGAGCAGTGGTCGGCAATTAGTTTTGATGATGACGTCACTCGTGCGCGTGAGAACCTGCTCAGTTTGTGCGCTTGGGTCTGATCGTCCTATCTGATCGTCCGTCGTCATCGTGCTTCATGCTGTGCCTAGCAGCATAGGTTTAGGGCATCCAAACTTTAGCTGAAGTATATTTTTTGTTCAACTCTCACCTCCCCCCCTATGCATAAAAAAGTAAGAAGGAGTATATGGAAAAAGCAGAAGAAAAATATATTTTTGAATGTAGCTATAACTTTGTGGTTTTCCATTAAATGAACCAATTTAACTTTGTTTGAACCACTTTTATATTTGAGTAAATCCGACCGGTTTCAGAACGAATGTTCCTTCTTCAGGGCAAATGTATACTGATTTGACAGTTTTGAAATATGGATGGGAACAATGTATTATTATGGTAGGGGTGGAGCTGTTGCTAGGTATTATTTAGTTCTGGGTCGATCGATCATTTTACACGACACACTGGCGTCATGAGCGGGTCGCGAAGACCCGCTCTTTTCGCGACACAAAATACGAAACTCGATAATAGAGTTTTTCACGCCAGTTGTTGCCGCCCAGACCGGTCAAGTCATAAGCGACCCGAAAAACCCACAATAAAAAAATAAAATTGCTTTAAAATTTGGGCAAAAAGGGCACACCAATAAAGTTATAAACTCAAACCTTGGGGATTAACAAATATTGCGAATTTTATGATTATAGGAGTTCCTCTTAGGTTGGGTTATAAAACGCTGACAGTAAACACTTTACATCTTTGGGAACTTACTTGAAGTAACCGTGGGATAATTTTATTTGTAAAGGAGAAACTACGTGTAACTAAAATAACATGAATATTACGAATAATTATTTTACTTACTAAATAAAAAAAATCGCATTCTAGAACGAACAAATACCAAGATACGCTCTAATTAAAAAAGACTCCGTGTCTAGTTGAATATTCAAAAATCGAATATACTAAACAATCCCACGATGACGTGACACACGGGCAAAAAGCAGGATACTGTTACGTCACGCACGTGTGTAGATCGGCAAGCGGCGACCGAATGTGCCGCAGTTCGCAGTTCTCGCTGTCTCGTCACTCGCCACATGGGCAACCGGCGACCGGTCGTGAGATTGTCGTGAGTCTTGGGGCGCGGGAATGAGTTGTAGTTCGCGGGTCTTGAGACCCGGGTGCTGACGAATAAATAACCCACTCGATCTTTGGCGGCTCGTGAGCGGGTTTCGACGATCAGGTCATTCACGATCGACCCAGGGCTAGTATTAATGAAGAATGGGTGGGTAGGGGAACATATCCATGATTGGGCGATAAAACAATATTTTTTGTTTGTTGATAATAGATTAATTATTTTTAAGGGATTTATTTTATTTCCAAGGCTTCTAAATTACTTAAACGTTTTCCTTTATGATTAATGTGATGCATATTTATCCCCGTATTTTTTCCAAAACTATGGTAATTTTCAATGATATGGTTATACTTGTCATTATTTGTTTTCAAATATCACGACCAACCAGTTATAGGCTAAGAGCCGGTGACATTAAACCTGTAATGATAGGTTTCCCAAAAATCATACACAAAAATCGTAAGGTCATTCATAGGGGTACACAAAATGGCGGTGCTGCCATTTCTGAAACCGGTCAGCACTAAAAAAAAATATTTTTGAAAAAAATTATTTTTCAAGACTTCTGTAATCATAAGTCTCCCAAATTCTGATTGTTCCTCGAGACAGGGGAGCGGTAGGACTATACGAAAAAGTAGTGCTGCCCGTCCCCCCGATGGGCCGTCTCAGTTGCTGCCGAGAAATAAGAGACGCCTCGTACGAGGTATCTGTAATCATCGGTCTCCTCAAAAAACCAAAGCTTATCTGAAAAATCATCAAATTTTGTGAAAGAAAAACCACTGCTGCCGTTTCCAAAAAGTGGTCAAGATGGCGGCAGCAACGTTTGAAAATTGCCCTCCTTTCTTATGACTTTCGTTACATAAAAGACACCTCGTACCTAGGTATCTATATTCATCGACTTCCTCAAAAAACCAAACTTATCTGAAAGATCATTAAATTTTGTGTAAGAAAAACCACTGCTGCCGTTTCCAAAAAGTGGACAAGATGGCGGCAGCAGCGTTTGAAAGTCGCTCTCCGCGCAACCGAAATTGGCGTTTGAATTCGGTTTTATCAGCGATCGCACGGTTTTTTTCGATTTGTATTATTGAAATACGCCTTCTACTATCACGAACAATGAATTTTACGTGTCGTTGATTGTTTAAATAAATGAAATCACATATTTTATGCGATATTTTTCGATTTTTCAGCCGTTTTCATTGTGTTTTTATACTTTCTTATGTCTTTCGTTAATAAGAGACACTTCGTATCCAGGTATCTATAATCATCAGTCTCCTCAAAAAACCAAAGCTTATCTGAAAGATCATCAAATTTTAGACTGGTTTGCAAGCTATCTATCTGATAGAGTTCTACTTGTAAAAATTAATTTGTTCTATTCCAATCAATTTATAGCTACCAATGGTGTACCTCAAGGGTCCCATTTATGCCCAATTTTGTTTTTACTGTTGATAAATGATATTGTTGACATATTTGATAAGGATGTAGATGTATTGCTATTTGCAGATGATTTAAAAATATTTAAAATCATCAAAACCGCTGAAGATATTGCCTGTCTACAAAATAATTTAAACAAATTAATTAGTTGGTGCTCTATTAACAATCTGACAATATAATAAAAAAAATTACTTTTCGATTGTCCAATAAGGCAATGGGATCGGAAATCCGATTCGAAAACTGGATAGGTAATAATACTGGGGCCAAGCCCTTTTTCAGGACGGTATTAACGGCCGGCGTGGAAGGGCGTGGCCTATTTATATTACCGATCCAGTTTTCGAATCAGGTGTGTGCGGGCTTTCATAAGAAATGTATGGCGCGAAGGCCTTCCTGTTGTATGATTAGACAATCGGATGGAAAACTCTGATGTATGCGCCCAGCCTTACTCGCCCGAAAAATAGAACGAAATGGATTGTATCTACTAAAGAGCTGACTAACCCACTCTACTAAAATTACGATGTTCGGACGCGTTTTGTTAATACTGAACTGTCCGCTCTAACTGACTCTATTTCTGCCAAAAAATATAGCCAAAAAAACTTCGCGTTTCAGGTGGTCTTTATTTAAAAATATTAAATGTAACGAAAGACGTAAGAAAAAAAAACAATGAAAACGGCTGAAAAATCGGAAATATCGCATAAAATATGCGATTTTATTTATTTAAACAATCAACGATACGTAAAATTAATTGTTCTTGATAGTGGAAGGCGCATTTCAATAATAAATATCGAAAAAAACCGGGCGATCGCTGATAAAACCGAATCAAAACCAAAATTTCGATTGCGTGGAGGGCGACTGTCAAAAGCTGCTGCCGCCATCTTGTTCACTTTTTGGAAACGGCAACAGTGGTTTTTCTTATAAAAAATTTGATGATCTTTCAGATAAGCTTTGGTTTTTTGAGGAGGTCGATGATTATAGATACCTGGGTACGAAGTGTCTCTTATTAACGAAAGACATAAGAAAGTATAAAAACACACAATGAAAACGGCTGAAAAATAATAATAATAATAATTTTATTTTAGTAATTTGTACATTTAAGTTTACAAATTTCTAATTGATAATAATATTTCATATTCACTATATTTTTTCAAGTTTTATGTAGCTCCTACAATACATCTTGAACTTTCCAATTGGTGTGGACTTTAAAGTTTCTGGTAGTGTGTTATACAACTTCATTCTCTTGTACAGTAGACCGTTCTGCGTATTCGCTTTGTCCTTTTTTTGTAGCCTAATTTCCTTGCACGTCCTTGTGTTATATCTGTGAATGTCATTATTGTATAAAATTTTATTTGAGAAGTATTTTATCGAAAAATATCGCATAAAATATGCGATTTAATTTATTTAAACAATCAACGACCCGTAAAATTAATTTTTCGTGATAGTAGAAGGCGTATTTCAATAATAAATATCGAAAAAAAAAACGGGCGATCGCTGATGAAACCGAATCTAAACGCCAATTTCGGTTGCGCGGAGAGCGACTTTCAAACGCTGCTGCCGCCATCTTGTCCACTTTTTGGAAACGGCAGCAGTGGTTTCTCTTATACAAAATTTGATGATCTTTCAGATAAGTTTTGGTTTTTTGAGAAGACCGATTGTTATAGATACCTGGGTACGAAGTGTCTCTTATTAACCAAAGACATAAAGTATAAAAACACAATGAAAACGGCTGAAAATCGAAAAATATCGCATAAAATATGTGATTTCATTTATTTAAATAATCAACGACACGTAAAATTCATTGTTTGTGATAGTAGATGGCGTATTTCAATAATACAAATCGAAAAAAACCGGGCGATCGCTGATAAAACAGAATTCAAATGCCGATTTCGGTTGCGCGGAGGGCGACTTTCAAACGCTGCTGCCGCCATCTTGTCCACTTTTTGGAAACGGCAGCAGTGGTTTTTCTTTCACAAAATTTGACGATCTTTCAGATAAGCTTTGGTTTTTTGAGGAGACCGATGATTACAGATACCTCGTACGAGGCGTCTCTTATTTCTCGGCAGCAACTGAGACGGCCCATCAGGGGGACAGGCAGCACTGCTTTTTCGTATAGTCCTACCCATCCACTGTCACGAGGAACAATCAGAATTTGGGAGACTTATGAATACAGAAGTCTTGAAAAATAATTTTTTTCAAAATAATATATTTTTATTGCTGACCGGTTTCAGAAATGGCAGCACCGCCATTTTGTGTACCCCTATGAATGACCTAACAATTTTTGTGTATGATTTTTGGGAGACCTATCATTACAGGTTTAATATCGTCGTCGCTCCTACTATTAATAGCGAAGTTTTTATTGAATCCCACACGGGTGCTTAAAAATTTACACATGTTTTCTTCACAATAACTAGATCAAATACGGTGGGAAGGAATAATCGTCCGAGGAAAGAAATTAATCATCGGGGACGCACCTTTCTGCCCCTGCAGGCCAGAAAAGTGAACTTCGCGGGCTTGATGGTTGTTGTTAAGGAAATTTGTATTAGATTGTAAATAGATGTTGGTCAAATTGAGATGCTTAATTCAATACAGCCTAATTTTCATTATTAAAAATTCAGACCTACTTTTAAATTATGCCTCTAGATTTTGTCGTTCTGTGCGGTGAATGTCGAGAATTAATTGCTTTTGAACGCCAAGCGTCATTCAAAATTTGAATCTGAATATAAGCTGATTGCGGGTGGTCTTTAGAATGCATAATGTATGCATCTATGCATTATGATTATACAGGGTAAACGGAATACCGTATCAAATATTTAATGAAGTAAAAATTAACTTAAAAACATTTTAGGTAAGTATTCTAATTTTTACCAATTTCATCGAGTTATCAGTGAATAAAAACAAAAAGTCACTTTCCAAGGTAGGCAAGAACGGTACGAAAGGTATTCCAAGGAATGATAGAACAAGTCATGGATTGGTAAGGAATATAAATAAATGAGTGCCGCAAGATCCTGAGCAGAAAAGTCCCACAATGGACTGCACTTTGGAAAAAAAAATTATGAAACAAAATTATAAACTTTGGCAGGAGAGCCAAATGTTTTTAACTGGGCAATTTTTGTGGATTATGTGGGTCTTTTAGTGGGTAAGTGTTCTACCGGTAATTTAATGGAAGATGCTCCGACGAACTAGCGTCATTGATTCCTTCGGCGCCGGTGCACAGTGTGTAAACACGCCAAATGCGTGCCAACATTTGTACGCAGTAGCTCCTCGTAGTTAGTATTTGTCACGTGAGAACGGTTGTTTCTATGACACGTTCTTTAGTTCAACAGATAGGCTGTGGAACGACTTGCCAGCCTTTCTGTTTACTTCCTCCTATAATCAGTTCACATCAGTTCTGTCTGAGGTGATGGAAGGTGTGATCAACGACAAACTGCTCACATACCTCGAAAAGAAAAAAATTATTAACGACCGTCAATACGGATTCTGGCGGAACCGCTCGGGCGGTGATCTTCTCGCGTATGTGACGCATTTTTGGGGGCGGTGCCTGGAACGTTTCGGTGACACCCAAATGGTTGCACTGGACATTTCCAAGGCCTTTGACCGGGTTTGGCACCGAGGACTTGTCAACAAACTGCCTTCTTACGGACTTCCCGCATCCTCGTGTACGTGAATTGCCGACTTTTTGAGGGAGAGGTCGATTCAGACGGTAGCCGATGGTTTCACCTCTTCCTCATACTCGATAAATGCTGGCGTCCCACAGAGATCGGTTCTGTCGCCGACCTTGTTTTTGTTGCACATCAACGACCTTTTGTCATGTGCACCGATTCACTGTTACGTGGATGACAGTACAGTCCATGTTAGCTTTTTATTTGACAAGCCCCCAAAGGGCTCACAAACTCCAACGGCTCGTAGGGCTTTGAAGCAAAGAATGGACGATTACCTCGAGAGTGTTTTCTCTTGGGGTAAAAATAATCTCGTTGAATTTAATGTTTCAAAGACCCAATCTTGTCTCATTACGCCTAAAAGGGAACGAAATGAAAATCTAGTATCTTTCAATGTAAGCAATCTTCCGAACAGGCCCTCCATTGATATGCTTAGTGTATCCCTAAGTGACCAGCTCAGGTATGAGGGCTCCATCGAAGCCAGAGTAAAGTTAGCCTCCCAAAAACTGGGCGTACTGTACAGGGCCCGCAGATACTTTAATAGTACACAACTGCTAACCCTGTACAAATCACAAATGCGCCCCACGGTTGAATTTGGCAGCTACCTCTGGTCTGGAGCTCCAAAATACCTGAAAAATACCCTCGACTCTGTGCAGAAACGGGCCGTCCATTTAATAGATTCTCCCACCTTAACAGACGGATTGCAATCTTTAGAGCACAGGCGTCGGATGGGAATGCTATCCTTGTTCTACCGCTATTACAATGGAAGATGCTCCTAGGAACTAGCATCATTGATCCCTTCGGCACCGGTGCATAGTCGGGAAACACGCCAAACGCGTGCCCAATATTTGTACACGGTTGACATTTGTCACATGAGAACAAGTCGTTTCTTCGACTCATTCTTGTGTTCAACAGCTCGGCTGTGGAATGATTTGCCGGCCTCTGTGTTTCCTCCTTCCTACAACATGGGTCGCTTCAAGACCAATGTTCATTCCTTCCTCTCCTTAAAAAGACCCTCCACACAGCATCCCAGATGACATAGGCCCTGAGGGAAATTATTTTCCTCAGGGCCTCCTGTGTGGAGTTAATGTAAAAAAATAAATAAATAAAATAACACAAGTCTCTTCATGACCCCGGTTGCCTCCTTCCTTTCCAACAAAAAAAACTCCCTACTTAGCATTCCCAAAGATGACATAGGCCCCGAGGGGAGTTATTTTCCCCGGGACCTCTTGTGTGGAGATAAATGTAAAAGTACATAAATAAAGACAAGATTTTATCAATTTAAAATTTTGAATTTCCATAAAAAGTTGTTTCCGACAAACCCTACTTCACAGTGTTCTTTTTTGAATAATATTTAAGCGCAGTTTTGTCAGGTGGTCAGAAACTGTTTAAATTTATTTTACCCACTGGGCAAGTATTCATTTTGCGTTGTATTCCGTCGTCAGCACAAGTTGGATTATTAGTTACTAGGCATTTATGCAGCTGGCATCAATTCATGGTAATTCTATATTCTATAATTCTGTACTGAAAAATATTAAGTATATATAATACTAGCTTTTTCCCCGCGGCTTAGCTTTCATGGTATTAGGGGGGTTCCCACTCCGCCTCCTCCCCCCTCCCCCATTCCACCCTCATTAATTCCCGGTACATTCAGTTTTCAAACTGCTCGCGTGCCACCTATTGCAATTTTTTATACATATTTCATAATGTCAGAGCTCACCTGTAGTTTTATACAAAAAAAGAATTATTCAAAATGGTGCAATCGTTCGGAAGTTATGCGCCCACACACATTTCAGCGATTCATTTTTAGAGATAGATATTATTAACTATTAACTACGACGCCAACATCGTTTCCACGGCAACCGTTTGTTTTGATTTTCTTCTGACGTTTGCAGTAACTCGATTTTGTTAGGGACAGAAAACGTATGATAAATAATTTCATAACGCCAGACCTTATTCGTAACGCCTGAGCTTACCAATTTATGTAGCCTATGGTACTCGCAAATAATTTAGCTTTCTATTAGTGAAAGAATTTTTAAAGTCCATTCAGTAGTTTTTGTGTGAAGGAGTAAGAAACATACAAAGTTTCGCCTTTATAATATTAATAGGATTATGTTACGTTCTAATTTTAATTTCCCTATTTTCTGAAAACGAAGAGTGATATCTTACACGGAAAAAGTTATACGATTGTGAAAAAATATTCATGAAATGAATTAAAAATAATATACATTCTTGAAACAAAATGTATCGTTTAATAAAAAAATATCTTTTGAAAACCCCGTAGAATTTGTGATGGGAAAAGAAAAATTATTTAATAATAATGATGAAATGCCTTTTGCAGAAATATTTTTTTTACGTGGGTATCTTTATTACGAAACAAAGTATGTATTTGCATGAACAATTTTCATTTCCGCTACACACTTGGGTTTCTTGAGCAACATTTTTCCGTGTAGTACAGTCATCTACAATAATTCTATTAAGAATATGGCGTGGCCAAACGGTTCAGTCCCAGGGCAAAACTAAAGAAAAATCATTATTGGAGAAGTGAGTTTTAATTTTTTTATTGTTTTTTTCCATAAATGGAGGCCTGAATGCAGTAGTCACTGATAACCAAGAAAACGAGGATAGAGTAGTTCGAATCCAATTCTAATACAAATTCTGATGTTTGGACAACGAATGAAAGAAATATGTCGAAAGAAAGATATTTTACGTTATTTTATTTTTAATGTGAAATACCGCGGAAGAGTCCCAACTGCTCCCAACCATCTAGAGTCAGTGAGACTACGGCATCCCCAATTATTGGTATATATTGTAAGACTGAAGGTAATCTTTTCTCCCATCTAACCTCCCCACAACCTTCAGGCTCACTACTTGCTCCACACACCAATTGGTGATGCCATAGTCATACTGGCTCCAGACGGTTGGGAGCACTTGGGACTCTAGTGTGGTACTGACATATAAATAATAAAAATTACACTCTGGGCATCGTTACTGTAGTTTTGCGGAGTTATACATTAAAAAGTCTAACATTTTATGAATAACCTACAATCCAAAGGGTGTTTTTTAATGGTACAGAATTTTAAAATCAAATAAATAACAATAAAAATCGAAGTAATGGACATGGTATTGGCTTTATTCGATAGATAGTTTTAGGCAATTGGTGTTTAAATATGACTTCGAGCAAATGGGCGCCGTGAATGGTTCGAATAAAGTCATATATCGGCAATAATGCTGCAAATTTTGGCTTCCGAGGAGTTCTTCATCTCTGGTTTATTGGCATAGAGCGTCTTCACATTAATTATTGCCCAGTAGCGGCGCCCATATGCTTGAGTAATATTTAAACAAAAATGGCATAAAATTATCAATCCAATAACGTAAAATCAAGGCAAGACCACAATTTTGAATGTATTTGATTTCATTCTAAAGTTCCATACATCTTTAAAAATACCCGACACACGTCAGTCTTTTATTGAAAATTGGTTATTTTTAAATATTATTCTCATTCTATAAAAAGTACACAATGTATGCGTGCGTAGGGGATTGTTTCTTAGGGTCGGGGCCCCAGGCAGGAGCCCATGCTAGGTACATGTGTTTAGCTACGCCACCGAAGAGTCCCCATATTGCTAAACATATTTGTATTGAAGTTTTGTTGATTATTATTCTTAGATAATGGTTGGAAGCCGCGGAGTATCGTACCGGGACAAATATTGGAGTAGGTAAAGTAAATACAAGGGGCTGGCGAATCTCCCTTAAACGAGTATTTCGCGAAGATACCGGTACACCGCGTAGTGTCTGTGTACTCTCACTTGAGAGAAAATTCCTAGAATTGTAATCTACAATCTTTCTAGACTTTTCGACTCCTAGACCTCAGAAATAAATTTTTTGTTTACTTATTTCTATCATTAACGCCCTTCAGCTTTTAGATAATATAATTTACAGTTTAAGACCAAAGATATTGAAATATAAGAGATGTGCTATCCGCGGTTTTTACTAGGTGGGACTGCACTTCCGGGTGTCGCAGATATTGTTTACCAATAAGGAATATACTAAATGAACGAATAATTAATGAATAAACTAAACGAACGTTAAACTAAATGAACGAATTCTTTCTGTATTCAAACTATATTCTTCATACGAAAATTTCTTCGTTTCATGGGCGCTTTGTCACACTTCGGTTCGGTCATAAGGGAACGTACCCATACTACGTGACCAACTTTTTGCAATTTAACCCCCCCCCCCCCCGGTGACTAAAAACCTACCTAAGTCCCCCGCCGCTCATTTGTACCAAGCGTGGTATTTTGAAGACCCCCCCCCCCTGAATGGGTCACGTAGTATGGGTACGTTCCCTAACTTAGGCCCTATGGCACAGAACGGAGTGAAATTTTGGATTCTTACTAAGAATTATGGTCTGTACCGAATCAATCAAAAAATCTTCCAAAAGAAGAATTTTTAAATTCTTCATACAAAATTTGCATCGTTTCATGGGCGCTTTGTCCAACTTGGGTTCGGTTATAACTTAGGCCCTATGGCACCGAACGGACTGAAATTTTGGATTCTTACTTAGAATTACGGTCCGTACAGAATCAATCAAAAAATCTTCCAAAAAGAAAAATCAAAAAATTCTTCATCAAATTTTTTCATATGCACATATTAAAAAAATCAACGAAATGAACAAATTCTTTTCGTATGCAAACTACTCTGCTTAGGTAGTAGTCCGCCGATAGTCGCGCGGACATCATACTCGTAGCATATCACTTTTGTATTTGAATAATTTTGTATAAGACGTATCTATAATAATGAGACTTAAGTAATAAAGAGCTATTCCAACGAGCGTGTCTTACAACAAAGGATTTGTAAATAGTGGTTAAGAACATAATAATAATATTTAAATAAATGAAGACAATATAAGCGAAACTCAATCGAAAATCTGGAAACACAAAAATCAGAAAAACATATTGACACCTCATTTATTTAAATATTACAATTTGAGGTTTTACTCATAAAATTAAAAATTAAAAATAAAATATTCATCCTAGACTTGCAGAAAAGTCAATAGATGTCGCATATTAAAATAAAATGGATAAGGATTTATCCAGACACTATCTAGAGAGCATTTAGTTCGGGTTTGAATCTTGCAATCATACATAAAGATAGTTGCCAATAATATATGCGTTAAAGAAAATGAAGATAATGTAGGTGGTTCTTAGTCGAAGTATGGTACAGTTAAACATGACCGAATTTCATATCGACACCGTGGCGCAGTGGTTAGCGCGTTTGCCCGGAAAGCAAGAGGTCCTGGGTTCGAGTCCCAGAGGTGTCAATATGTTTTTCTGATTTTTCTGTTTCCAGATTTTCGATTGAGTTTCGCTTATATTGTCTTCATTTATTTAAATATTACAATTTGAGGTTTTACTCATAAAATTAAAAATTAAAAATAAAATAATAATAATATCTAGCAGTTAAAAATCCGCAGGTTTTAGCTGAGAAGCCCCGCGGGAGGCTTTTGGTTCGGCTTGGCCCAAGAGTACACTACTTTACGCCTGACGTTCGCGTTCCTCATGCTAGCTGTAAAAGTAAATGGCGCCATGTTTTGGCATTTTTAGCCATTTAAATTTCAACCGTACGGTCGCTAGTGTTTATTATTATTATGTGTATTATTATATTATGTATAGTTGTTTATATAATTCTAGCTGACCCGGCCACGCGTTGCTGTGGCTAATAAAACACAACGTCATCTACTGGATGGTTATCCAACCTTTATTACCACCGCGGTCTTTGAGTTTATCGCGAAGAGACAGACAGAAGCCGCAGAGGACTTTAATTTTTAATACATAGAGATGGTGTGAAAGATTATAATAATGTGCATGAAATGCTTGGGGTAACTAACGTATTTAAGTTAATAAGGATTAATACTGTATCCGTCTAAATAACTTTTCAATTACCGCAATGAACGTGACCATTTTTTTACAAGATAGAATGGGTATAGTAAGCTATCCGTAAAAGATAGATGTATGCCTTTGTGGACTTTTTTGTAGATCTATAAAAGAGGAATATCCCACCATGAATTATTTTGTCATATCCCAAAAGGATTAGGCAGCGTTTTCGATGAAAGCTCTGACATTTTCCGACACTTCTAACGATTATCGTTAAGTTTAAACCAATTTACACAAATCCTCGACAAATTACAGACTTAAACCTTCCTCACTAAACACTCTATCTATTGGTGAAAACCGCATGAAAATACGTTCAGTAGTTTTCGAGTTTATCGCGAACAGACAGACAGACGACGCGGAGGACTTTAATTTATAATATGTAGAGATGTAGAGATAGAGATGGCAGACTGGCATTGCACTATCCTCCCAGGCCTGCCGGAAGAAAAACTTTAGAATAAAAAAATTATTCTGTCAGATATTTGGATGATTTTTATAGCGGCGTGAAGCATTTCTACTATCCTACTTCCAACCACAAACTAGATAAATCTTATTTATTTATTTATTTATTTATTAATTTACGGACAACAGTCCATTAAAAACATAATAATAACACGAATAAAAAATAAAAAAAAACAGAGATGACAGTGAAGGGAGAGCACATAAAAATTAATAGCAATGACAATATAAAATATAAAAAGTACATATAGAGACACTACAAGTCAAAGCATGAAGAAGCATTTAAATATTGCGTAACGACTGCCGAAAGTCATTTAGTTTTACACCAAAAAAATCAATGCTTTGACTTGCGTTGACAAGTCTCGACATTCTGGATAAGGGAGAATGGTATCCGTAATTAGTAGAATGTTGATTGAGGAACAGCAATTCATTATTTCGAAGCCTACGGGAAGGGATGTTAAACTGGATGAGTTGTAACAATGCAGGTGTATCTGTAATACTGTTGATAATTTTAAATATGCAAATTAGATCAGAGTCCTTTCTACGTTTTTCTAAAGAAGGCATGTTTAAAATGTGTTCAATTTCATCATATGAGTACTTGCCTCTTTCAAGACCCAACTTATAAAAACTTATGGCTAAAAATTGCATCCACCGGTTCATCAATCACTGAAACGAAACTATATGTTCAATGATTTGACCAATGAACGCGATGCTGCCTAAACATGTACATATATTGTTTCATTTATACTCTGTGCAGGCAGAAAATATACATACTACCATACTTACCTAGGAAGTCAATAAGATTAACACCGTCCAACAACAAAGCAAACAATGAGATCCTATTTAAGTAATACAATATTGGAATGACTAAAAATATGTACCTACGTATGTACATCAATTGTTCAGTTGATTAGCCAGACACAAAGATATTGAAATACAAGAGATAGCTATGATGGCCGCCCGACCCTCGGCGAACTACTACCTAATGGGCATAGTTTGAATGCGGAAAGAATTCGTTGATTTAGTTGATTTTTTTAAAGTGTGCAGTTTTTTAAAGTATTGGTTAATATAACAAGGAAACACAGTCCCTCCCAGTAAAAACTGCGGAGAGCACATCTCTTTTATTTCAATATCTATGGCTAGACATCCCCGAAAAATCGAAATTTGGATTGAGTAGGCAGTTATATGTAAAAGTGTTCCCTCTATCTGGTATAACACTCGGATTACTCATAAACTCCACCAAACCAATTATAATGCAGAAAATTGTGGTTAATTAAACAAAATGTTGATGTTTTCAGAATTACTAATATTATTTCTAATTATTTTTTAGCATATTTAATAAGAAAAACATAGACATGAAATAACATTTGATTTATGGTGAACTTTTCAATATGACTTTCCTCATTATCTCAAAACTTAGATTTGTAGATGTCTGACTAATCAAGTGGACGATCGATATATTTGTAAAAATACATGTAACTTACTTAGGATAAAGATGAGGCACATAGTAAATGCTTGTGGGTAGGTATATAATAAAATAAAATATATTTCAACTTAAGAAGATGTCTACTTATAAGAAATAATCCTAACTTCCAATGAAACGATTATGATCATGTAGAATAGTACGAATAAAATTCAAGAATATCTGTAATTAGCAAAGCAAGAATGGCATCTAATGCACGTAGCTATAAACGATGTTAAGGGACGCACTTTACTTACCACGAGTGATTCCTGATAATATTTGGAGTACAAAATGTAAATTAAATTTTGTTCTCCAGTGACCTTTTTTTTTCAATATAAAAAAACGAAGTGAGATAAAATTTGACTTACTTCAGGTAAACAGACAAGCACATAACTATTTCTATCGATTTATCTCTTCCGTGTGTGAACTATTATAATATATTTACTTTATAGCAGTTATCTGAGTATTAAACAAATGCACTGTTAAAAGTAGAGTATTCGGATGAAGGTAAAATTATTAAGAACACCTTTTATACAAAACTGTCTGGCGTTTTCATTGCAATACCCAATGTCTGTAAGTGGTCTTAATTATAATGCAAATAGCTTGGTTGCATTTATGTGAAGCTACATATCTTATAGGTACATCACAAAATTTGTCGAAACGGCCTGAAATGTGCACAGTTTTATTCGTCTCTGAAAAAATGTTAATAGGTCAATGTCGTACCACCACCAGCAAGACATAGCTTTTGGAGATGAAATTTGGTGTTATTTTTTTTTCAAAATTTTTCATTGTTTGATTTGGTTTATGCTCAAATCTCTGGCCACCATTTTTCCATATTAAGTTGGTGTTGTACAAGCATTTTTCTCAGGATCATTATCTTAAATGCTTGGAGTCTGCTAAAGACTCCGTTTAAGCGCTTTTCACCTCTGTTTGGAGGCATTATTGAGATATAAAGATAGTTTTCTTTTCTTCAAACTTTTCAACTACACTTTGTGGCATCATTTTTAATTAAATGAAAACAAATAACTTTGTTAAAACACCACCATACAATCAAAAAATATGTTCCGAAAACAAAGCTTACTTTGTCAGGATAAGATTAAAATTAAAAATAACAAAAGACAAACGAGTATTGCCAAATAAGAACTGTATACAAAATATTGCATACCAAAATGTTGCATCCGAAACTTTTCGAATTACAGCTACAGATGCACTTAGAAATGGACTGTAAATACTAAAGAATGAGATGATGAAACGAAATGGTATTTGCTGGAATTGGGTGATAATCTGTGCAGGGAAAATAATGGACAAAAGGAATAAGGACAACCAATCACTTATGGATTTAATGAATGGACTGTAAATACTAAAGAATGAGATGATGAAACGAAATGGTATTTGCGGGAATTGGGTGATAATCTGTGCAGGGAAAATAATGGACAAAAGGAATAAGGACAACCAATCACTTACCATACCAATTCGAAGGCGCGCACAAATAACAAATATAGTTATTTTAATCAAATACGTTTGAAAACATGACGACACTTATCAGTTCTAATAGACAAGATAACTCTTAAGGTATTTACATCATTTCTAAAAATAGGTCGTCTTTCAGTGGCCTTAAAAGAGTTTGATTATGCCTTCGGAAAGTGAAACGACCGTCGCACGCAAAATTTATAACAGGCAGATCTAACGTCACAACATCTTCTTACACACACACACACACACACACAATGTGATGGGTAGTAGATATTTTTTATCGTACTTTTCTATCTTAAGTTTGTTGCTAACCCTATTATTGCATCGTAAAACAGTTTGTTCATTTATTACACGAGCTTATTGAAGTCATCGTCGTTTTCTACCCTTTTCATAGACGGTTCAGAAACCGGTCTAACATGGCTAATTCGATAGCTTAACAATATTGGATCGATAGGCTTAACTGATGACTATTTTATATCGAATTCCCGTGCACAGTTACGCTCGTTATGCATTTCGATAACCAAGGCGATACATGGGCTAAATAAATAAAGAAATCACACAATCACTCGAAAGTATTGTATTTTTTTTTAATTAGCCCTACACAGGGGTAATGCGCATTTTCATACCTCGACAAAATATCCCCGACAAAATATCCCCGACAAAATATCCTCCGACAAAATAACCTACGGACAAAACATCCTCCAACAAAATATCAACTAAAACCTAACCTAACCCCACACAGGAGAACCTGAAAAAAATAATTCCCCTCAGGGTCTTTGTCATCTTTAGGGATGCTGTGTGGCGGGTTTTTTTAGGAAAGAAACGAGAGGATATTAAGGGAAGAAAAAGGGTACTAGGGGTGTGTAGGAATCACCATACGTAGCGAACCACTTGGAGTGACCTATGGCAGAGGTGTTGGTTATCCAATAAATGGTTCCCGGGGCGCCGGTACCCATACTCATATAAGTCAAACGGCTACGAAAATACGAATAAAATGACAATGTCAAATTGACATATACTCACTTGGCAGTACATATTACTTGGCAATACATTGGCAGGCCGCATGTAATTTTGGCACAAAAAATGGGTTTATTGGTCAATGAGGTCCTTAGCCACAAGTCGTGATATTCTGAACAACATAATGAATTTCGTTTCTACAATCTCGAACAGATTCAATTAATCACATGGTATACATACTACGTCTTTCAATTCTACGAGCTTCGTTAGTCTGCCTCCGTTCAATAAGCCATTTTGCACAACGAATGACGAGAAGTAATACCGCCTTTTAATAATTGTTGACGGATTGTGTCAATATCGTATTGACGTAGGATTTTTATTGATCGACTGTTCTAAGGCCAAGGCTCCCTGCCCATCACAAATTCATAATATGCCTCACTTTATTGAAGGCCCGCCCTTTCCTTACGGTCTCTATGGCTTTCCCTAACTGTCTGGAGCTGCCAACCCGACCTTCACTCTGGAATTCCCGCTAGTGTCTTATGCGGAAGTCACCCTAAAAATCTCTGCTAGTCAAGTCCATCATTATGGCATAAGAATCATTTTCCGGTAATAATGATAGAGGTAGGAAGAATTCAATTACTTCAGGTTATTCGTAACCTGGGAATGTTTCTAATTTTTTAAACTAATTGTCTATTTTTTTTCTATAACTACAGTTTTGATGTTTCCCACTGTTCCGGTTAAACATATATTTTTAATAGTTCTAGTGATGTTTTAACGATGATGTTGTTTCTCACTCAGCATGCCGCTTGAAGTCTCGAAAACCCTTCTGGATAGAAGGAGAAAAACTCATTCGATCATCTCTCACCCCAGAAGATAGGTGGAAGCTTGAGTGGCAATCGGCCAACTTCAAAAACGCCCATCTCGTTCAAGACAATCAAGACACCACTGAGCGACAGGGGGGGGGGGGGGGGGGGCACAAGGGGCGGGCGCACAATAAAATCAATAATTACTGTTAGGATTTTTTTCTGGGCGGGCACAAGGGGCAGACGGGCAAAAAAATCAACAATTACAAGTATGTATAGGAAGGTTTATGAAAGTGTCAAAACAATAAAAAAATTAAATGTTTAATAAAGACAGTTTTAGCTTCTAAGTATGTACTGTGATGGAATCTCCACAGTACACAAAAGCACACCGTCTGGGGGGGGGGCACAAGGGGCGGACGCACAATAAAATCAATAATTACTGTTAGGATTTTTGGGGGGGGGGGGGGGGGGGGGGGGGCACGTGCCGCCGTGCCCCCCTCCCCCCTAAATCCGCCCTTGGCCGCTGTATTCACATGATGCATAGATGGTGCGTTAAAGAGTCGGCGATGTGTGAATGCGTGTGGTGCAGACCACCGAACATGTGGTCAACGAATTCCCGCTCCATTCATTCCCCGACGGTAAGTCGAAAGTGAAAAAAAAAATCGATGTATCGATGTAGATAGAATAAATGGCATTACAAACCCGTGTTGATTTCGAGGCATGGTTGCCTCGTATTTAACACGGAAAAGGAAATACGCTCCCCGGTGGGATTGATGAGGTCCACAGGGCAACGCCTGAGGCCCTAGACTGGCTTGCAGACCTAGATGTCCCCTTCTGACCCCCAACATACTAAAGAAGAAGAATGGTTCTAGTTTTCATTGAAATTGTTAATTATCTTATGTGAATAAAAGTGCCGTAAATACGCACGTAAAATAACGACACTAGAGAGAGAGTTATCAATGAGAAGAATGTCAATATTACCTTAGAACGCGAGTTTTTATTTTCGCCCTAAAACCACGCGATCTCCACAGTTGTTTTCTCAGCTCCGTACTTGTGTATTTATGTCAGAGATACGTGAAATAAACACACCTGAAGCGGCATACTGTCTGGAAGTTAGAATATTCCTATCTAAGTTACTCATATATGAGCAGATACCTACCTGAGTTTATCTTAAATACAATGATATTCATGAGTATGAAATCTAACACAATACATACATGCAATAGTATTGTAAAGTTTAATTTTATTAAGGTTATCAAGCAATTAGTTCGTAATTTAATGATAATTAGTAGCGGAGATAATGATAGTATGTGTGTAGAGATGGCACTTTGGTACCTACTAATAAAGTAATTTTTTTTGCGAAGTAAAAATAAAAATCGTAATAATTTTTTTTTGTATTTAACCACAAAAGAAATATACAGACTTATTTGAAATGCTTGGAAACAATATTGGGGTTTTAAAAAAATAATTTGAAACAACAGTAAATAACAGTGAAACTAGGATAACTATTAAATGGAAACTTTTTGATACGTGCATAAGAATAAAAATTGAAACTAATAAGAAAAAAACAAGAACAAAAGAAGTCACAAAAACAATAAAAAAGCTAAAGTAATCAGAGGAAGTGAAAAAAGGTCAAAATTAATCATGAATTGGTTCACAAGTGACAAGAAGAGAAAACGAGGTTTAGAGAATACCATTTAGACGGTGGGTTGACGATATCAAAGCCATAGCAGGTAGTACATGGACAAGAGTAGCTAATGATAGAGAGAAATGGCGACAGTTGGAGGAGGCCTTTGTCAACTAGTGACGTACAGACAGGGAGTCGATGCATGATAAGTGTTATAAATGTTATAAATATTATAAACTAGCTGGTCCCGGCATGCGTTGCTATGCCATTTAATAAATAAATTGTTTCTCCCTGAGTGTCCTTTCCAATTCGTCCCGTTCCCCTTCCGCCTCCCCTTCTTCTCCTGCGTCTTCTTCCCCTCTCGCGTTCCCATTCCGTCAGCTCCTCCTTCCCTCTCCCCACTTTACTCCCCCCCCCCCCCCTTCCCCCGTCCCGCTAACCAACCTTTCGAGTTCCCTTCCCCCCTCACGCGTCCCCTTCCCCTCCTGCATTCCCCTTCCACCTTCCCCGCCTTCCTTCTTCCCTTTCCCGCTCCCTCGTCCCGCCAACCCTCCTCCCGCATTCCACATATTCAATCCCAGTACATTAGTTTTTAAACAGTCCGCGTGCCACCTTTTACAATTTTTATTCAAATTTCCATTTTTTATGTATATTAAATTTGGTACCTATTTAAAAAATCTAAAATTCTTGATTCGATTCAAACTGTTAGGGGAGTACCTACTTTAAATAAATTAATCAACTAACAGATTTTCAAAAATAGAATCCTGATTTAATTCCATCATTGTTTTGCAAAATGTCATTCTCAAACACGCAAACTGTCAAACGTGTTAGGTTTTCTGAAATTATCCAATTTTTTACGCAATTTTCTTAATTTTTCTCTCCGTAAGAACCATCCTCGTACTTCAAGGAATATTCTAAAAAAAGAATTAGCGAAATCGGTTCAGCCGCTCTCGAGATTTGCGCTTACCAACAAATTTAGCGATTCATTTTTATATTATAGATAATGTAATGTAATTTGTCTGCTATTATTATTATAATGATTATTATTATTATTCATATAGTTTCCCAAATTTCAAGCATTTAAAAGATATATTTAGTATCTAGTACAAAATACGGAATTAAAAAATAACTCAATCTTTAATGTTTCTTGATTTCGGCAAAATATACCTTAAAAATGTTTGACTCTGACCGACATCGCCTCGGTTAGATAGATTCTCACATCTTAACAGTTGGATTGCAATCCTTGGAAAATAAATGACAGGTCAGAAAACTGTGTTTGGTCCACCAGTATTTCAAGGATGTGTGTCATTGATTCTTTGAAAAAATCTGTATCTGCCGCGGTTTTATAGAATCTACTATCTTATCACGTGGAGTGCACTCTTTACAAAATAGATGATAGGTTAGAAAATTGTGTTTGGTCTAATATTTCAGTGGCTGGTACACCGTTATGAATAATTGATTCATAATAACATAAAGAACTTCGTGCAGCTTCACCCAATGTAAAATGGGCCCCATGGAAGACCTTGGAACCTATCAAACATCATAATAAAACAGTAACATGATTTTATTTGTTGATTACACTTAACATGGATTCACTTTATATGGTCTAATATACACATACTGTATTTTAACATTTCGTTTTGAACACTTTTAATATATAATGTACAACCTTAATAAAAAAATATCAAAAATTAATTTAGTTAATAAAATAATAGCACCTTGTAAGTCACCCTTATTAAAAATATTAACATATAATGTTCTTCTCCTCTCCCACAACCACTATCTCACCTAATAAAATATAATCATTTTTGTACTTGTGCAGAATTTTAAAGTTAGTTTTAAGTTTCCTAGTGAGTGACACAAATGTGACACAAATGTGACGAAACCGGTAACAGAAAATTCACAATATAAATGAACAAATGTACATAATTCTTCAAAACAAAAGGTCACATTCTTACGTTTTTTTTTTTTTTTTTTTTTAAATATAGCTTTTAAAAATGTGGTTTAAATATAGCCTTTAGAACCAATAATAATATGCGAACAAGCCTTAAAAACTCAAAAAGTAGAAATCCTAAACTAACAACGGTGGCATATATGAATTAAAATGTGACCACGCCGACTGTAATGCTACATACATCGGACAAACAGGTAGGACATTCTCAACTAGATTCAAAGAACGTATAAGATGTTATAAAAATAAAAACACCTCTTCAAAATTCGCCGAACATCTCTTAGTGAATAATCACGTTCCACTTAAAAATAACGAGCCAAAACCATTACATATAGAACGAAAGGGTCTTAGATTAAATTTGCTTGAACAATTAGAAATCAATAAACGAACGAATGACCCCAACATAACGCTAATTAATAAAGTAAGGAAAATTATTTATTCCCCACTACTTAGTATGTTTACCAAACCTAAAAAATATAATGCATTTAAATGAGTCATAGCAATAACGTCATTCTAAATCAATTAAGAAAACCCTTACACTTAGTGCAAGGCAAACCAAAGGGAAATACTCCGAATCCCACATTAGCACTCTCTCAATTAGTGTCTCTACAAATTGGTTTAACCGGTAATAAATCAACTTAGACACCTTCAAAAATTGACATTTAAAATCTTATAAATAAGTCGTCCGTACGTGGCTTCACCACAGTTTGAAAATGACCTTACAAGTCGAAACAGCTGTAACTAAAACACTAACCAAAAAACTTGCAGAACTCGATAATAACATTATCAAATTTAATTTAAATTAAATTTCTAAAAATTAAAATGGAGTTCTACGAATTAAACACAAAAACAATTAATAATTAATACATTCTTACGTTTTAAACTATCTAGAAACTTGAAGAGAGCATTGTGACTCGTTAACACTACAGTCCAGTAAAGAATTCTGTGTTTTATTTTGTTAATTTTTTTAGTCTGACGTTTTTTTCCCGTCTCGCATGATATGGAAGTCTCCATTATATTCTAGTCTGTCTCTAAGTTGGTAGTAAAATGTTAAAAACTTTGTAGATAAAAATTAAAATGTTAGTTTGTAGGTAAAAAAATAAATGTAGATAAAAATTAAAATGTTAGTTTGTAGGTAAAAAAATAAATGTAGATAAAAATTAAAAGAAAATTATTTGCTTTAAATTCATTATTTCGAATTCCTTAAGCATTTTCTATATTGTTTGTTTTATTATTTAAAAAACATATATATTATTTAAAAACATAAATAAATCTCCTATTATCACCACAGTAAGCGGGAAATGTAGCTTGTGTGGTGATGGAGGACTTAGCCAGCCGAATAATTAAACACAAGACTACTGGGTGAGACCCAAACGTGATGCCAACTCGGACACTGACCGGTCGTATTTATTACACTTCAAAATCTGTCTGAATGATCATTTCTGGATTATTTGGAGTTTTTTTTAAGCTACCTATAACTGCTACATATAACTGAGATAGATATTATGAGAACAGTGTTCTATATGTGGTGCAACAATTGTTTTATAAAATACTAAGCTTGTTTTGGGACCCAAACGTGATGCCAACTCGGCCACTGACCGGTGGTATTTTTTACACTTAAAAATTTGTCTGAATGATCATTTCTGGATTATTTGGAGTTTTTTTTAGCTACCTATAACTGCTACATATAACTGAGCTAGATATTACGAGAAAAGTGTTCTAAATGTGGTGCAACAATTGTTTTTTAAAATACTAAGCTTGTTTTTTTATCCAAGTTTTTCATAATTCTTAAAAGAAAAGTTACTTTCTTAGCCAGCTTTCTTTTTGGCAGTAAAATCTGCATTTTTTTCTAGGGATATCTTTGAGTTTAATATTTCTCCCAATTACTTTCCACTAACTTTTCCAAGTTTTGGATTGTAGGAGCCATCAAGCGAGCACGAGAAAATGTATGTAAGTTTGAATAAATTTGGCATTTGTAAACTTAGATGTAAAGAAACCGTAAGGTCCGTCATCAAGACCACCATGCCAGCATCAAAGCTCTTATGCCAATCTCTTATATTAATAATTAATCACACTTAATAACTAAATCCCCGTGAAATATTTCAGAATGAAGATAACGGTGTTAGGAAGAAACAGAATAAGCGTTAATTGTAATAACGTACGGGTTTTAAGTTCAGACGACGTTGTGTGTATTCACAGAGATAAGGTTCTCTAAATGGTTTGATAATGCCTGAGCAAATTTGCTCACTAAATAAGATTCTTCTTACGTTGTACAGTACACGGAAAACAAGATAGAGTTCATATAAGAGGGGCAAACGCTGTACTGTCTTTGTTTCTATGTGGAACGAGAAAGACATAATTAGAAGGAACATTTCATGTTTTTCGAAGTTAGAAACTTAGATGAGTTTTGAGAAAATATAGACCATCCCATTACGTTGAAGGAAATTAATAAGTGATAACGAAAATTGACAGTGTTGGTATTTTCCTTGTGAAATATCAAACAACAACGAAACCGAAATTAAAACGAAATTTAACAGACTTTACAAGAATGGATTTTGTTTTGAAATAATTATCGTGAATCTGTTCTTATTCGAGTGTAGTGTTGTGCTTTTCAAAGTGACTATCATTCGTTTCTTTTGCTTATTGGATAAAAAGTAACGCAATGGATGAAAACCAATACGACATTATTTCTATGCGAAAGTCAAGTCTAAATATGTATAATAATCTGATGAATAAAAATTTGAACTCCTTAAAATCAAACAATGCTATTTTCATGGAAGTTTATAAAATCAGAAAAATACGTACATTTTTATAAAGGAGAAAAATTAATATAGCCGTATTATAGATACTCCTAATAAAATCCTGTGATAAAATAAAGTGTTAAAGTGCCTTATGAATTGTTAATACTCGTCAAAAGGTAATTAAATTGAGACGCATTACTCTCTCACGGCTCCCACGCAAAGGCAAAAGACTTGCATAATAATTCCTGTGGTTTTATTGGCCGATGTTGGCGAACGGAAATACCCCGCCAGAGAAGGGTTGTTGGGGTAGATGAAACGCGTACGAGTTGCGCCCTGGTAAAGCCGACGCTATAAAAACTGACGCCGCGACGCTCCGGTCGCAATAAGCTTTTTGCCGCGAACAGAAAAGCTCCGTTCCTCACGAAGGGGTTGCACTTTACTTTCAAAAAGTAAATAAGAATACAAAATACTTTCTAAAGTTCGGAAGAAGTATGATCAAATGTCGATGTAAAAACAGCACTTCGTGAAGTGCAACTAATTCTCCAAGACCATCAATTTGTTCCTCTGTCCTGTGCTGAAAACTGAAATTCATTCAAGAAATTAAGGAGGCTAATGTTCTGTGTCAAAATGCGTGCTGTTGTCGCGTTCCTTTTGAACTTAAATATCGCTATTTATTTTACTACTGGCGTGGCCGCTTATCAGGTGAGTTTATTAGATTTACACCTTACACCTCACACCACATATCTTACACCCACACCTCACACCTCACACCTCACACCTCACACCTCACACCTCACACCTCACACCTCACACCTCACACCTCACACCTCACACCTCACACCTCACACCTCACACCTCACACCTCACACCTCACACCTCACACCTCACACCTCACACCTCACACCTCACACCTCACACCTCACACCTCACACCTCACACCTCACACCTCACACCTCACACCTCACACCTCACACCTCACACCTCACACCTCACACCTCACACCTCACACCTCACACCTCACACCTCACACCTCACACCTCACACCTCACACCTCACACCTCACACCTCACACCTCACACCTCACACCTCACACCTCACACCTCACACCTCACACCTCACACCTCACACCTCACACCTCACACCTCACACCTCACACCTCACACCTCACACCTCACACCTCACACCTCACACCTCACACCTCACACCTCACACCTCACACCTCACACCTCACACCTCACACCTCGAATCTCAAACGTCCCACCTCACACCTCACACTCTCACCTCACAATTTATTCCTTACACCTTACGCTTACACATCTTACACCTAACTACTTACAGTTTGTAAGCTTACACTAAACAATTTACGCCTAACAACTTAACCTTAAACCTTTCAAATTGCATCTTGCACCTTACGGGTTACACACCACACTTTAAATCTTACTACTTACTACTTGTAAGCTAATACTATACAGTTTAAACCCTTAAACATTACACCTTTCACCTTGCAACTTAAACCTTACACACTTGCATTTTACACCTTACGCCTTACAGCATGAACCTTGCAGCTTACTCCTTACAGAAAGCTTGTGGCAAATAATTTTATTTCCAAAAGTGTCAATAGGATAACGAAGTGGACCCACATAGACCAACTTATCTCTATGCCTTTAAGTTGTATTAATTTAAGACATACTCTAGTATTCATTATTGTTATCTTCATGTGAAAATATAATAATAATAAACATTTTCATGATTTCCATCTCACACTCTCTTATGACAGATTTTTCGATCACGTGAAATATGTTTATTGAAATAATGACCGTGGCATGTTTGAATAAAAGATTTTACTGTTGTGTTAAACTAGTTGCCACGCATTTGAAGCGGGAATGGCCTTTAAACACGTGAGGTTACTAAATATTTAAATCTTTGGAGAAAAATTATGTTTTGTGATGATTTGAGTGTGTTTATTTGACTTTATGTGATTTTCATGTGATTAATACTGAGCCGATTTAAAATTTCGAGGCAAATAATATTTTGAAAGATTGTTTATAACATATTCGTAAAAAGCATTTACTAAAATTATAATATATTTTAATATATGACTTTTTTATAAACCATTTTATTTTAATTATTATAAGCAATAATTATTAATTGTTACCCTTTGTGCTATGCATAAAAATCTTGTCTTAAAACGTTAGTTAAACAATTAAAAATAATAATTCATTTTATTTTAATTAAATGCAAACAAATCCGTTATACAGAATCTATTCAATAAAAAAAATTTCAACATATTTAGAAAACAATGATTGAATATTTTAGGATAAAGTGAAGAATTACACCCATTTTAATGTTATTTTAATCTGACGAAGAAATCGTTAGTTCCGAAACCTTGTTTATAGTTTTGATTAAATATTAAATCAGTTTTGTGTTTATGCAAATGCATTAAGGACTGATTTGTTTTCATTTAATTAAAATGACTAATTAATTTAATTTAAAGAGAATTTGCGATTATTGAAGAAGCACTTTATTTGATTGAATTATCAACGGGTTTCGGAAGTACGCCTCCATCATCAGGACAAGTTTAACCTTTTTTCTTTGACGATGGAAGGTATTTCCGTAACCCGTGAACTATTAAAATAATATGGTTCATCACAAAGATAATGTGTTTAAATACGTTGCACTGGTTTATTAATACAATAATGATTGACTGACGATTTAGACTGAACATATTTATTTTAGTTAAGGCGCCGTATTACCGCTCAAAACGAAGAAGATGGAGAGATATGTAAAAATGAATGTTAGAGAGAGCGCGCTAATATTTAAGACGATAAAATTTAAGCGAAAATTTTGAAAATGTTTAATAAAACACGACTCGAAAAAGAGCAAAAATATCACGGGGAACATCTAAAATAGCATTTAAAAAACACTGTGAATTTTTTCATGCTTATAACTTCTAAAATAATTGAAAAAACCTGTTTATAATAATTTTCGGAGCATATTTTGTGATTTCTTTCTATCGAGGGATTTTTATATAATTTGCATTTCGGCTTAGGAAACGTCTAGATATTATCTTTAAAAATAACACATATTTTTTTAAGAGCTTAAAAACATCAAATGTTTAAGGGAGATATGCAAGAAATCGGTAGAAATTCGGGATGTGGTGGCATAAAACGGAATATTCAAACTCAATTGAAATGATTAACTGTTAATGAGTTACCTAATTAAAAAATAAAAAAAAACTTTCAATGGAACAAAACAATTATATTATAAGGGCATCTAATCTGTGGTCAAATGCTTCAGTAATTTTTCTGCATTGGGAGGTTGAGTGTTTAGTCACTCCGCGTAAAAATATTCACAAATAAATGATTAAATAAATACAACAAATAACTAATATCTGGATAATGCGACGTGTTCATCGAAGTTTTATACAACTAACATGTCTTTTCAGCTGTCGGAAAGATCATGGATTAAAAACAGTTCCAATTTCTTTAGGTAGAGTGGCTTTCGAAGAAGATCGTTCAAAAAAACACCACCAAATTAGTATCTTTCTGCCGATAGATATAAAAAATAAATTTATCGTTTTGCAATTTACTTTTTATATCAATTTATGGAGTGTAAAATTGGGTTTTGGTTCTAGACATCGTAGCGTAAGGTTTATCGAGTAAAACTGACGTGTGGTTTTGCCAAGTGGTTTATGATAAAATTGAGAAGACTCGGAAAGCCAAATGGCACTCTAAACAAATTCAATATTCCCTTGGTAGATTCTACAGGTTCATTAGGTTGGTATATTCCCTTAGGCAATCCATTTTGATACATGTAAATGACATTTGAATTTGACTTAAATTTTCGATGAATTGCGGTAGCAAATAATTTTATTTAAATATTGAATGTGTTTTCAGGCCATTACCACATTTAATGTCAAATCACCGCAAATGTTAAACGAGCAGTCGTATTGATTGTTATGAAATAATTTTAAACCACATTACATGATTGTTAATTAAATAGGAGTTCGGTTAATGAATTGCTTTAAAATTTAACAAAATAATTTGAAAGAACAAAGTAATTACTCCAACAAATAATTTGTATTTTTATGTGGCTTAAAGTGATGTTCGTTATTTGTTTTACGAACGAAGAGGAATTAGCATTATTGTTCAGCTGGATGAGGTTAGGGGTCGCAAAACTTTTATTTAAAACAATTAAAACACAAACTCTTTAATAATCAAATTAAAATAACAAACAAATTTGTTGAAACCACTTTTTATATAAAAATATTATCAACTTGATTTCAATTATTATATTATTATTCAATTTATAAAAACAGTTTATTGTGACAGCTGTTTGCATTCTGAACGTATTATCATACTGTGGTTACCCCACCAGTGGACGATATATTTATATTATTTCTATTAGGTACTCATACTGAAAAACTTATCGCTTTTATTTTTATTACTTGTGGCCTTATTGATTTCCAAGTAAAATGTCGGAAATTATTCATGGTTATTACCCTTTCAAGTTTCCCCAATTAATGCATTGTTTGAATAATTGTGATTAAATTAGGTATTTCCGAATGATGACTCGGGAATTTCTTTCTCCGAGAATAATTAAGTATTTTTTTGGTCTCTAATACCTGAACTTAGCTCAAACATATCTAAGAGTTGCGAGCGAATTATATCATTTTGGTGTAGTCATCATTTATCAAACTAGCTTTTGGATTATTATAATTGAATTATAATTGAAGCTTCGGTTTCAGCAAGTTTCAGCAAAAAATCTAATTTCGGCAGTTTTTCTGATATTACTGCTATAAAACAAATCAAAATTAACAAACATATTATGTACTTCTTCGAACAAACATTTGTCAATAATCAACAATAGAAAAGACATCATTGATTGAGTATTTTGCTGATGATGGCGGGTGACATACGAGCCACAAACTGACCCTAAGTTAGCCGAATGAGAAGTTCCAATAAGAAGTTAACATGTTTTGTTATTTTTTAATAATTTTTGTTTGTTTTATAGAAGTATATAAAAAAATATTATTTTGTCACATACTTCAATGATTGTTTTTTATTCATTTAATTTAACACGTGTTAACTGTCTGAATAAGTGTAAAAAATAAGCCAATTAACAGCAAATAATCGATTTTTAACATGTCTAAAAAAGTTTCGGTTTCGGCCGAAACTGAGACAGACACCGAAGATTCGATTTCGGTTTCGGTAAAAAGTCCTGTATCGGTCGGACACTAATTATAATGTTTGGTAATTTCCAACTAAAATATTCAATTTACGGCCTTCATTTTGTTCGTGTTCTATTTTATTTTGTTCGTGCTTGTTGTTGGCTTATTGTCACTGAGTGAGTGATTTTTATCTCAGAGACGTTTGGCAAATTGTGATTGTATTTTATTATTATTTTTAAACTATCGAATGTATTCTTTCAATCTAGTACTAAAGGACCGGTTAGTTTGTCTAACATAACTGTTATAATACACATATTATAATAAGTCTTTTATTCTATTTATCTATTTACATTAAACTATTTTTACTTTTTTCTTATTTTTCTTCCAAGATCATCCAAGATATCAAAATTAGTTTAAATTCCTGCCATCTCGGAATAGGCTCAGCCTAGTGGGGTGGTATATACCAAAAAAATGGATATTGTATTTTGTATATATGTAATATCTTGGTTAATAAATAATTTAAAAAAATGTAAGAATATATAAATGTGTATGGACAAATAAGTTCCTTAAGACAAAACAAATTTTAGGATGTTTTAATAACTTATTATTCAGCTTTGTTCCTTATAATTGACAGCCAATATTCTGGAATTTTTTCGATAGTACTTCTAAAGAAATCGGGAGGTTTGGAGGTAAAGAACTCGTGAAGTCAATTTTGAAATTCTGATCAAACAATATCAGAATAATATGGCGACGGGGAACTAATCTCCCAGTCGAGTTCTTGAATATCCGCTTTTGTAAGCAATCCGATGGCGTTCTCTCCAAAAACGACCGAAACCTTATTTTAAGCCTAAATTTGGGAGGCGGGATTGGGAACCTTTATTGGATAACCAAACCCTCTGCCATAGGTCACCCCAAGTGGTTCGCTACGTTTGGTGATTTAGCAGGGGTGCCCGGGTTCATGGGGTGAGGTTTGTCTAGGTATTGGAGGCGTATGACCAGGATACACTGAACCCCAGATTCCTACCCACCCCTTAAACCCTTTTCCTTCCCAGAACTCTCCTCGCCTTCCTTTCCCCAAAAAACCCTCCACACAGCATCCCCAAAGATGACAGGCCCTGAGGGAAATTATTTTTCTCAGGGCCTCCTGTGTGGAGCTCATGTAAAAAAAAGCCTACGATTAACACAAATTTTCTAGAAGATGCAAAAAATTTAAAAAAACTCAAACAATCCAAATGCATCATAACGACTGAATGTGTAAAAAAATCTTCCCAATGCACTCTTGCCCAAGGTACAAAACAACACAATTAATATTTTCATGTCACGTGCATACCGCCAAATAATTTTACATATTTTGTTGATAACTTTGTATTTACCGCCAGCCCGATATTTAATTTACATGCGTCCTCAAAATAACAGTAAAATATTGCGGTCATTTAGTAGAATTTAAAATTCAAGCATACCTGTTATGGCTCTATTTAAAAAACCCAACTCAGTTTGTAAAAATATATGAAAAATTATTACTCTTAAATATTAAAAAAATATATTTTTATTGCAAATGTTATACAAAAATAAGGAAAATCCAGGTGTTTGAAAATTTATTAACTAGAAATGTTGTTTGCAAGACTATTTTTAATCTATCTTTTATTTTATTTATTTATTTATTTATATTGTGGCATTTACATAAAGTAGATATATTGAATCACCATACTGGGCGGCTGCCTGTTTTATGGTGACCAATGGAGTAGTTACTATGTATGAAATTTATAGTTTAAAGTCAAGTGTAAACACATGGATTTAATATAAATGATGTTAAAATTGGAAAATGGATGAAGTTAAGCGTTTATTAGTGAACTTCATCCATAGAACAACACGTCCTTAATGAAGGTCATAAAATAGACTTTAATAATACAAAAACAATAGCTAGCATATACAATGAACCAAAAAGAATTTAGCGCGAACCAATAGAAATTTATAAACATAAAAATAATATGAATACTAGAAATGACTCAATCAGGATTCTCAACACCTGGAAAGTCTTAATCGATGAAAATCCCCCAAAAACGGCATTTCCAAAATTACCAGTAGTGTCTCCAATAAGCCTAACCAATCAGGTATCTACTGCCAGCCCCGCCCCCCACCCCCTCCAACATCAATCACCTGCAACCCGGGTACTTCGTTCTAGACATAAGAAGTGACTTGCACTCACTTAAGTTTTAGCTTTTGGACCGAACAGACATGCGAAAGCTATCAGTTTGAGACAAACAAAAAACTCAAGACATAAGGCCTCTGAAGATGGACAGTGTGATCTGTCCGAAACGTCAGGAGTTAAAAAGTCCTTTTTAGGACTACGTTACGCGGGTAAACCGAGAAAATTGTTCTACATCTTACACCCGTGAAAACCTTAATCATAACACATATATATATATATATATATATATATATATATATATATACATATACAAACATATACACATATATGCACATACATATGCATATATGTGTATGCATGTATGTGTAATGTCTGCTAATAATTAACTTTTATTATTTTTTTGTTTTTCTCATAAAATATTTTCTCATCTAAACCTCACCAGTAAAATGTATACTTACTTTATAATATTTTTCCATTTGTTCTATGTCAGGTCTTATTATTATTGTTAATAATATGTATAAATATTTAAAGCTGAATTGTTTTAGTTTTTTGTAAGTACAACTTGTACTATTTCATTTCATTTCTTTTTTATGTTGTAATATTCTTTACCTAACGAGTCGATTGCATTCATATTTATTCTGTTTTATTGTTTATGTAATACATGTAGGTAATTAATATTGTTAATTATATATTTGCTTCTTTTCTTGTAAAAGCCCACTAGGGCGTTAATAAAATATAAAATAAAATAAAAAAATATACCAACACATACATACATACACCTACATATACCTAAATATATATCCCAATCCTCACACATGTAAACAATATATACACCTCTATCTGAGTACGAGAAACAGGCTACTAACACTATCACATTCACTCATCAAGAATTCCCCGAGCGCATTCCTGAAACTGTCGTATTTGGCTATTGACTTTATTTCTATTGTTAAATTATTGAAGATTTTAGGAGCAACCATTTCAGGAGCAAGGAATTATTAAAATTCTCCCACTCTGTTCTTGAAAATAAGGAAAGTATTAGATATTTTAAATCTCCTACCTTTTAATGGTTTTGTTTAGGTGAATACCTATTTTAACAGATTGCAAGTTTGAAGCCCTTGCAAATTTTTTAATAATTTCAAAAATTCAAAATGCTCATCAAATTGATAACCATCTCAATATACCTTCTCAAATCAACATCAGTTGGTTAAAATTGCAGAATATTGGGAGATTTTTAACGTGACTTAAAAATTAAATAATACATCATTAATGTAGTAAGAAACAATGAGAAAACAAAATACAACGTTTAAAATAGAAAAAGATTACCAAACCTGATGAAAATGGAGAAAGAAGATGATTAGGATTTGGCCTTTTACAAAATTAATAGATTATTTTCACGCAAAAAAGAAGATAATTCAACAATTCCTGACACGTGGAATCGATAAAGGTACGAGTATATTGCTAATACCTACGTTTATAGGGCAAACATAGACTCTCACCAAGAGCAACATACGAGTATAAGTATGCCAAAAAGTTGGTCATACAAAGAACCCTGGGTAAAGAATAGTGCGGGATCTGATTTAATTCCATCCATATTTTATGTAAAATGCCGGGACCAATTGGCTTATCCTCTCTCCTTGCTATTCAAAATGTCATTTGAAGAAGGCAACTTCCCCAACGTCTGGAAACAAGCACTCATTACACCAATCCACAAAAGCGGGGAC
Source organism: Limnephilus rhombicus (assembly GCA_929108145.2). Taxonomy (NCBI): domain Eukaryota; kingdom Metazoa; phylum Arthropoda; class Insecta; order Trichoptera; family Limnephilidae; genus Limnephilus; species Limnephilus rhombicus. The sequence goes on along the minus strand of OV815278.1, from coordinate 50,027,285 downwards.
AAAACTAACATTACCAACTACAGGCCCATCTCCAAACTTCCAATTGTCAGCAAAATCATGGAAAACATAGTTCTTGATCAACTTTTTCCGGCGGTACAAACAATCATATCTAAAAATCAACACGGCTTTTTCAGAAAACGGTCGGTCGAGACAAACCTTCTGGAATACACAGATTTTATTTTAAATTCTATGGGTGGTAAAAATCAAGTAGACTCTATCTATACGGATTTTTCAAAAGCCTTTGATAAAATTAACATTGACCTGCTTCTGAAGAAACTGTTAAAAATCGGGATTAATGGTGACCTTCTCAGATGGATCAAATCATATGTAACAAACAGAAGTCAAGCAGTTAGAGCTAAGGGTTTCTCCTCGCGTTTTTACAGTATACCTTCAGGAATCCCGCAAGGATCACATCTCGGACCTCTCTTGTTTATTTTATATATCAATGATATAGGTAAATGCTTTAAAAATTCCAAATTCCAAATTTTTGCTGATGACACTAAGATTTACAAAAAAATCACTAATATTAATGACAGCCTAGAATTGCAAGATGATATCAATAGGCTTGGAATATATTGTGCTAACAACCAACTGTTCCTTAATCTGGAAAAATGTAACACAATATCATTCACCAAAAGCATAAACCCCCTAATATTCCCGTACAAAATCAATGACGTAGAGATAAAAAGATGTTGTGAAGTGAGGGACTTAGGAATAATAATGGACTCCGGAATGTCTTTCCGAACACATATAAATTCCATCTGTGACAGGACGTACAAACTTCTAGGATTCATCATAAGAGTGACCAAACCATTTAGGTCTCCACACGTAATCAAAATACTGTACGTCTCTTTTGTTCGCTCAATATTAGAATTCGGATCAGTCATATGGAATCCCCAATACAAAGTAAATATTGAAAGGTTAGAAAGAATTCAAAAAAAGATATTGAAACACCTAGACTTTAAATCCTTTCGAACTTCAGAAAACCTAAAAGACTCATTAACATTCCATAATTTATCAACTTTAGAAGATAGAAGAAATATATCCGACCAAAAATTTTTATTCAAAATCATTAACAACGTTGTTGACAACAACTATCTTCTAGAACACATTAATTTCTTCTGTCCAATAAGAAACACAAGGTCAAACCAACTATTCCACATCCCACACTCAAAAACAAATTACACACAACATTGATTTCTCCGAAGGACGTGCACAAAATACAATGATATCTTTTACGACGCTGATATTTTCCATTTGTCCTCAGGCCAATTTATTAAATCCATAATAGAAAAAATTAAAACAAATTGTTAATTACGAACTCTCCACCCCTGCTGCATGTTATTTTTTTCATTCTCATTATGTTGGTTTTCCTTCTTTTTATTATAATAATAATATTTGGATGATTTATATATCCCATATGCTTTAATTTGTGTGTGTGTTTTTTTTCTTTCATTTCTGTTGTATATATATATATATATTTTTCTTTTTTTTTCTACCACTTTATGTTTTCTTTAATGTTTTAATCCATGTTTATATATTATAAATTGTAGCGGAAACTTCGCTGGTTAATGCAATCATGTAATATGTTACTTTCTTATAAAATATGTATAACTGTTTGTTTCCTAAATAAACTAAAATAAAAATAAAAATAAAAAAAATAAAAAAATAAAGAAGGCAGGTTAGGTGTTTTCTCGCGATTCTATTCACCGCATAATTTGGAACAAATAATAGCAAAATATTAAATTGGCTGTGAATGTTCCATGATGAATTGGGGGCGGTTCATTTACCGATTTAATAATTATTTTTTTTACATTTATTAGCTTCACACAGGAGACCCTGATGAAAACAAAATTCTTATATCACCGTTGGAATGCTGTGTGAAGGGTTTTTTAGGGAAAGGAAGGAGAGGAAGTTTTGGAAAGGAAGATGGAATGAAGGATGGGTAGAAATCTGGAATTCAATGCGTCTAGGAGTGACGGACGAATGAATCTATCCTTCCCACTGCGGTGCAAGGTGATGGCTAGAAAGAGTCCGGTTGGAGAGGTGAAAAAGTCTCCCTCACCCAATCTCTCCCGATTCGGCCAGCAGGTGGTCAAACGCATCCACCGCCAAGACCTAGACAAAACTCACCCCATGAACCCGTGCACCTCTTCTAAGTGATCAAACGTAGCGAACCACTATGGCGACCTATGGCACGCGTGTTGGTTATCAAAAAAATGGTTACCGAGAGGCGGTACCCATACCCGTCTCCCAAATTGTAAATGATAACGTTTACTCGCAACGCAGAAAAACTAATAAATAAAATAATAACAAGACAAAGGAAACTGAAATTGCTGTCACCATCTCTATGCGGGTGAGAATGCAGGACATGTTAAACGACGGATGACAGATGGAATTCAAGCATTGTACAAGAGCGTCATTGGTTGGGAAAAGAAACAAAAGCCACCCACAATTGAGGTGGGCTAAAAATTTCAACAGGAATGCGCCAGGAATTTTCAAATTAGAGAGATGTCAGAAAGGCCTTATTTCCTAGCTGAAAACTTGTCGCATACTCAAGAGGAATACGAACATGATAACTATTTTGTATTCACAACATGAAGTTTCGAGAGGTAAAGTTTTATTTTTAATCTACAGGAAATCTCAAAAGTTTCCGCTTCCTGTGGGGAAAAGAAAATATGTTAGTAATGCATTTCCCACGACAAGCGTCGTGTCGTGGGAAATGCATTACTAGCAGAATTTAGAGAGACCTCAATACTCTTACTGAAGCTATCGACGTCACTGAAGTGGAAGGTTTTATTCCAAGTGTTTTATAATTCACGAACACATTTTCTAAAATTTACTCTCAAAAAGATTTTTCCCGAACAATTTGTTTAAAACATATAGGCAGAACTCTTCTTCATATTTCAGTTATCATCAATCTCCGTGGCAGGGTAATACAAACTAGTAATTCTGTGAACAGCAGACTTTGCGTCCAAAGAAGTATAATTATAATTTAATTAATCAATACCAAATTTTTTTCTGAAATTATCCCTGCTTAATTATAAACCATAATTTGCTTTTTTAAGTAACGTTTATTTTATTCAATTGAGGAATTTTATAAAATGTCCAAAAAAGTCAACAATTCTATGTACCCGCTTCGGAACAGACTTAGTCTAGTGAGGCGGGCTACTAACTTGTTTGTATAAGATATTATTATTACAATAAACGTCCGGGTTGCCAGTATTAAAAAAAAAAATTAAATGAAAATTCTTTTATCAAAATTTTTTCAGGCAGGTAGGTACCATAATACTGAAAAGCTCAGTCAAAATTAGGCCTTAGTCAATGTAAGTTATTTATTAGTCAAAGTAAGACTCGCTTGAATAATTAAGTAGATGCAGGATTGGAAACCTGAATCGGAACGTACAAACTAATTAACAGACATTTTAAGAGGAAACCGGACAGGGTTTTGTCCAAAAAAACGTATTCCCCAATTTTGACACTACTGAAAATATTTTTAACATAATGTAGATATCGACCAATAGCGCGTCGGCACGTTTTGCTTTTTTTATAAGTTACTTCTTGTAGGAGTTAGGACCCTGCGAAAATCGTTAAAATTGCCTAGTTTGAACGCCATTAATAAACGTTCAGTACACACACCAGACTATGTATTTTTTAAAAGCAGAACGTACAGATAAAAAATATTTTCTTATAATACAGTTGGTAAAAAAAATCTTAACAATGAGTTCAGTCTTGGATCAGAAAAACGGGGAATTCGAATCCTCGATTTTTAAGATTTAATTTAGGTATTATCAGCCTGAGTTGCAGTTGTCCCTTTCTCTCAGTATCCGGTGAAGTAAGAGCAACAGTGTGAACAACAGTTGGTAACATACATATTATTATTCAAATATCTCGGCGATCGTGTTTTCTCTTACTTGCCAGATGGTCGATTCAAAATGGACTTCGCTACGCTGAATCAACTAAAATCATAAAATTTAAAAATTGCGCCCGGCATCGGAGTGAAAGAATCATTAGAAGATATAGTTACTATTATTTAAGAAACACTTGAATGATATTTTTATGTAGAATATTTTGATATTTAGGGAGAATCGCATAGCACATTGCGTATTTTTGTGTATTTTTATATTTATCTGCAATATAAAAACCTGTTATCGTTTTCTTATTTATGTTTTTTTTTCATAAGTTTTTATTACAGTAAAAAAGAAAATAACATTTTCACTTACTTACATTTTCACTTACTTACATTTTCACTAGAATATTGAATTATGTACTTTTTACATTCCATAGTTTTTACATTTCATAACCTTAGATTACATTAGATTGCAATACTAACATTTACATGATAGTATACCATACGATATTATTCACTATCATTACTTTGTTTTTTGTGAATAAACATGAACAATTTTTTTTTTGAATTTGCACACACTTTTTTCGTTTTTCATATCATCTGGAAGGCAATTATATAAATTGCCCCCCTCGTAACTAATTGATTGTTTACCGTAGTTAGTATGAATGGTGTTTAAACGTATGTTATCGTGTTGTCGTGTAAAATGTTTGTGTACTTGGGACGTTTTAATGAATTCTGTGTTTGTATGTATGAATTTATTATTTATTTTGTATATAAGGACACATATATTGTACTCGCATAGTTTTCTTAATGTTAGCAGTTTTGTTTTCAAATATAATTTTTTTGTGGATGTTTTGGATTCGTAGTGAAACAGTTTTTTGATTATCTTGTTTTGAATTACCTGTAATTCATTGATGTATGTTTCATACGCATTTCCTCAGATTTCTATCAGGTAATTTAGGTGTGAGTGTACGAGACAATAGTATAAACTTCTTTTTAATCTAATTGGTAATAGATATGATAACCAGCTAAAAACGCTAATTAAGGGTGTGATTTTAATTTTGAATGTGTTGTTTGAAAGTTAATTGCTTATCGATGCACAGCCCAAGATATTTTTCCTGTTTCAGGATTTGCAAATCGTTAATTTCAATTTTTAATGGTACATGTGGAGGAATTATTTTAGGGTTTGAAATAATTCATGTATCCTGTTTAAAATTAAAATTTAAAATCATGTATCCTGTATTTTTATATTCATTGTTAGGATATTTGATTTGATGTACTTTGACATTTGATTTGAGTTGTCAAGAATTGTTTTTATGTAAATTTTGTAAATACACAATGTATTGAAACGGGATCATGTTCTGGTACAATATAATAGTAGTGTAATTTTATACGGCAGAGCAGAGACCAGAGCTCAGGATTATGGGAAAGGTATTTTTCTGTCAAGTAGGTGAGAAATCAGAAAATAAAAAGAAGATGAATTTTATAAAACTTTATTGTATGCAATAAAAAAACAAACATGAGAGTGCAAATTTAATAATACAAAACAATAACATACCAGATGGACTCCTGAACACGCTAATCTAACTAAACGAATTTTACGACGGATGACGACCGCGAACTTGCTTCGTAGAGAGAAGACGAGAAGACACTTCCAGCCTCCTTAACCGGGGACGTCGCGCAATCCAGAGATCCTAGGTCATCCTTCTATTTAGGAAGAAGGCTGCTACGCCTCCAAGGAGTGTATTTAGCTTCGGGCTATCTTAACAAGCTCCATGAAAAAAAGCACGTGGCCCCAACTGGTCACCAAGACTTGCGTATTTCGGTATAACTGTCAACAATCCGTGACTTCACGACGCGGGGACATAAAGCATATTATTCTGCCACCACAAGGACCAATCCCTTTACAAGTTCATTTCCAGAAAACATTTCCACAAAATGGCCAACTGCCAACAACGGAAAAAGTGGGATTTACATATCCACTAAAAATAATACCGTACACGAACTTCTCGTGTTACGTAAAAAACACCCCGCGCCTTTTTAAGTTAAGATCGACTTAAATCCACATGATTTAATGAAATTGAAACACTTTCAAAGGTGAGTGACCAATTCACGAACAGCTAGCCCATCGCTGCCCGGGAGGAAGTGACCATAAACAAAAAAGAATCTCTCTTTCCCAAAAAATTACCAGTCTCAAAAAAAACACCATAGACAAAATAACCAAATAGGCAAGAACTGCACTAGTCACATAATATTTATGTGACAGTATGTATACTATTTTATGCCATCAGCAGCTTTAAAAAAATTCTCTTGTATTGTAATGCATTATTTTTACTAAAATGTATCTTTATACCTTCCATTCATGTAATATTTACTTTTTCAAGTTCATCTTTTTTTAATTTAAAACTTTGTCTCTGTATTATAAACTTATATGTAAAAGCCTATCAAGGCGTTGAAATATTAATAAATAAAATAAAATAAATAAAATATCAGAACAGCCAGGAACTTCTTCGTCCCCCACCCTAATGGGAATACCACAGTTTCCCCATTTCCGAACAATTGTTCTAGATATTTTCAATGATCATATTCAGCCAGATTTAAAGCAAAGATTAAAGTAGTGATTGGTATTTTCTTCATTCATAAAGTTAAGTGCAATTGCTAGACGGCGATAAATAATCCATGTTCTCTATTAAAAGTTTTACATTTTACAGGCACTTACTCCATCATAATGAAAGGCTTTGTGCTTTGATTTGATGCTAGCTTTTAGAGCTTATTGTGTTCTTTAATAGCAAATCCCTTCTGATGAGAAATGGGGGAGGATTATTGAATGAATATTATTAAACTTATTACCTGAAAATAATTATCTCAAAATATAAATTTTATGTCACAATTTTTTCTACCACTCTTGAAGAATTCTTTTTACCGAATTCTCATTATCTCTACATATTATAAATTAAAGTCTCCCGCGTCATCTGTCTGTCTGTTCGCGATAAACTCGAAAACTACTGAACGGATTTTCATGCGGTTTTCACCAATAGATAGAGTGTTTCGTGAGGAAGGTTTAGGTATGTAAATTGGTTGTGTAAATTGGTTGAAACATAACTATAATTTTTAGAAGGGTCGGAAAAAGTCAAGCCGCCTGGGAGCTTTCATCGAAAACGCTGCCTAATCCTTTTGGGACATAACAAAACAATACATGGTGGGATATTCCTCTTTTATAGATCTACAAAAAAGTCCACGAAGGCATATATCTATCTTTTACGGATAGCTTACTATACCCATTCTATCTTCTAAAAAAATGGTCACGTACAATGGGATAATTGGAAAGTTATTTAGACGGATACAGTATTAATACTTATTAACTTTAATGCGTTAATTACCCCAAGCATTTCATTCACATTACTATAATCTTTCACACCTTCTCTACGTATTATTAATTAAAGTCCTCCGCGGCATCTGTCTGTCTCTTCGCGATAAACTCTAAGACGGCGGTGATTACAAAGGTTGGATTTTACAAAGTATTTTATTAGCCACAGCAACGCGTGGTCGGGTCAGCTAGTAATATTATACATGGAATTTATAACTAGATTTTTTTAAATAATGATGAATTAAACTATTATACGAGGGTCAGTCAAAAAGTAATGCCTCTATATTTTTTCTCCTTTAATTGTCAAGAAATAAATAATGCAATTACATAGGTCGAAAACCACACTATTGACGATTAATTTTTCACTTTTAAATATAATCTCCGTCCATTTCCAAAGTTTTGATCCAACTTTTAACAAGGGTATGTATCTCAAATTTTGCCAGCCCAGCAGATTTTGTTGGCCGAAAGTCGTGAATTAAGGTTTTTAAGGATTGTGATGTATTGAACAGAATTTATTGTGCATCTCTGCTCCAAAAAATCAACCATAATCAAACCCTCTGCATCCCTGAACACTGTCGCCAAAACTTTCCCTGCTGTTCGCAAAGTTTTGATTTTTTTCGTCCTCGGTGAGTTTGTGTAATGCCATTCCATTGACTGCCTCTTTGATTCAGGTTCAGGTTTTTATGCAGTTACATCACCGTACATATTTTTCAGTCTTTCATGAATGCGAATAGGCGTGTCACGTCTGCATTCAAGAATTCAATCACAGAACGCTGACTAATATGAACATTGATATCGGCCATATTGCAAGCGACTGCGGTGCTGCAACCTGTTGACGCAGAAAGTTACTATTGCAGTAGATTGTAGAGTATTTGCCTTTGTCAGAAATCAACTGAAATACAAACCTTACGTCCGGAACCCATATTTCAAAGTTAAATTTCAAGCTTAATGAAAGTTCGATATTTAAGAAATTTGGTTGAATTTCGACACTTCTTTAAATGATTCGATGCTAAAATTGTCTGACTGAAGAAATTTCACTGATTTAATGTTTCTATTTAAAATTTTTAAAAAATGCATTTGATAGCCCAGAATTGCTGGCATCCATAAACTTTCGGATTCCATTACGTAAAACTAAAATTCAGGATTTATTTCAGTGCAGAAATTGTGGAACTACTATAATAAATATGAACTTTTAATTGTCCAGAATTCTAATGAAGGCAAATAATTATGCAGAGTTAGTGGACATCTTTAATTTATATCAAAATGAATAGAAAATATTGTATCATTGATGAAGAAGATAACAATGATAATCTAAACGAAAGAGAACAAGACACAGAAAAAGACTATGGTCGCAACTGGGACTCGAACCCAGAACTCTCGCTAACCGGGACGTGCGCGTTAAACAATTTCGCTATTAGTTAACGCGCACGTCCCGGTTAGGCGAGAGGACTGGGTTTGAGTTCCAGTTGTGACCATCGTCTTTTTCTGTGTTTTATTCTATTTCATATTTTCGTTTAGATTATAATTGTTATCTTCTTCTTCAATGATGTATTATATTGATGGGAATACCCTTCAAAAGTTATATAAAGAGAGTTTTTCTTTCAAAAAAATAAAATAATAAATATTGTTCCTGGGGAGGTTCAGTTTTGTATAAAAGAAGAAAAGAACTGCATAATTTTACTATTCGTATATAAATTCCGGTAAATTATTAAAAATATATAAATAATTACAGTGGAAGACATTATCAGTACAGCCCTCGTAAGGGCTCGTCACCCGGAATCGAAACATTGAAATGAAAATTCTCGAACGCTTGGATTATTATGCGTTAGATTAGTAAGACTAAAAAAATAATAGTAAACTTCAGCACTACATTGATGATTTCCAAATCTAAATCCAGATTTGAAAATTATCAATGTAGTGCTGAACAAATCTAAAAACAATTTTTATATTTCCCTAGTACTTTCTAATAGTGTCCGACCGAAACAGGACTTTCTACCGAAACCGGAACCGAAACCGAAACCCAATCATTGGTATCTCTCTCAGTTTCGACCGAAATCGAAACTTTTTTTAGACATGTTAAAATTCTATTGTTTTTCTGACATTTTGGCTAATTTTTTTACACTTATACAGAAAGTTAACATGTGTTAAATGAAAATAAAAACAATAATTGAAGTATGCGATTTTTTTTTGTTTCAAAACAAACAAAATTAACAAACATGTTAACTAATTCTTCAAACAAATTTATTTCAACAATCAACACTTAACCCTTTCCGACAGGCTTCATACGAGCTTGAGTTTAGAAAGTCAGCCGAACGACGCGCGATAATTCACGAAAGCAGAGTTTCGGTGTGGCCGAAGGTTCAGCAGATTTTCTACTGGAACTGAAGCTGAAACTAGATCTTTTTGCCGATACTTGCCAAAACCGAAACCGAAACCGAACATTCGATCGGTCGCTACTTTCTAGTACGTTTTCTGTACTCGAGCGACGGCGACGACTACATCCCAAAGTCTTTACTAATTCGGAATGCTATCTAGCGACATGTAGATGAAATAATGCCACCATTTAATATTACGATTATCTTACTTCTAGGCAAGTTAACGTTTTACTTTGTTTTGTGTTCTGCACCAAACAAAAACTTATAAATCACCCTCGGGACAACTGTGCCTTCATCAGGGCAGACATAAATTAAAAACAAAACTTATTTAATGTTCGAAGAAAAGTTATTCTAAACGGTTATCACTTGGTGATGGCATTATTTACTTTATTAAAAAGCATTGTATAACGTAGCATTTTGCAAATACACCTAAACAATCTACATGTTCCGTGAACAATGATCACATCATCAGGGGTAAACCTACACTAAAGTTGAAAATTAAATAAACATAGATCACCTTTTGGAGAGGTGGGGTGGAGGGGGGGAAGAGGTAAGCGTGGCAAAAGTTTATTATAATTAAGAACTATAACGTAATTAGAAGAGAAAGACCGGTTAAGAGCGTTTAACCAGCCAGCGGTCAAAAATCCACATTTCGTCAAAAGTTGTTCTTACAATAGTGCAGGGCGGTTCCAATGGGAAAGATTAATTATTCTCCGTACCAGCTTTTTAAAATTATGACTGAATATCGATTTTATTTCATTCCAAATTTGCTTTAATTTATACCTACATCCAAAAATGCTGAAAGGCGTGATGATAAAACTATTAAAATAACATACCTTTTGTAATTATTTTTTGATTGTAAGTATTTATCATTTTTCAATAATGTCTAAGTTAAATAAGAATGTTAAAAAAAACGGAAATATTTTAGTTTGTAAGTGCGCAAATAAATACACAAACGGACCAATTTTCTTCAAGAAACACATGTACGTATATATTTTTAATGATTTTATTTTAACTTAAATTTAAATTCATAAACATGCGATACCCAGATAATGTATTGATTTATTACTGCATGATTTTATGATTTGAAATGGGTGTGGTATAATATTAAATCTTTTTTGAAAATTTAACAAATCTGCTGACCTATGGTATAACCTTATTAAACTATAAATGAACATTTTTTCTCAAAATTTAAAACGAGCAAATGCTAGATAAAAGAACAATCTTTCGAAATCCATTTATAATATATGGTGGAAAAGAGTTGTAATAAATCTCCTCTCCCCCCCCTAATTAATAAAACCACTGCTTTACCAGCTTTATGCTATTCCTGCAAAGCACATTCGAATTAGGAAAATTTAGAACAAGCTCGGTGTGGACGCTCTCTCCTTGGTCGCGGCACCACTGTAAAAAAATCCGACCCTTGCTCCTGTACGTAATTAATTTTCCTTTTCTTTTAAAGCGTGATTTTATTGTTTCTTTCTTTCTACATCGTTCGTAGGCTCTGCAACGAAAGCTCTGTACGTAGAGTTCGTCGCCTCCATCCGTATTCGTAACCTTGTAGTTCCGCCGCTCACTCTTCTCTCCCCTTCATTCCTTTGGCAGCGCCTCAACACCCCTTTACGTAATACGTTTTAGGTATACGTGGCGAGATGCTCTCAATTAATCAACTTGTAATTAACCCCTTAACGTTGTGTCATTTTTTGCTTTAAAGGTTTGATATTTTATTTTATTTATTTATTTATTTATTTATTTATTATAGATACAAAAGTACAAATTACAATTAGGAAGCTTTGCCTGTCCAACTAGGAAAGTTTCCCGTTCCAGGATAGGCAAATTGACATGTTTAGTTCATATTATACCTTAAATGTACATAAATTACATAACAAAAAACAAAACCAAAAAAAAAATAAAAAAAAGAAAAATTCATTTTTTTCTGAAGCTAAGGTGTGTAATAAAGAAAATGTATATAAAATATATAAATATAAGTACACATACATTTTTTTGTGACAAAGTAGAAAAGGTAATCTGGTAGCATATATTATAATCGGATTTACCGAATTAACCTGGTAACATGTATAATACATTCAGATTTACAAGATGGAAGAATTACAAGAACAAGATGGAGGAATTACAAAAGATTTACAACATAAAGAAATGAAATTATGTTAAGCTATGTGTTTAGGAGTTTGAACTTTTAATACATAGTACACTTATAGGAGAAACTATATTAAAATTTACAATAATAGATATAATAATGAACGTAATAATCTAAATGATTTTAGTTTTTTAGCGATGTAACTACTTACAATGATTTTTGTAACTACAAATTATTTTCACTGATTTAAAACATGTTTTAAGAATAGTATTATATTATTAGTACGACAGTATGAATATACACTCTCTTGAACTACTCCTGCTAAAATATAAAAACAATAAAAACATAAAAACAATAACTATAAACGTAGATGGAAATATAAACGATGAATAATAATAAAATAGTACCAAATTTGGTGCTACTTTGGTGAAATTGGTGCATTACTTCGTACGCCATACATGTTGTGTTATGTAGGTATTATTTATTTATCATAAATCATTACCATTGTAAGGTACCAAGTTTCACACAGAGTTAGCGACGTGCATGTCAACGCTTTACAGCGGTGATATACCTACACCAACACGGAGCAGACAGGCTTCAGGGGCGCATAACCATCAATCCCATGTATAAAAAACATCAGAAAGGATGTCGAAACATTGAACTTAATGAAGTGTGGTAGGAATTTTGGTCTAGTGATCAGGAAAGTTGAGTGATTTTGTTTACCAGTTATACAGCATACGTTCACTTTCGACTCTCCCTAAGTTCAGAATCCAATCATTGACTAATTTACGCAGGACGCTTGCACTTTTCAATTTCCAAGAACCGGGTATAAGGTTGAACATTTTTGGACCTAGGTAAGAATATTGTCTTTGAGCAAGGGATGTCATAGTAGCAAGTGGAACTATTGGATTCCTCCCTGCATGTCGGGTGTTGTGATAATGTTCTACGGAGGGGAAGAGGTGACGATATTTGTGTGTGTATAATATAACTTTTCTTATAAATAGTTGCCTCACATCCAGAACTCCTATCTCTTTGAATAAATCATTGCTGGGGTATCTAAATGGTTTTTTAAGTATGACCCTTAGTAGTGATTTCTGTGCTTTGGCTAAGGGGTCCAGTATTGATTTGGTACATCCTCCCCATCCTAAAGATGCATATTCAAGTAATGAGTTGCACATGGCATAGTACATTAGTTTTAGATCTTTTGCGCATAGAATATTTCTAATAGCCATGAAAAGATGCGTGAGTTTTCTGACCTTTGTGGAGATTGAATCGATATGTTCATTCCATCTCAGATTCTTGTCTACGATAATTCCTAGATATTTTATGCTATCCACATATTCTAAGGTATTGCAATTGCAAGTGTTTGGGTCATTGCAATGGTGTATAATAATTTTTTGAGTTTCTTTTGGTTGTCCCGCTTGAGTTGCACTGAAGCGAATGAATTTAGTTTTGTCAGTGTTGAGAGTGAGAAGATTATTATCTAGCCATTGTTTTACCTTGTTGATACCAATTTCTGAATTATTATGAACTTCATTCCAATTTTTGCCTTCAAATAATAATACTGTGTCATCGGCAAAGGTGATAATATGGTCGGCAAATGAACTGTTACATAATTCATTTATATAGATATTGAATAAAAGAGGTCCTAGAGTGCTTCCTTGAGGTACACCAAAGTTAATATCAGCCGGATCGCTTAGAGTATCGTTAATATTCACTCTTTGGCTCCTATTTTCTATATAACTACCTAACCACTTAAGAAGCTGACCCTGAATGCCGATGCGCTGTAGTTTTTTCAAGAGAATTTTGTGTGAGATAGTGTCGAACGCTTTGGCTAGATCCAAGAAGAGCGCAATGCATTTTCTTCCTCTATCGATATTGTTGGAGATGATTTTCGTCAGGTTTGTAATTGCATTTTCAGTGCTCAATCCTGGTCTGAAGCCATACTGTCTATTGGAAAGGATATTGTTTTTTTCAAGGTAATGACTGAGACGATTCTTTACAATTTTCTCAATAATTTTCGAAATAGAATTGAGCAAAGAAATTGGCCGGTAATTGTGTATCTGCGATTTATCTCCATTTTTGTGAAGCAGTATAACAATAGAGTGTTTTAAATGATTTGGAAATTTTCCGGAATCGAAGCTTAGGTTGGAAATATACGCGATTGGAGTCGCAATGAAGGATTTAATACTTTTTAGCAGAATTGATGAAACGTTATCAGGACCACAAGCATTCGATGACTTGAGTTCGTCAATTATATTTATGACTTCGTTTGAAGTTGTTTGGATATTGTCTAATTTATGACCGAAATTAGAGATTGTTAACTTAGCGAGATCGGATTCTGTTGTATTAAGTTTGTTGAGAATTTTTTTCGCAAGTGTGACTCCCACTGACGTGAAATAATTATTGGCAAAATTCGCAATGATTTTTGGGTCTGAGGTGTTCACGTTATTGATGTTCAGTGATTTAATTTCGGAAGATTTATTTATTTTTGTTTTAGTTATATTGCGAAATGCTTCCCATAAACGTTTTGGAGTACAGTTATTTTCATAAATGATTTTTTTATAATAATTTTCTTTGGCCGATTTTATTAGTTTTTTGCAAAAGTTCCTATATTTTTTGTAATGAGCTTGTACTATAATATTCTCAGGGTACTTATTCGCCTTTTCATGAAGTTGGTTCCTAATGTTAATCGATTTGATAATGCCAGGGGTGATCCATGGCGTAAGTTTTATTTGTTTATGCGGTATAAGTTTGTTGCTTGTATGTTTAGAAATATATGAATGTAATTTAGTGATAAATTCATTCATCGATGAGTCGGCATCAGATTGGTCTAGAACATTTTGCCAGTTTTCTGAGCTCAAGTCCTCAATTAAATTATTATAATTTATTCTTGCAACATGTTTAATTTTAGCAGGATTAAGAGGTTTGTTTTTAAGGCAGAGTGCTGTTGTATAGTGATCTGAGATTGTAGAGTGAATGACAAATGAGTCAACATGGTTAATTTTTTTGACGTTGATGTGGTCAAGACAAGATTTACTCTTGCCCTGCTCACGAGTGGGGCTGATAATTGTCTGAATGAACCCATTTTCGGTTAGTAGACATAGGTAATCGTTGGATTGGCGGTGGTATTCAGTAATTGTATTGATGTTGAGGTCGCCTATAATTATTTGTCGTTCTATGTTTTTTGAGCTGTTGATAATTGATTGGAGTGAATTCAGAAAAGTATCAATATTTTGAAAAGAGGGTGATCTGTATATTGCAAAAATACATAGATTATTATTCAATACAATTTTCAGGCAGTTGGCTTGTGATAAGAAAATTTCATCAACTTGAGATTGAAGTCCGTCTCTGATGTATACAACGATTCCGCTAGACTTATTAAGATATAAGTTTGTGTGGTGTTCAGAGTAATTGTGAATAACTTTTGAGGTGTAATCTTTATTCAGCCAGCATTCCGATAAAATTATAACATCGAATTGGTAATTGAACTGATCCAGAAAAATTAAAAAATCGTCAATATTAGAAATGCTTCTTATATTTTGGTGAATAATTTTAACTCCGTAAGCGCACCATTTATAGTTATTGAGATTGTTCAAATCATCAATGACATTCATGTTAAGATCTATGCCGGAATCATTTCCGGTATCATAATTTAATTGAATCATAAGTATGTGTTGGTTGTGTGTTGTATAGAAGTTGGTTTCCGAGTAATATATGATTAAATCCGATTCCAAATGTAGTTACAATGGTAAATGTGCTAAATATAAATAATATAGTATAAATGATGTAGTTAAATGTAGTACTGTGAACGAGATAGCAAGAAGTAAAAACAAAATGGTAGTAAGAATTGCGAGATATCAAATTAATTTGAAAACGGTAGTAAATGATACACATATAAGTAATATATAATAATATAGTATAAAAATTGTAATTAGATAAAGTACTATGAAAGAGATAGCAAGAA
This sequence comes from Limnephilus rhombicus, assembly GCA_929108145.2. NCBI lineage: Eukaryota > Metazoa > Arthropoda > Insecta > Trichoptera > Limnephilidae > Limnephilus > Limnephilus rhombicus. The sequence goes on along the minus strand of OV815278.1, from coordinate 50,011,631 downwards.
GCTAAAACTATAATAATAATAAAAATAAGGTAGCAGGAACTGCGTGATAACAAATGAATTCCAGAAAGGTAGTAAATGAAACAAATATGAGACATAAATGCGCGGGTCAAGACATACCTCGAAAGAATAGCCATTAATTCAAATTTATCAAAGCGCAGCCAATTTGCTTTCGTCTGAGATAACAATGGCATTGGTTCCCTCGTTTTTACGAAGATAAATCGGCCCCCGTTTAATCCAAAAAAAGCGATATTGTTTCTCCTTCGCCGCTGTTCGTGTCTTGTACCACAGCTGTTTACCGCGAAATGTTAGTTGTTCTGAAATGAAGATCGGCGAGCAGGAACCAGCTATACCGATGTTTGAGGTGTTCAATTTGTCTTCTAGATTCTGTTTGTTTTTGTTGAAAGTTTTTACGTCTGTTAACAGGTGTTCTCTTGCTATGTTCGTTTTGAATTTAACAATGATTTCTCTCGGATGACTATTGTTGTTTTTTTTTGCTGCGCGATGAATGGCATCAATGTCCTTTGTATCAGGTTAATATGGTTAATACAATTTAATTAATAATTTGTTTGTGGTAAACCCTTGTTCTTTTAGGTATGGCGTGTTACAATTCACTAGGGTCCGATTTACAATGACTGACTCTAGCTAACTTGAAAATAACTAATGCTATCGTTCGTGCAACTTCCTCCCCTACTAACGTCCGTTCTATACTAGTTTGTTGATGACTATTTCTTCTGAATTAACCCGCGATATCTTCCCTAGAATCTAGTACAAAATATACCTTTATACAGTGAATTGGGAAGATCCTACCTTTAGTATAGCGCTGCGAATCCTCTGCTATTATTGGGACGCTAACATAAAAAAATAATTTGACATTGTGCTCTAGCTACGGATTTTCAATCAAAATCCAATCAAAACAGGCCCGGGATGCACAAATTCTACAGTCACAGTTGTAAGTGGAGTTTGTTAGTTAGTTTTGAGTTTGAGTAGGTATTTTTGGGAGATTACTAGGGATTGACATGAAACAAAATATGTCTTGCTACAATTGGACTCCTCCATTTCCGCAACTGACTTGGTGAGGTTCAATTAAAACCGCCCGGTCAGTCTCCAATTCCAACACCTCCAGAGAATATTTTGATGGTCGCAAGCGACGAATGAAAAATCGACATGTTTTGCTTCCTGTCGGGAAAGGGTTTGGTATGTGTTTCCAGTTCGTAGGGTGACAATGGGAGTGTTCTCAACCAATGCGCCGCCAAATTATAATGGTGATAATGCTAATGTTGCTTGATGAAATGTCATCTCATATCGCTTGATGTGAGGATCTGCTTCGATTTATGGTGTGGTAGTCGATGTCCGGAAGTATTCAGGATTGCGTGGGTGGCACGAGGTTTTAGATCGTGACATCCTCAAAGCCGAATTGATGATGATGATGATGATGATACTGTAGAAGTCTTTCAGCATGTCAATGACTAGAGTTCCGTTCACTCCTATAGCATCGAACATGAACATTAAACCGAAGTGGATTAGACAAGCGGCAATGTCAGGAGGTCGGTGGAGCCGCTCCCTCCTCTGATCTCGTGAAGTTTGAATTTAGTAAAGGTGGATTTTGATGTCATCGACCCTCGCCTCTGCAGTCACACAGCTCCTCAACAGTCCCGTTCTCCGTCCAGCATACCGCCTCGAACCAGTAGGAATGATGCCTACGTTTTCCTAGGCACGTTATAAACATGCGTCAGCCTTCAGCCGCGGTGATATCGGTACTTGATTTGAATGAAAATACCTCCCCTCGCATGACGGAAACAGGCGTGACGGGGACGGTCCCCCATTTAGCGTCACGGGCATCCGCCCTACGATAGGTGATACCCCAAGCTCATCTCAAATATCAGCTCGAAGAAGGAATGTCAAGCTCGGCTTCCAGGGTGCTGGGTCCAGGAATGAATGGCACCGGGTCGTAAATCCGACTTCCATCCCATCCATTTCCCCTGCTACGCTTTCGTCCAAAGTACATTCCCAACCTGATGCTGGATGATGCCCTAATTCTAATTTTGGGGAAGATTATGAAAATTTATCCGGTTTCCGACAATGAGCCGCCGATCGATTGCTAAAATAACTCTGTATGTCCTGTTCTCTTCGTTCCGCTGACAAGGTAACTCCCCACGAGCGTAACCAAAGGGTAGTGAAGCCAACGCGAGTTTCGTCACTTCTTTTCCTTCATTACGGAGGTAAACCGGCCAGATCGTTTTCTCCGTCCTGTATTTAATTGACCTCCCGCGACAGCGACTCTTATCAGCTGATACCTCTGGAGGGGGCTAAAGAGGGGGGTTGTGGGAGCACGTCCCTTGCCTTCCAGACGTCCCCCAATGCCTTTATGACGATACATGTGATAGCATATACGTCGACATCATGAGACGGCTCCTGCCTCGCCCTCAACTGCTTCAGGGCCGTCCAGAGACACAGGTTTCCAAGCCTCCATCACAAAGGATTCCAATTTAACTGGACCAAGCCTGTAATCATTGCTTGCTTCGCCCCCACATTTGGGAAATAGTGTAGCCCACCAGCAAATCGTTCACTTCGCCCCCGATCATAACTGCATAGGTGTAACCTACATACATGGAATAGGGAAGCTTAACTCAAAATTACTCCAGCAATCACCAGCTTCAGCGCCGTAACTCGTTCGGTTAAATTTGAAGGAAGGGAATTTGCTAAATAATAATAGCAGAGCGCGTCGCGCGCGATGTCTGAATACCTACTGTTGGTCTCGTTCAATCGCAAATACTAAGGATTTAAGCTAGAATGTAAATTCTGTATAAAATATACCTAACGTAAAGTGCTATGCACACTTCCATGCGCGAGTTTAAACGAAGTCAACAGCTAGCTTATGTAGATCTTTACATAACAGTTTTCCTGAGATCTCTGAAATTTGGGGTAAAAGGCGTGGGGTTTTATCTTTTTGGGAATGGGAATTCTATTGTATACATTTGTAAGTAAACAGAAGCCTCATGCAATGCATCATTTTTCCAAATCAATATACCTAGTACGTACAAACCTTGCCTAACAAATATCTTTTATTACTGGTAAATTCTAAAATGTTTTTGAGAATAGGTATTCCTAATGTAATGTAATTTATTATATCCATATAAACCCCTAACCTAGTATTTCTGATGTAATGTCTCGCAACACAATCGTAAGATACATAGATACCTCTTGTCCGTTAAAGTTAACAAAACATCCCCAAAAGACCCTCTCTCCTTACAATCTTTGCACTTCGGCGACACCATTATGGTTATTGGTTTGAAAACTTCTTTAGCACCGTTGTGATTTGAAACTAGATGAAACGAAACGTGCGATACTAAACACAGCTATAGAATTTATCCTGAGAGAGAATGAGATACTGTAATCTGTCTCCTCTTTGTGAGGTGCTTCGTAGCCTCCCCACTCCTGTCTCCTTGGGTTTTCTGAAGGTTTCACTTCTACCGCGTGTAAACTACACCACTGTAAATTCTTTGTTTCTAAAATGCTGACAGTTTTTTGTTTTTTTGTTTTTAAATGAAACTTCTTTAACACCGTTGTGATTTGAAACTCGATGAAACGAAACGTGCGACACTAAACACATCTATAGGATTTACTCTGCGAGAGAATGAGATACTGTAATCGGTCTCCTCTTTATGAGATGCTTCGTAGCCTCCCCACTCCTGTCTCCTTGGGTTTTCTGAAGGTTTCACTTCTACCGCGTGTAAACTACACCACTGTAAATTCTTTGTTTCTAAAATGCTGACAGCTGGTTTTTGTTGTTTTTATGAAACTTCTTTAACACCGTTGTGATTTGAAACTCGATGAAACGGAAACTAACGCCACTAAACACATCTATAGAACTTATCCTGAGAGAGAATGAGATACTGTAATCGGTCTCCTCTTTATGAGATGCTTCGTAACCCATCGACCTTCTCTTCGTGCGGTGCTTCGTAGAATAAAATGTGAAACAATTTTAACACTTGGTAACGATGTTATAATAAATAAACCTCACAATTAACGTATTCCTGATAATCTACATTAGTCCTAAATTCGTCACTCTTCCGAAGTTTAGTTTTCAGAAGGTTTCACCTCTACCGCATGCGGATTGCACTCTGATTCCGCACACCCCATCGACTAGACAGGGAACCCGCCTAAAGTGTCTAGTCACACAAAATTAAATGTTAGCTGTTGCCCGAAGTGTCAAAAGAAAGGCAGTGTAAATTTATGACCAAAACCCAAAACAATCGCTCACTATAAGGTATCTCAGCATGACCTTGGGTAGGCACACTCCCCGAAACCTAGAATTATACTTGGCTTTTGTTTCTTTTTTTTCGCAAGGCCCGTACTAAATATGTAATTTTAAACAAGCTTACCAAATTTTCCATGCTGCATAATCCGATTTAATTTCCACATGCACTTTCGCAAGACACAAAACTCATGCAATTATGCACTGAATTGAGAACAAATTAGTTCCGAATGTACGCCTGAATATTTTCACAAAATAGCGAACTTCCCGAAGTTAATTAAATTATTTTCGTCAATTTCAAAATTACTTTCTTTGTTCATGAGCCCCAACCGCTGTTATCACCCGTGTACCCCCAAGATTTCCACGCACCCCGCAAACTGCCCACGCAATTTCAACCATTGAATTATTTCCCGTCTACATGCCCGAACTACTGTTTTTATTCCCTGTATAACCGCGAATCAGAAACACGTCCGTCTTCGAGACTGAAATTACCCTGACTGTCTTTATTTAAAATTTAATTTTTCCCTTTAAATTTTGTCAATAAGTGAATTATTTTCCGTCTACACGTCCGCACTACTGTTATTGATCCCTGAATAACTGCAAAATGACCGTCCTCCTCAGCGAATTTTTCCTGACTGTCCCTCTTTAAAATTTGATTTCACTTCTTTCCCTTCCCTGCCCGTGTGTGCGGTCCAAATCCCCTTTTTTTTATTATCTTCTCTAGAAATCCTTAAAATACTGTTCGATCTCATGGCGATATTTTTAACTTAATGACCGAACTTGTCAAATTTAATCACCATTTTCGAAGAATTCTGACGTTGTTACATGTTTTTTTAGTTTTTTGTTGCAGTTTCAGACCTTCAGAATAGTACTTAATTATCATGTACTTGAAAAGCTAGAACACTTTCTAAAACAGAGCCCGGTGACATACCTAATGGTCTCGACCCTCACATGTGGCACTGTTTTGTAAGAAATGTTACATTATTTCGTCTATTTTTTTTTTTTGCTTTTGCTGGGGTCGTCTCTGTGCAAACCCATAAATCAGCCCCGTAGATATTTGTGTTTCAGAAATTATTTAAGCGCTCTTACAAAATGGCTTCATACAAATTATCCACGTATTATTATTATTAAGGCGAATTCATCACAGAGTCAATACAAGAAAATCAAGTCAATATAGAAAAGAGTCAATAAGAGTCAAAGATCACATCAGTTCTGTCTAAGGTGATGGAACGTGTGATCAACGACAAACTGCTCACATACCTCGAGAAGAACAAAATTATTAACGACCGTCAATACGGATTCCGGCGGAACCGCTCGTGCGGTGATCTTCTCGAGTATGTGACGCATGTTTGGGGGCGGTGCCTGGAACGTTTCCGTGACACCCAAACGGTCGCACTGGACATTTCCAAGGCCTTTGACCGGGTTTGGTACCGAGGACTTGTCAACAAACTGCCTTCTTACGGACTTGTGAATTGTGACTTCTTAATGACATATTTCTGGTTTTCTCTGGTAATACCCTCTTAAGTGGGAAAATGATTAAACCAAGATTCATGTGTTTTTTTGCCTTTTAATAATATCTGCATTGATATTAACATTTTTTCTTATTTCTAAAATTTCTAAATTATTTTTCTACTATGTCTTGCAACCTGTATGAAGTAATTTTTATCCCAAATTTGCATCAAAATTAAAATAATTTTTCAATAAATGATCTGCGAACTCAGAATTTGAGATGTTCTTTAATTCACAATTGAGCTGATAGACTCCTGATTTTTCAGTGCGAAATTCGCTATCTTTTTTTGTTAAGTATATATTTCTTCAATTTTTTAATCGTGTAAAACGTCAGCCGAATTGTACCGAGAATGTTTTTACTTATAATTTTTGAGGTATCGTTATCAACAAATAGGAGTCTATGCGATTTTTAGCGTCAAGTGATATAAACTAAGTTTTTTTTTTTAAATCAAATAAAACTAGTACGCCCGGTTATGAAAAATTAAATATAGTATGTAATTAAATTAAGACAATATTAGCGAAACTCAATCGAAAATGTGGAGACAGAAAAATCAGAAAAGGATATTGGCATCTCTGGGACTCGAACCCAGGATTCTTAAGGATTGAGTTTCGCTAATATTGTCTTCATTTAATTAAATATTATAATTTGAGATTTTACTCATAAAGTTAAAAATTAAAAATAAATAAAATATAGGGTTGCATCTACCGAAATATTCAATATGTATTCTAATGTTTCATCACAAAATGTAAAATAAACGTAATTTATCATAATAAAAGTGATTAAATGAAACTTAGCAGTTAGAAATTTTGCGTCATCAATAGTAAATTTAAAGCATGGTTTAAGTTGGTGTTGTACAGAAGTTACTGTTAACTGTCAGAGAATTATCTAATTCTGAATTATGCATGACTGAAGATGAAATACAAACTTCAACGAGATGCAAAAGATCTTTAAAGTTTCAGAGGAGGAAAGAAGTTATTATCAGAACAAACATACCATCTAATTATTCTTTCAGACTTGTACTTTTCTCAGGAAGTCGAATACATTTATCTGCGTTATATGCGAGTTCTCGAATAGTTGTGAAGAGGAGTGTTATTTGTTTGGTTGGTGTATACCTAATTAAGTAGGTTTCTTTTGTGAGAAACGTGTGGAGTTTTCTCACTCTATGCGCTTTTCATGGAGTTAAATAAAGAAGTTTCTTAAGAGCGTGAAGATGTTTTGTTAAAGTATTTCCTGGGATAAAAGTTGCTATTATGTTAATAAGCTTTCGAATGAATTCAGTACCTCTGATGAAAATTTGCCCATGTAAATAGATCTATTCACAGTTTTTGTTTTATTTGATCTTCAATTAATAAGACCGTCCATTTTTCATGCCTTTTTGTGTATTATTTATGTGTATCTTATATTGTCAATGGTAACGCCTTTTTCTTGTTGTTTACTCTATCCTGGTCTATGGTGTGTGACGTCACTATTCCTCATTGAAAAAAAATTGGCAAATTATTGCATATTCATGGTGAAATATTGTCGAAAATTGCCCTCTTCAAAAGCCCGAAGTTATCAATCTAGTTTCTATTGTGTGGTTTGGTTTATTTATGAGTCAGTCTCTCCGAATTGTAACTTGAAGGCGATACGAATTATTAATACATAATACAAAATGAGTGCGGTGAAGGAGGCGTCTACTAATACCTACAGGAATTTCAAAAACTGAACAAATCGGACTAATATCTATGAGAACCAAAGTGAGGACGAATATCTTCAGCTCAAACTGCTGACTAATATCTATGAGAACTAAAGTGTGAACGAATATCTACAGCACTGGCAGAGGTTGGGTTAGGTTAGGTTAGATTAGGTTAGTTATTACATAATTAAACTAATTTATGCTTTTCCGTACAACCTCTTGCTCAGCTGCCCTCTGTAGATATTAGTCCAACCTACGCTCCATAGATATAAGTCACCACCACTGCGACTGTCATAGATATTCGTCCGACCTTAGCTCTGTAGATATTACTCCGCACTCTGAAGTATATGGAGTCGCGGTGAATAGATTCACTCTTAATTTAAAACCAGTTATGTGATCAGAATGTAAAATTCCAGTTGTGGATTCATCTGCTGACACATTTCGAAGGAAAACATTCTCTCATTTGACGTCAGTTATAAAATTGGAGTTGCAGACTACGTATGTGCTGCCAGAATAAAGAAAAATCGTTTGTAGTTTTCATTCGCCGCACACAGATTTAATTTAATCCAGTTCATAATAAAAAAAAAATCTGTTGTAATGTAATTTCGAAGGCAAATATTCTCTTATTCGAAGTGCATTGGAGGTTACCTGCCCTGGAATAAGTAACATATCGTTACTCCTTCAAGGCTCTCACAAGGATTCTAATTTTTTTGAAAGAACGAAGCTACATTTAATTTAGAACGAATATAAACCACCAATGTCCCTGCATACGTTGTTAGTGAGCAGTATGCAAGTGCTTACATAATAAACTTGATATTTAGGTCGTCAGAAAAGTGCAGTCATGAAAATTTAATAACAGATTTTTAATTAACAGATTTAATTTAAACCAGTTTTGTGTTCAAAACGTAAAATTCCAGCTGTGGATTCATCTGCTGACACATTTTGAAGGAAAGCATTCTCTTATTCGAAGTACAGTTATAAAATTCTAGTTGCAGACTATTTATGTACTGCCAGAATCAAAGAAAAACCATTTTCATGTTCTGAGTATAGTTTTAATTCACCGCATACAGATTTAATTTGAACCAGTTTTGCGTACGCAATGTAACGATAAATTACCGCCGTGTACCGAGTGAAGCTTTGCATTTGATTTGCATGCCATAAGCCGCAAAATTCTGAGAAATTGACTGTTCCATGTGACTAAATTGACTATTATTTTGGGACTCGCACGCAGAAGCGATTTTAAAATAAAACCTGCCTTGTGTGATGTGGACGCGAAAAGGATTTCTCCCCCCCCCCTCCCCGGCGCTACATTCTGTCAGAGTCGATCGATCGGAGTCTAATAATATTTAGGTAGATCGCCAGCAGTTCAAGTTTGAGCACCCCTGCCCAAATGTAACGTTAATTAAGTAAGTACAGAAAATTATTTATTTCTCACTTCTTAGTATGTTTATAATATAAAGCACTCAAATGAGTAATTATTAAGCAATTAAGGTAACACTTAGTGCAGATAAATAGATCTCCAACATCGTGGAGTGTGGACTGTCTCTACTTAGTTTCTCAGCAAATTAAATCAATTTAAACACCTTCAAAACTTGACTTTCAGATTCGTATAAATAATCGTCTTAAAGTGGTTCAACCACAGTTTGAAAATGGTCTTGTAAACTGAAACAGCTGTAACAAAAATACATTCTAAATACACGCAGAACTTGATAATGATATTATAAAATTTAATTTCAATGAAATAAAAAAATTAAAAAACATTAGAAGATGTATGAACTTAAAATATTCCAAAGTAAAAAAGTTAAAAAAATAATTAATTTAATAAATGAACAATAAATAATATAACATGGCATCTCATATTGTCACAAGTATTTCTTTTTACATTCACAGTTTTTATACGCCTAGCTCATTAATGTAGACGATGTCACAAGCAGAAAATATTTGCATTGAAATATTATAAATTCTAACGAAAAACTCTAGGTAAATGTTGGAAAGTTTTGCTGTTTGTGATTAACGTTATTTTTGCTTACGAAAATAAAATATCTGAAGAGGATAAAAAATTTCTCCTCGCATATAATCTTACTCAGCATTATGCGTTACTTATTTAAATTGTTCTAAATAAGAGGAACAGAGTTGGGTTTGAGGGAGGAAAAGTATGGAAATAGGGGTTGGAGTTTAAGAATAGAAAGAGGCTTTGGATTTATTAGAGGTTAGAGTTATGTATTGTGGAAATGCTGTCCGTGTGAGGATAAAAAGTACCTATTATTCAAATGCAATGTTAAAAACCTTCGAAATCCTACGACAAAAAGCAAATCAATACAACACAAGCTTTGAAAAATACCTAAGTTAATGTGATTCAAAAAGATACCTTCGGTTCAGAAGGCGTAAGTAAAATTAAAACCTAGCCACGTGAAAATTAATTGGGTTCTTAAAAAACGTGTTTCATTACTCCTCACTCAATGGCAAATTATATTATACTCTTAAGTGCAAATGGCTAAGTTATTTTCCTAATTCTTTCCTTTTCCCGTCTCAAATGGTGTTTCGCGATATTTTTATACAGTGATGTAACACTGGTACCCCTTTTCACGAATGATGAGGAAAACATTAATTCTTTACCAAATTGGAGTCCACAGCACAATCTTGGTAAGAACCTTTGGGAATCAAAAGGTTTATTTTCATTTACCGCCTTCTTGGGGAAGGTAGACAATAGCGGTTTTTAAATTGAGATTTATCCAGATTGATTCGACAAATGTATTAATTACCGTTAAAGATTATTTAATATTCATTCAGTTAAAATACCATATTTATTTAAAGAATATCTGTTAATAATAATATCTATTTTAATAATATCTGTTTTCTGAGCTGTAATTGAAAGAAGGTGACATGATATTATATTACGTTAAACATTGAGCAGAATATGTATTTGTTTGACTGAAGCATTAACGGGAACGGCTGCGGGCTCTTTTTGACACAAACTTAAATTTGGATTTGAGACTTAATTTTGAACTGATTTAAAAAAAAAATCAAAAGTACAGTAAACATCAAGTATGGATGTGTGCTACATTATTTACATTATTTTAAATTACAAAATGTAGGCAATAAAATTATTTTTGTTTTGAAAAGTTTTAATTTTCCATGAACGTTTTTAAGTTTTTAAGTTTGCTCGTTAATGATACAGACGTATCAAAACCGGTTGCAAAAATTAAAATTAAAGTAACAAATGTACATGGAAAATTAAAACTTTTCAAAACAAAAATGTCTAGAAATTGTTACATAGTTAATGCCGAAGAAATACAAAAAATAATAAAATTATTATATTATTACATATAAAAATACAAGGTAAAGCAGTTTGTTCACAGTCCTCCTCACTAGGTATTCCTGTTCCGAGGCGTACTGTATGTTGTTGTAAGGGTGCTGATCATGATTGCATCATCTTTTATTGATTTTCACAAAATAAATAATAAATAAAATAAATAGTATTTATGTTTGACGTCTGTGGGTTGCGTTGTGGTTACTGCATAATTTTAATTATTTCCTCATCTTCATGTTTACTTAGCCATAATTTGATGTCTTTTTTAAACTTTTGTGTCTCCATGGTGTTCTTAATTTAAATTTATTGTATAGTTTTTAGCATGAAAATTATGGTTTCTCTGGCCAAAAGATGTATTTAATTTCGGGATGTTCAGTTGTTTTGAGGATTTCGTCCTTGTAGTATAGATGTGTTGGTCAGCAAGGTACTCATATTTTTCTTCAAATTTGGGAAGCGCTTTTTTGAGTATAGTTATATAATGTATATAATACTGACCACATTAAAGTTCTTAAAAAATTCTTTTGATGGAGCTCTTATGGGTACTTTCAGGATTATTTGGCTGCTTCATTTGGATGTTTGAGGCAGATCCCCCACCCTTTAATCCTATATTCTATGCGTGGTTGGCAAAGAGCAAAATATACTTTATACAGATCATTTTTATTAAGTATATTGCGTATTTTTTTAAATTTTTATTTATTTTATTTATTTTTATTTTTTATTTTATTTTTTTAATTTTTTTTTTTACAGCGATTGCCGCACAAGAATCACAACTGCTCCCGTCTGGAGCCAGTGCGACTATGGCATCCCCAATTGGGGTATGTTGTGAGGCTGAAGGTAGCGGGGAGGGGAAGGAGGTGGGGAAGAGGAAGGTTGGGAAGTACCTGGCTATTCAGATCTGGTCACCAAACACACAATTCTGAATGGTGGTCTTACACCAGGGCGATACTGATAGTATCTTCCACTCTTCGTATGTTTCTAAAGTAGTACATGAGCTTTGTAAGTTTCTTTGTAATGCTATTTATGTGGGAGTCCCATCGAAGATTTTAATTGATTTCAATGCCGAGATATGTTATGTTTCTAGAATGTATTATAGTGGGGCAGTGGCATGATTGCGTTAATTTTTTTCCTTGACAATCATGTAACTTAAGAGCATAATCCACAGTTGGTTATCCTCTGGCCACATAACACACATATTTGTACTAGTAGTATATAAACTAAAATATCTACCCAAACACCTCACTTTTCACAATGTTCTCTATTGTATTTTATTTATTTATTTTTTTCTTTATTCATTGCTTTGATGATTACATACTTTGTATAATCATTTTTTTTTATTCATTACATAATAATTTTTCTTTATTCATTGCTTTGATGGTTACATACTTTGTGGATTTTTCGACTACCATGCTAGGCACATTCCCATGCACATAAAAACTGTCGGTATGGCAACATTATTTATTTATATTTATAATTATCTCACAAAAAAGTCAAAGTTGCCTCTAATCACGCAAAATTTAATTCTTTAATGGCCTACATACCAACATTTAAAATACAGCATAGAAACATAGAAAATATCTAGTACCTACGTATTGATAAAAAAATGATTATTCAGTTTTATTGGGTATTTTGGATTGAAATCCAAATTTAAGATTTGTGTGAAAAAGGCCGTGCAGCAGTTCCACCTAAGTAGCAAAAACTTTCGAGTGGTGAATGAAATTTTAACATTTTTGCTACCATGATAGGTATACCTTCTACCTTTCTAGATTCGAAGAGATTTCGAAGAGTGAATATGGAAAGATATTGCCTTAAAATTCAACAAATGAGTGCGTTCTTGGAATCCTTAACATTAGATTTGATTCTTCTTCTTCTTCTTGGGCCCTGTCCGTTTAACGGACATTGGCTATCATGTTGGCTATGTGGACTTTGTTTACTGCGGCCCGGAACAGCTCTACGGTAGACTGGCCAAACCAGTCTTAGGTTTTTCAGCCATGAGGTTCTCCTTCTTCCAGGGCCCCGTCTTCGGGCAATCTTTCCCTGCATTATGAGATGCAAGATCTCGTACTTATCTGGATGTCTCATTACATTATTATCATCATATTTAGATTCGATAAGATTAGTTAAAATCGAAGAGGAAAATTATAATTTTCAGTTGAAATAAAAACAAAATACAAGTTTTTATACGACACAAAGGACTATTTATCTACAATAGCCCCAAGGAACTGTTTATCCTAAAAAATTAAATGTATATACATTTTATTACTACCCAAATTTCCCATTCATGACCCAAATTTCTGAGACAAGTACACGGTAAAGAAATAACTCTCTTAAATTTATAACTTGAAGCCTCCGGGAATACTTGTATTGAAAGATAAGTTTGAGATTTTTACGGTTAAAAGTATTATTCGGGCATTTCATCCAATGTTGAAGTATTTATTAATTTACTCGCTAGTTGAGAGCACCTCACATGTGGCCAGTTTGAAGGCAACAATTCATGAATTCATAATCACAGAACAAGACATAAAAAAATAAAAAGGTAACGGTCGAATTTGGAAAATGAAACCAGGATCTCTTGGCTTACCGGGATACATCGCCTAAACTAACTCGGCCATTGGGACCTATTTCTTTTACGTCATTTAATAAAGGTAATAATAATAATCAATTACATCATTGGCCTGTCCGAGGCCTAGGAGGTGAAAAGTTTGGTGTAAATTAGCAACAACATTTTTTTTAATATCATCGTCTGTGAATGAGTAATATTAGTAGCATCGAATTCAGAAATGTAGTGTATGCTATTAATTGTAGCATTGGATTCAGAAATGATGTCAGTACCCACTAAAAACCCTTGAACCCTTGACTTTAGTTGGCAGAGAGCATTTTTAGTGTCTTTCACGATGTCGTTTCACGCTTTAGATGTATTATTTGATAACCGCAGCCGTAAAATGCATAAACGCGTTTTTTTAATTAATTTTATTTTAATTTATTTGTTAGGTAATGCACAGAAAACTCGCCAAGTTGATATTAGGTTAACATGTCAACATCACCTAAGTATTGAATTCCTATAGTCTCAAATCGTTGTATGGGAGAGTTGGCAATGTAGATACGCTTATGAACGCTGCAGTAGAAAAGTGTATTTTGTCTTGTTGTTACCGGGGGTATTCGAAAGTTTATGAGTTTCAAGAGTTCGGCGTAGTCGAATTGAGAGTTTAGTATTTTGAATAAAAAGGTATTCTTCTTCCTTGCACTGTCCCAACACATTGCCTAGGTAGGCTGTTGGGGTCGGCTCTTCTCGTTCTCATATATTCTTCGGCTATATATTCTTCGGTTATGTGTATCACTTTCACTCAGGCCGTTTCTTTGTAATATTTTGGAGCATTGAGTCATCCAGGAGCTCTTTGGTCTTTTCTGGATGCCTGTTTCACTGTGTGGTCTGGTGGTCTCCGTCTTATATACCCATACCTTCCGTTCCTCCAGCTTTCTGTTTATATCCTTGACACCCAGGCTACCATGAATGCGTGAACTTTTAATCCTATCTTTTAGTGATACTCCTGCCGATCATCTCAGCATTCACATTTCTGCTGATACTAGTGGCCTAGAGTAGGAGTTGTACATAGTACCTACAGCATTCGGAGTCATACATTATCGCAATTTTGAATAGACAGATTAAATCGTTTATTTTACGTCCGTCTTCTAATTCACGTATTTTTAGAATATTTGTTAAGAAATTATATTGTAGTGGGATATTAGATTTAAAATTTACTAAACGCAGAAATAGTTTTTGTATTAACTCAATGTTATTTATGCAAATTTTATAAGATGGAGACCAAACTACTGAATTTTATTTTAATAGGCTTCTAACTAGAGATACGTATAATGGTTTAATGGATTGTAAGGGATTAAAGTTTTTAGTTGAATATGATTGGCAAAACTTAGTTTTTCATCCAAAATTACTTCGAGATATCTCATTTTTTTGACTCTGTGTTATTTGTGGAATATTCGAAAAACACAGGATTTTTATTTCTGAAGAAATTCAAGGTTTTTACACTTTTCTACATTTAAAAAAAAGATTATTTTGTACGCAGCAATCTTTAAACATACTAATATTTCGCTGTAGTATATGGCAATTATTTATAGGCATGTACGAGTATAAATATTGTACGGTTAATCAGAAGTCAACAAGTGTAACAAACATGTATTACATAATATTACAGGTAGTCTATGTTCCTCGCCATTCGCACAATAATATTAGAACAAAATAATAACTGCTCTTCAACATACCATTAGAAAAATACTGTTTACCTATTGAAGAAAATACTTAGGACCGGTTGTTTAATCAAATTCATCAAATTTCAAAGTTAATTTTCAAGTTCTGTTGCTATTTAAGTACTATGAAACATCTGACCCATGATGGAATAATAACAGAGCTTGAATGGCACTTTCACAGAACTTGACTTTTACTGTGAAATTTAACGAATTGTTTAAATTCCGTAAAATAACCGGTGCTTGGCGTTTTAATATGTGATTCACTCTGTCATTCTAATTTGAAATGTAGTAATTCTGACGAAGTTTCCAAGTGGAAACCCTTACTTAATGATATAACAACGTAAATAGGTTATTTTACGAAAAGTTATACGGTTTTTTGGATCTGCCGTTAAATATTTTACGACACTTTAATGTTAACATCCAGGTTTAACCATTGTCAAAGTCATAGAAGGGTAAATATATTATTATGACTGAAGAAGAGTGCTGTGACCAAAGATATTGAAATATAAGTAGATGTGCTATCTGCTGTTTTTACTATGTGGGTCTGCGCTTCCGGGTGACGCCGATATTGTTTACCAATTAACAAATAAACTAAAAGAACAAATAATTAACGAATAAACTAAATGAACGAAGTCTTTCCTTATTCAAAATATATTGTTAACCAATATTAATGCACATTTTCAAAAAATCAACGAAATGAACAAATTCTTTTTGTATGAAAACTACGCTAATTAGCGCGTAGTCCGGCGACAGTTGCGCGGACACCATAGCATATCTCTTCCGTATTTGAATATCTTTGGCTGTGACCAATTTGGGATCTAGGAGTCGAAAAGCACCTACGGATCACACTTCTTGGAATTTTCAGTGATTACCACAGTTGGGTGACAATTTTTTTTCAGGGGTCGATTGGGTCGGCCGTTACAGAGCTATCAAAGAAACTGGTCCTTGTTTTTTATGTAGGTACCTTATTGCGAAATGTTCACACATCTGGAGTCGGAATAGAAGAGAAAGAGGGATAACCACACGGCCACATTTTATAGTATATAGCTCACACTGATTGAAAATTTGTTGTTAATGCTGACGTGATGTCATGTTCTCTAGGGTTTCAATAAAAGGTAAGATTTCACCTTCTATGCTGATTAAAAGTAGTCAAAATTAATGATAATTAATATTTTAATGGTAACCCGGCAGTTGATCTCCCGATAGCTGACCCGCCGAAATTATAATTTTTACAAAACTATAATTTTTTGTGCATTATTTACAAATTTAAAACCTTAATTCAATTAAAAAATACCCTTAATATAATCGATAATTATAATATATAATACCCTATTACCCTTAGCCTTAATATACCCTTAATATAAAATACCCTTAATATAGTTGGTAAGTATCGATTTTTGGTACTGGTATAAAAATAAGAGTAAATTATTTTTTTTTACATTAACTCCACACAGGAGGCCCTGAGGAAAATAATTTCTCTCAGGGCCTATGTCATCTGGGATGCTGTTTGATCCGCATCTGATGCGGATGAATATTTTTCAGGTATTTTGGAACTCCAGACCAGAGGTGGCTGCCGAATTCAACCGTTAGGCGCACTTGTGATTTATACAGGGTTAGCAGTTGTGTACTATTAAAGTATCTGCGGGCCCTGTACAGTACACCTGTACAGTATGTATTAGAATTGGATTCGAACTACTCTATCCTCGTTTTCTTGGTTATCAGTGACTACTGCATTCAGGCTTCCATTTATGGAATAAAACAATAAAAAAATTAAAATTCCATTCTCCAATAATGATTATTCTTTAGATTTGCCCTGGGACTGAACCGTTTGGCCACGCCATATTCTTAATAGAATTATTGTAGATGATTGTACTACACGGAAAAATATTGCTCAAGAAACCCAAGTGTGTAGCGGAAATGAAAATTGTTTATGCAAATACATACTTTGTTTCGTAATAAAGATACCCACGTAAAAAAAAATTTTCTGCAAGAGGCATTTCATCATTATTATTAAATAATTTTTCTTTTCCCATCACAAATTCTACGGGGTTTTTAAAATATAATTTTTTATTAAACGATTTAAATTTTATTTTTTTTTTACATTAACTCCACACAGGAGGCCCTGAGGAAAATGATTGCCCTCAGGGCCTATGTCATCTGGGATGCTGTGTGGAGGGTCTTTTTGAGGAGAGGAAGGAATGAACATTGGTCTTGAAGAGACCCATGTTGTAGGAAGGAGGAAACACAGAGGCCGGCAGATCATTCCACAGCCGAGCTGTTGAACACAAGAACGAGTCGAAGAAACGACCCGTTCTCATGTGACAAATGTCAACCGTGTACATATGTTGGGCACGCGTTTGGCGTGTTTCGCGACTATGCACCGGTGCCGAAGGGATCAATGATGATAGTTCCTCGGAGCATCTTCCATTGTAATACCGGTAGAACAAGGATAGCATTCCCACCCGACGCCTGTGCTCTAAAGATTGCAATCCGTCTGTTAAGATGGGATAATCTATTAAATGGACCGCCCGTTTCCGCACAGAGTCGAGGGTATTTTTGAGGTATTTTGGAGCTCCAGACCAGAGGTGGTTGCCAAATTCATCCGTGGGGCGCACTTGTGATTTGTACAGGGTTAGCAGTTCTGTACTATTAAAGTATCTGCGGGCCCTGTACAGTACGCCCAGTTTTTGGGAGGCTAACTTTACTCTGGCTTCGATGGAGCCCCCATACCCGAGCTGGTCACTTAGGGTTACACCATACATATCAATGGAGGGCCTGTTCGGAAGATTGCTTCCGTTGAAAGATACTAGATTTTCATTTCGATCCCTTTTAGATGTAATCAGACAAGATTTGGTCTTGGAAACATTAAATTCAACGAGATTATTTTTACCCCAAGAGAAAACACTCTCGAGGTAACCGTCCATTCTTTGCTTCAAAACCCTCTGAACCGTTGGAGTTTGTGAGCCCTTTGGGGGCTTGTCAAACAAAAAGCTATCATGGACTGTACTGTCATCCGCATAACAGTGAATTGGTGCGTTGATGTGCAATAAAAACAAAGTCGGAGACAGAACTGATCCCTGTGGGACGCCAGCATTTATCGAGTGTGAGGAAGAGGTGAAACCATCGGCTACCATCTGAATCGACCTCTCCCTTAAAAAGTCAGCAATCCACGTACACAAGGATGCGGGAAGTCCGTAAGAAGGCAGTTTGTTGACAAGTCCTCGGTGTCAAACCCGGTCAAAGGCCTTGGAAATGTCCAGTGCAACTGTTTGGGTCTCACCGAAACGTTCCAGGCACCAATAAGCACTTTTTTAAAAATAACAAAAAATATGCATGATTTTACACCCAGTTCCTCCGGAATATAAAATTTGTCTCTTAAAAAAAGTATATGTTATATTTATTTATTAAATATTGTTGGATGTTGTGATTGTCTTATTTCATATTTAACTTCATTTTAGCACTGAGCACTTTTAATTTATCATTTACTTGATCTATATGTTAGACTCTCTTATCTTAAAGTTTCGCGTCTATGTCACCTTTTACTCAAACATTGCAATACTTTTTTTTATCTATAATCTCCTTTGTCTGTGGCCGCGTTAACTTTCTATTTTTATTTGTTTATAAACAAGCTGGTTGTTATACTGTCAAGTCATTCTTCTTCTCCACATTTCTCGATTTACTTTGACAATTCTTACCTACAAATCGCCAGTCAAGTGTTCAGAATCGAATCACTCTCTTTCCGTAAATTTATTCACTGAAAGTGAATACATAAACAATATCCAGTACAAAACACACTTACAAAGAATAACCTCAAACATCAACACCTCTCTCTCACTGTACGTTTCCTTGGCGTGGAAACGAAAGAAGTTACCAAAGGCAGCACAGTTTACGCCTGACTGCAGATTATCTGGAGACCACTACCTGGACGCTACGCAAATATATCGGTTTGAAATTACCTTCCTACTCAACCCCTACAAAATGTATGACTTTTGCAGTGTCATACCTTGCCTAAATGATTTTCTTAAAATAGGCAGAAGTAATACCTAATTAAGAAAACAGATTAAAATTTGAAGAATAATCTTCTCTTTGATTCGCTCAGAATTTAGTAGGTCCTAAAACGATAAATCTAATTAGCATTTTGTCGACTTTGTCAGCTATTTTCGAAGTTTAATTTGTATGAGTTAAGATGTAATTTAGTGCAGGTTCTTGAGTTTTAATGACATTAAATCAAATTAAGTCATCATGAGTCACTTGTGAGTCGTTACCTGCCTTTCGAGTTACCTTAGATTAATGATAAAATGTTTTTTCCCCATTAACACCTAATTAAAGATGTACAAGAAATCTGAAATTTTAATTAATTATAGTTATTTAACAATAATTACTTCGCATCCTAGAAGTTATATTCGAATAGGATTTCAATTAATTTAAAAAAATTAAGCGGTTTTTTTTGGATGATTCATTTTTACATTGCTTTTCCGTCGAACAAGTGTTTGACGTAAAAATTTTGTTATTTAGCCAATTTTTAACCACCGATAAACTTTTTTCGGCCTTTGTATATACCGCATTTCATGTTTCAGCCTGGCAGTGAAGTACTGTGTCGTAAGCGAATGTTATATTTGACCGTCAATATCAATGTCACGTAGGTCGTTTATGTAAATAAGGAACATTAGGGGACCAACAACGCTTCCCTGCGGCACTCCTTATCTAGTAAGAAGTGTATCGCTTGACATGTTGCATTCTACCCGACATGAAGCTTTTAAGTAAACCTAGTTAGATAAATGATTTTTGGAATCCTAAACATTAGATTCGATTAGATTCTAAGTTAGTTAACTATAACCTTTAACCATAAATTATGAGTACGAATTAAAAAAATTGACATTACAATATATTTTAGTAGAAAAATGTTTGTTTCGTGTTTGGTTCATGCTTAGTTAAGTCCGAACTAACTGGTTAAGATGCAAAGTTCAACGGCTAAATGGAAAACATTATTTTAGATTTTCACAGTCAAAATTATCACCGTGATTAATTTTTCGACTAAAAATTATACTATTTTGTGCCTCCTCTTTCTTTAGCCAGCGTTTCAGTGTCCGTCATGTCCATCTGCCCTGATAATGGAGACTGTAACTTTGTCCGAAATATTAGATAAATAAGGAGCAAGCTCAACACGGCATAATAAACCAGAAATTAATCACGATGTCTAAATGAAGGTTCACAATATAACTATATTCCATTTGTTTTTTTTTATAACCGGAACGGGAAACAATTGATCACTCTTTTAAAATAATATTGCTATTTATCAGGTTTATTACACTATACTAGCGAGGAAAGCGTTTCAGTGCCACTCAAAGAAAGAAATTGTTTTCCCTGCGTGTCCTTTCCCATATGCCCCCTTCCCCGCGTCCCCTTCCCATCAGCGTTCTTCTTCCACCTTTCTTGCCTTCCCCTTCACCCATGTCCCATGAACCCTCCCTCCATACCTCGTTCCTCTCCCCCCTCATTCCCCATTCCGTAACTCACCAAATTTTCATCGCAATCGGATGAATGGTTTAGGAAATAATAAGGACAAACAAAGTAACATTCATTTTTGTGTACTTGTATTGTTTATTAATTTTTTATAAAAAATGTTCTATCGTTATTAAGGGATTTAATACACTACGTTGAGTGATTGCAAACAAAACACAACTATAAAACAAAATGAAAGAAACATTACATTAATACGTGTACCTACGCACGTTCCTCGCTCAAGCAATATGATATTTGTAATTCTTTAAAACGAAATATTATACAAATATATCTGGTTCATTAAAACGACACCATTGCTTTATCGCGAACCGCCAACAGTATCATATTTCAATATTCATTTTGTTAATTAAAAATAGCTGAGATAGGAATATTCTTAGATCGTGGGAAATGGCTGTAATTCTCTGAAATAACGAAGTCAAAAAATTATTTCACCTTAGAAGTGAATAAACAATTTTCATTCGTCTTTGATATTGAATATTGACCGATTCAGCTAATTGTCAATTATCACCCAGCAAAGGAAAATCTATAGTTCCCGAGGACAAAGCAAATAACACAAAAGTAGTGGTTTAGAAAATGTGTTGGTACACTGACAATAAAAGACCCCGTATACGAGTATTTCTTATACCTACACAATAGTACCTTCTCCCTTGTTTGATGTCCAGTGAGGGGTATAAAAGAAAAACCGCCACTTTGTTCAATTTGATCTAATTTTTGATTAGTGATTGGTAACTTTTATCTCACTCTCTACATCTTACAACTTTTTTATTTTTTTAAAAATTTTTATTTAGTAACTATACATTTATTATTTTTTTACATTTTTATATGAAACATATATAAAATAGTAAATATATTCGTAGTCCTCCTCACTAGGAGATCCTGTGCTGAGGGGGACTATGCTTTGAATAAGTTTTCAGCGACTCCTATGGTTTAACTTCGTTGTTTGGATAAGGTTTTCCAGAAACTACTATGACGTTGTTTTAAGTATACAAGTAAGTTCATTTTCCGATAGTTCCTTCAGCCAACATTTAATGTCCTTAATGTAGCTATTTTTTCTTTTAATTTGTTTGGTACTAAGTGGGAGTTTATTATATAACTTTACTGCTAAAAATTCTGAACTTCTTTGTCCAAATGAAGAGTTACACTTTGGTATATTAAGTATGTCTGTTTGTTTGGCTCTAGTTTTATGAGCATGTGAGGTGTCTGCCTCTGAATAATTTTTGTGGTGATGTAGAATGTTTTTGGCGTAGATTTTCTGTATGCTTGGAACATCAAACTGTTTAAAAATTTCTGTTGTTGACGTCCTTATGGGGACCTTCAGTATGGTCTTTATGATGCAATTCTGAGTTACCTTAAGTTGTTTTATGTGATTAGATGCTGCTGCGCCCCATCTTATTACTCCATATTATAAAACTAAAACAATGTCTCCTCTAAGCCATTAGAAAACAATTTTTAAAACGGGTATCAAAAGCAAAACCGCCTTACTTCCACGTGTGGTGAGCTTTAAAAGAGCCGCTCTCGAAATGCACCAATCACGAACCAAAAAAACATACAAGTTCTTCACAAATCAAATAGGCCTCCCTGCTAATTTAAGGTTCTTTAGTAAGCGTTTAAAAAGAAGATGGTTTGAAAGGGTGATATATAAATACGATTAGAAGGAGCGGGCTAATATAAAAAAAAACACTTAAAATTAAGCGAAAATTATGAAAAAAATATTTAATAAAACACGACTCATTTAAAGTAGAGCAAAAATCTCCTGGCAATTATCTAAAGCAGTATTTAATAATACACAGTGAAATAATTTTTAAGAACTAAAAATCATAAAGTTTTCAAGAAAAATATGTTATAAATCGGAAGAAATTAAATGCAAAACCGCCAAAATGTTTAGGTGCATAAATGTCACAAAGCTGAGTTGATCTGCAAAACTTCCACTATTTAAAATACAATTGTTTTAAAATTATTGATTGAAAAAAATACTTGCATAAGCTTGGAAAAATAAATTACTACATGCTGAAGATTTTGCATTGATGGTTAGTGGCGGTTTTGCTTTTATACTCCTCAAATGATGAGTTTACTATTTGTTGGAACACAAAGGGTCGATTTTTATTCTTTGTTGTACATCAGATAATTTATCCAATTGTAGTACAAAACTTCTCAATTTGTCACTTTTAAATATTGGTAAGATAGTTTTAACGAAAGATAGGGCTTAAGTTCGGTTTATGGGCGAAATTCCTAAAAAATAAAACTAGTTATTTTTATACTAATTTGGGGTCGGGGAATCCGAATCTGAAAGAATTAGGCGGCGGCAAGCAATATTAACAGAATTACACGACTTTAAAAAATTTTATACACATACAGGAAAATAGCCATTTTGGAAGCATTTTGATTCCTAGAAAATCAAACTAGTTATTTTTATACTAACTATGGGCCGGGGAATCCGAATCTGAAAGAATTAGGCGGCGGCAAGCAATATTAACTGAATTAAACGACGTTAAAATTTTTTATACACACACACATGAAAATAATCATTTCGGAAGTATTTTGACACACGCAGTACAAAGATCATAGAAAAACAAGATAACATAGCTGTTTTTACCACACAAAATTAAGTATTGCCATTAAGCAGTAATATTAATAACGTAAAATAACCGCCAACTACTTGAAAAAATATTTCAATAATAATTGATAAATGATATACTGTAATGTTGTTGAAAACACAAAAAAAAAAACAAATATATATTGGGTAGCATCACGTTACTTGTACTTATTGGTGTACTTCTGCCAGTAAAATCTTTTAAATTTTGGTTCCTTTAGGCATTATTAACAAATAATTGCTTGTCGACGCTGCAGTATATAAATTCCAACTAAACAATCAACATACATATGAATTTTCAGTAAGCATAGGCACAATAACCACCAATCAAGTAGTTTATCGGCTACGCTAGGTTTGTGTAACATGGTTTGTGCCCCTTTATACCGCCTGCTCGCGTCCCTAACCTAACCTAACCTAACGCTAGGTTTGTGTAACATGGTTTGTGCCCCTTTATACCGCCTGCTCGCGTCACGGCAAAAAAACATCCCTGTTTTCAAGTAGTTTAGCGGCTACGCTAGGTTTGTGTAACATGGTTTGTGCCCCTTTATGCCGCCTGCTCGCGTCACGGCAAAAAAACATCCCTGTTTTCAAGTAGTTTAGCGGCTACGCTAGGTTTGTGTAACATGGTTTGTGCCCCTTTATACCGCCTGCTCGCGTCCCTAACCTAACGCTAGGTTTGTGTAACATGGTTTGTGCCCCTTTATACCGCCTGCTCGCGTCACGGCAAAAAAACATCCCTGTTTTCAAGTAGTTTAGCGGCTACGCTAGGTTTGTGTATCATGGTTTGTGCCCCTTTATACCGCCTGCTCGCGTCACGGCAAAAAAACATCCCTGTTTTCGAGTAGTTTAGCGGCTACGCTAGGTTTGTGTAACATGGTTTGTGCCCCTTAATGTAAGATGAGCGCGTTGATGGCACTACCTTACAAGGGTTAAGTGAAGCTGAATGCTCACTCTATATGTTATGCTTGTGGATCTCGATAGACTATGTTTATTGAAACAAATACAAAGATATATCACAGAGGGATTTACGATACTGATGGCAATCTTGCCCGGTTTGTGGGTCCCTCGTGGTCGTTTGGCTGGGCTGGTCCACAGGCAGTCGTTATTTAGTTCGTATGCGATGAAATGGTGAGTTACCGGCGGTAAATTCACTACACGTATTATGATAGCTTGTCACTTGCATAAAATAAAGAATGTACCTAATAAAATTATTCCTGTATCATTTAGGGAAGTTCTGGGAAGGAAAAAAGTATGAAGGATGGTTAGGACTCTAGGGGTCAGTGTGTCTAGGAGTGACGGACGTATAAATCCATCCCTCCTGCTTTGGTGCAAGACGATACGGTCGAGAGTGTTCAGCTGGACGGGCTAAAGGGTATCCCCAAAGCGACATCTCCCGGTCCGGCCCGCCACCCCTGCTCAGTCACCAACCAAACGTAGCGATCCACACCTATGGCCGAGGTGTTGGTTATCCAATAAACAGTTATTGGGGCGGCAGCACCGGATCGAGGGGGGCAAACCGCCTGCCCCGGTCGGCAGTTTTAATGGGCGCCAAAATCGTAATTTATATGTTTGATGGAAAAAAAAAACTTGATTCACAAAGCGTCCAGCGCACTTTGTTCTATCGATTTATTCATTTGATTTTAAAACGCCCAGTTGGTTTTTGATACATCCTAAGTTGATTTATGAACCTATCCAAAGTCGATGTTGAATGCCATCCATCTCCGCCACCCAGATTGTAAAGAACATATATTATTTTTATTGATTTATTTTGAAAACATTGCATATTACATTTGTTGGCTGTCCAACTAGGCAATTTTCCGTTTTAAAACAGTCAAAATGAGCATGTTTTTTACAAGTAATGTACATGTAAACATATCAAGAATCAAAATTACGTATTCACCACATCCAATTGTACCTTTTTGCTG
This sequence comes from Limnephilus rhombicus, assembly GCA_929108145.2. Lineage (NCBI taxonomy): Eukaryota > Metazoa > Arthropoda > Insecta > Trichoptera > Limnephilidae > Limnephilus > Limnephilus rhombicus. The sequence goes on along the minus strand of OV815278.1, from coordinate 49,986,583 downwards.
GTAATTTGAATTCAAAAACACAACCAAACAATTTAATTAAAGCCTTTGGAAGCATTGTCGACCTTGCTAAGGTTTTTATGTACGCAATCTCCCAAAATAAGCGCCGGGATGCCACTTTTCGTCGATCTTGCATAATGTTAAACCTTGTAGGAACTGATTACTTCGCCTGGGATTTTAATTGGTAATAAATCGTTACATGTTTTTTTAAATTTAATTTTGACCTAAAATCTTTATCGATGATGTAACTGATATAATTATGTGGACTAGCATATTTATAATAATTATGTAATTTATCTTTCTCGTAAATGATTAATGTAAAGAGGAAATATGATAATTTAAGGGGGTTGTATAAACTACACCCTTAGGACATAATTTGTTAGTTGAGTGAGGCACATTTACAACATCTTGGTTTAATTTTATAATAAAATCAGAGATATTTGTGCATAAATCAGTGATTTTTTGGTTCACCAGGGGTTCAACCAATTTAATGGACCTCCAACAAATAAAAAATAAACCAAAACGTTGCAATCTTTCATTGGTTATTCCGAAATGTTGTTTAAAAACAAGCTTTTTGTATAAATATGATTTAAAAGTTTTTGACTAGATATGAAATGTTATTATTTATGCATTAAACCGCTTACTCGTTAATACGGAAAACTTTTTATCCAAACAGTTAGATTTAGCTTTATTATTACGAAAAGTGAGTATTTATGTCGGGGGAGACCAAAAAACACGCAAAAAATATGCATTTAACATTTTAATTTTGTTAAAATTAATTCACTCGCGTGGGTAACGCCATGTTTATTCATCGTTTTTATTTTAACATTTCATCAATGCTGCCAATCATAGAAAAAATATTTTTGCGTAAAACAAAGTGAATGCATCATTGACAAGTTTGTACCTGTATTTATAACAGTAGAACATGGAAAGAAATGTATTAAAATAATTACACAAACCCTCTACACTCTACACAAACCCTGCGTAGCCAAAAAAACCATTCAAAACCTGGGATGTTTTTTAAAAGTTTGATGAAAAGCGAGTTTATTTTAGAGAATTTATTTTATAAGATTGGTACTTCCGACAAATGTCATATTTGGTTGTCTATTAATTAAAAAAGGAACATTCCGTATTATCCGTGCATCAAACTTCGACAACACGAACGTTCCGTATTATCCGTGAGGTGGACTAACTGCATATTTACCAAAGGCGTAATTGTGTTTCTCTGTAAAAATAAAAGATTTATTAACAATACGTATTTACAACTCTTAATAATTAAATTATCTGTTAACAAAAGATTCACTTACCCGTAAAAACAAAAGAAACAACATTTAAAACCCTTATTTCAGTTTTCTTTATAATATAAGGAATGTTTAATGAAATAATTCTGACAGTTATATTTTCATAACTCGATTAATTTCGCTAATGTCACAGCTATCAGCAGTGACATCTAGTGGGCCGCCAACTAACTTGTCGGTAACGCGGCAAGTACAAGCAAGTAAAGCGCTAATAAGTGGTTTTATTTACATATGTATAAAAATCAAAATATGCTTGCTAATACGAGTATATACTATGTAAGCTGTTTATGTATTGCTATATTAAGTATAGGCAATGTTTGAAACTTTCAAAATATCTTTTTCCACCCTCGCGAAGTTTGTTGGTTTGTTACGATCACATGACTATACATCTGAAAACATTTTAATCATTACAAAAACTCTTACGAAACTGCCAAAAATGTCACAACTTAAGAATGACATTTTGCAAACCATCGATTGTTTAATCAAAATTCAATTTTCGAATAAACTCTTTAAATTAATGAATTTGCTTGAAGTAATAAGGAAGAATTATAGGTATTTTAAATAGTTACCTCTGTTTGGTACCAAATTTCGTTGATTGTAAATATATATACAAAAATGTATATAATAAAAACAAATAATCGTTACCTCTGTTAGGTACCAAATTTCATTGATTGTTCTTATAATATATAAAAATTAATTATTAATATATGAAAATTGAATGTACTGGAACTGAATATATGGAACGCGGGATCGGGGTTAGCAGGGCGGGGAAGCGGGATAGGGGAGAGGGAAGGCGGAGAAGGTGGAGGGGGAGCGCATGAGGGGAAAGGAACATGGGAGGGGAAGGGGCGACGGAAGGGGAACGGGACGAATGGGAAAGGTCACTCAGGGAGAAACAATTTCTTTATTAAGTGGCATTGGAACGCATGACCGGGAAATCGCTAGTTCAGTATACAAAAAACTTGAATAATAACATTTTTTTATATTAACCCCATTTAGGAATCACTGACGAAAATAATTTCTTTCAGGGTTTATGTCATCTTTGGGGATGCTGTGTTTAGAGTTTTTTGGGGGAAGGAGGGAGTGAACATGGGTCTTGAAGAGATGTTAATAGAGGCAAATCGTTCAACAAGCCGTCGACTCAACGACTTGTCGTAGAAATGACCTGTTATATATGAAAGGGTACAGCCATGGACATATGAATATATCTGGACCTGCCCTAAGTGATAAAAACGTATTATTTCCCCCTCCCCTTGGAGCCGGCTATAGCTCCGCCTTGGAGCCAGCTGGGCTTACGACAGCGTCGCTTGAAACTAAAAAATGTGACGTCATCATTCTTGTCCTGACCAGCGCGCTGGTCACATCGCACATTTACGAACAAAAGTGAGAGCTTGTGCTATACATTATATCCTAATATATGTGAACGTAGCGAATATGGGCGTTTCTCCAGTGAGCTCGTCGATGGTTACAGGGGTAAGTAAATTATCAAACATTTGTAAAAGTGTCTCAACTAAACACGGCAACAAAATATTCCCGTGTGAAAAAGGGCGAACTTTCCTTTGCCAATTTCGACTACGCAAATATAATAATAACGTGGCGGGCAATTCGCGCTCCCATGTAAAAAGGTCTATTAATTAAAAAGCAGTTTTGCTTTTAAGAACTAAATGGTGATATTATAATGCGAGATGCCTATATACTGTCACATTGATTTTTTAACGAATCACAGTCATCTTCCCCTCTTCACCCTCCATAGTTTGGTTTTACCTCTCATCTGTATCTTCTGGTCTATTAAATTTGGATGTCTATGGGTACAGCGTACAAACGTCGGACGCGCGTTTGGTGTGTTCCTTGGCTGCACCGGTGCCAAAGGGATCAATGAAGGTAAAAGGTGGTACTGGAACATTTTTAATTGATAATACCGGTAGAACAAGAACAGCAGTCCCATCTGCTCTAAAGATTGCAATCTTTTCGACGGTAGTAAATATTACGGAGAACAGTTTTGTGTCTTGTCTTATTTTTTGACAGTAAATAAAACCCGCGATGGATCAAAATGTACTATTAAAAAAATTGCACTGAACTACAAAATTCGGACAAATAAATAAATTTCATAACATCAGAGATCCCCGTTGGATGCACAGATTTGTCTAAAGTAGGGCGTGTTCGTTCATATTTACCCAAATCGATAAACTTCCTGCAGGATATTGTTCCGTCTGGCTGTAGGAGTGGGTACGTGTTAAAATGTAGGACACTAATTCTAATTGCTGACTACACTTGACGTTTTCATTTCCTTTATTCTAAAACGGGATGTCTAAATAAATCATTGATGCAAAACAACAAGTCCTATTTGACGTTGTCCGTGCGTAGATTAACAAAATTAATTTAAAGCGGTAAACAGCAATCTACCATAGCGTTTCTCAACCGGGATTCACGTTCTCACATTACGTTTTTTGCGGCATAGAGGAATTAATGGAATGTAGATAAGTTACCCAGACAAAGCGTCTGGTTTTAGTAGATTTCACTAGGTTTCAGTAAGTTTCACTATGTTTCACAAGGTTTCACAAGGTTTCACTAGGTTGCAGTAGGTTCCACTAGGTTCCACTTGGTTTTACTTGGTTCCACTAGGTTTAACAAGGTTCCACTAGGTTTCACTAGGTTTCACTAGGTTTCACTAGGTTTCACTAGGTTCCTGGTTTCTGAACTAGCTCAAGCGGGCCGTGCATATGGAGATTTCATTCGCGTCAATATTTTCTATATAATATTTCTATGAATATCATTTTCACAAGCGGTGCTACATTTTTCGTTCGATTAGTATGAATAAAACGTGTCTCGTATTTTTTTTACGTCGTTATCTTGAAGAAAAATAATTCAATTCGAATGTCATATAATAAACGTATTTGAAAAAGGTGCAACCGATTAAAAATATTGAGAAAACTATGTTCTCTTTAATGTCACTGAAATTTAATTGCAACGCCTTGGTTAGCTGTCATTACGTATATCAGGTAAAGCAAACAAATACGTGTCATAAAAATGGATTGAAATAATGGATTGCAAATATTGGTCTGCAATAATGCATCCAAAACAAAGTGCAGATCAAATATCATATTCAGGCAAACAAGACTAGTTGATTTGTGGGAAACATTATGAATGTCGAATCAATTAACATTTTATGTTTATCCCTTCGTGTAAAAAAATATCTTTGATTTTGGAAGTTTATGTTCACAAGTTTACAGTAAAATGCTCTAACGTAGTAATGAACTTTTATGGTTTAATAATATAATATTGTAGTACTTAATCACAATATTGTGTTCTTCAATTTTTTTATTTGACTGTGTGCGTTTTTTTAAGGGTAAAGTGCGGTAACTTCGGGAGTATATACGACAGTATCTACAAGTAAACCAGATAAATATCCTTTTTAAAATTACATTATTTCTTTTTACTAACAAATGATGAATTTACTAGGTACGTTAATTAAATACAACTTAAAAAAAACGTTTTAAAAAACGTTTTAAAAAAACGTGTAAGGTAATTCGGAGTTCGACAAGTTAAACATGAAAATTTGAAACATACTCGTAGTAGTTAGTCTCACAGAGATTTTATAATTGACCTACCTAAGGCAAGATAAGGGAGTTCCGTAGCCTCTGAACGAAATAGAATACTTCCACGTCGTATTTGGAGAAATTTATATCTCCTAAGCCGGATATGATAACATTAATATTCGCCAACGCTTTTCATGTTTAAGAGCGTATAAACCAGAGAAAACCAGAAATATGTTTTTAAATCAGGTTTTAGACGTATTGACTCTTTTCCAAAAAAAATTATCAATTTATTTCGAAAGATTGTTCTTTTATGTAGTAAACGCATGTTTTAAATTTTGAGAAAAAATGTTGATTTTTAGTGTAATAAGGTTATACCATGGGTCGTTGGCAGATTTGTTAAATTTTCAAAAAAGATTTTGTATTATGCAACACCCATTTCAAATCATATAATCATGCAGTAAAACAAATCAATACATTATCTGGGAAACGGATTACTACAGAAACACAGAATTTTACAGAATTACAGAATTTTAATTTTAGTTTAAATAAAATCATTAAAAATATATGCATTCAAGTGTTTCTTGATGATAATTGGTCCGTTTGTGTATTTATTTGCGCACTTACAAACTAATATGTTTCACTTTTTTTACATTCTCATTTTGCTTAGACATTATTAAAAAATGATAAATACCTACTTATGATAAAAAAATAATTACAAAAAATACATAATTTTAATTGTCTTATCATCACGCCTTTCAGCATTTTTGGATGTAGGTATAATTTAAAGCAAATTTGGAATGAAATAAAATCGATATTGAGTTATAATTTTAAAAATTGGTACGGAGAAAAATTAATTTTTCTCGATGGAAACGCCCTGTACGATCGTAAGAACATCTTTCGGCGAAATGTGGATTTTCGGCCACTGGCTAGTTAAACGCCCTTAACCAAAAACGGGTTATTTCACAGAAATTTAAATGTAATATTGTCATCAAATGGCCATCCAGCGCCATTTTGTTCTTTATAAAAGTCATATATAACAATCATAGTCTTGATTCTCTGGTCAAGTTGAGCATACGTTTCAACACAACACCTTTTTGTTTCCATTGGTCAACCTAACATCTACAACGACATTTATTTGTAGCTATTGGGATAAGTGAACTTGTTTGAAAGAGTCCGAAGAAGTGATCAAAGAGGATAAAATTCGAGGAAAACAAACGAACGAAGTCTGATATGATCCTATCAAGAAAAATAACACTTTATGAAAAGAGAGAGTCTTTATTGCGCTCAAACATATTTATTGGGTTGATTGAATTGTCATTTTCACAAAAGGGGATTCGATTTTACTTGTGTTTTATTTCGTCTATCGAACCTTTTGTATACCCCGTAATGTAGGAACCCCTAAGGAGTTGATTAGAAGTCGGAATGAAGTCTTGCCAAGTAAAAGTAACGCAACAGGGAAAATAGACTTCTTTATGGCCTCTTCTTAATAATACTTTCACACAATGTACAAGTAAGTAGCCGTTTTTAGATCTTGTGGGAGGAATAATATCATACTGATTAGGTTATTTCTTTCATGTTTATTTGGCCATTGGTTTACCACCAATAATCGAATGGCTGAGAAAAAGAAAAGAAAATATATTCATTTACTAAAATTCTATATAAGTGTGATGTAAACAGATTTGATAGCAAGGTGGTTTCGGCCATTACTTTTACATACTCCAATGAAGTTGATGCTGTCCAAGAAATTTTAATTTTTACATTTACAAAAAATTGACCGTACTTCGTGCACACTAACTACATTTACAATACATTTCTATGTATTAAAAAAACACAACATACGTAGGGCGTTAAAGAGTAAATATTCACAATATTTTAAGAAATAGATTGCGTTTTTGATGTAATCATTTTATTGCCCACACAACCATTAAAGTAATCCACCAAATTAGCAGATTTCGCGTCGCCATTGCGTCTGGTGCTGAAATCAGCAAATAGTTTTTAATTCTGCTGTGTGATATCTTACATCATCAGCAAAACCCCGATTCGTTTAGCGATAGATTTTTTTAATTGTTTTACAATGGGATTAATATACGTACCACTTCAATACAGCCAATATGCTAAAGCAACGCTTGGTACGAATAAACCAAGAAAATTATACCTACAATTGAATTGTTAATTTAAACTTTATTCGATTCTCAAAAAAAAATTTTTTTAAACACTTCCATACAATATTTCGAAAGTATTATTCATTCTCATAATTTTTATTATTGTTCTTCAAAATTATTATTCCGTTAAACTACAATTAAGCAGCTTGTCAAAATAATCTTCAATTACAATGTAAATACAAGTTTATTATTATTTACGTAATATAATTGTTTATATTTCAATTTTTAACCTCATTTTCAAGTAATTGTCGTATCTGGGATTAGGGTTGTTCGACTGCGGTTTAGTTGGTTGCAACTCCGGGATTGACAAAAACTTTTTTTTTATTGTATAAACAAGAAAAAAGGTAAGGAATAGTTTTTTTTCAGAGTTATTAAATAAAAGGACTGTGTTTATTTATTTTGTACTTTTTAAAATTTTTCTTCATTTTGATTAAAAACGTTTGTGGCAATCTTTAATCAAAATTTTTCACATTTGAAGCTTAAAATATATAAATTTTTAAATTCCAAAAGTATATTTCAAATAAAAAAATCTAAAATGTAATTTTCCCTACTTTTGATAATGGTATTTATTTTTACGACATCTTAAAAAATAAGAAATTTACAAGACATTTAAAATACGTTGCTCCGAAATTCTTTCAGAAATAATAAATAAAACAAACACATACAACAAATAAACAACCCCCTTTAGCTGTGTGTGCAATGTATATATCTTTCCCTGAACAATTTTATTATCATTTTTTAATTAGTAATGTTTTCAAATCCACGGTCATTTATCAACGGAACAAAATTTTCACGACGGCTGTCGGTCTCTACACACCGACAGCTAAACTTCATCTAAGGGTAACCTAATGGAGTACTAACTAGTGCCATCTATGGGTTGGTTCTTTCACTAACCATAAGGATATTACAGAAAGGTATCATGCAAGTTTACTTTTATATCGGTTTTAATGTCTTATGTTACAAAATTATACAAAAATGCCATCTTCCAAAGAATACTAAAAAAATCCACCTATTGGATTCAGTTAGCGATAGATTCAAAACAATGGGATTAATATACATACAAATGTTCAGAACTAACACGGTTCAACTACATTTTCATTTTATCATAAAATAATACACAAAATTTTCATCTAATAATAAAATTAAAATCAAAGATCAAATCAATTACGAACATTCAAAATGCCGATAAAATCTAAAAGATTTACTACAACATAAATAAATTTCCGATAAAATTACATCAAACTATTCATAATATTTTCATAAAGTAAATAAGACAAATCCTCTAAAAATTTTACATTTACATTCTTGATACAATTTATCGATTTATTGTTTCCCGTAGGCCTTTATATTTTTTTCCAATAATATCATATTATTATTCCTTTATATTATAATGTAATGGTACTACTACCCACCTAGGGATGCAACGATGTATCGGAAAACCGATAAATATCGATATACCGACCCCTAAAAATATCGATATTTCAATATCGAAAAACACAAAACATCGTACCGAAATATCGAAAAACCCGCCCAAATTAAAATACCCACAAAATCGGGTGAAAGAAAAAACTGGTGGTGACGACGAGCTTACGTTATATCTTTCTGTTCCCTATAAATACTCTAAAAGTAAACATTGTTGAAACATGGCAATAGATGCAAGGTGTATACCTCAGACTTTTTAGAGTGGCAATAAGTCATCTACCAATTGTGGCAACAAAAGGCAGGAGCCACTATAATTCAGAACAAAAACCGGCCTCAAGGAACTAGACTCTCAAGGTTACTATTTTTAAGTTCGATAACTGATACAAAACACTGGCATTAATTTTTTAAAACAAATTTATGAAAAAAAAAAAACATTTTATATACCTATCCAAGTTTTGTGATTATTCAAATAGCTAAGAATAAAAAATTATATAGATAATCGATAAACGTTTGATATAACTACAACTACATTGGATTTCTTTAAAGCTTTAAAAAGCTTAAAAAAAAGAAGAAATATCGGTATATCGGCCAACTAGACCGATATATCGGCCTGCTAGGCCTATATATCGATATATGAATATCGACTTACTTCGACCGATATATGAATATCGATATTTTTAAAAACCTTGCATCCCTATACCTACCTCAAACACGAGAATTGATTTCACAACTGAGATGGGTAGTATTGTTAAAAAAAACAAACAAACAGCTAGTTAACCACTTTGAACCACTGTATGTATCTTTTTAAAATCAATTATAAATAAATAAATAACCATACCAGACATCTTTCGGTTTTTAAGTGTTTAAAATATGCCTTTATAAACATATTTTTATTTCATAGCTATTTAAGTATTAGTTTAGTATGAATAAGTACACCGTTTTTATGAAACATTCAATAAAAGGTATATTGTTTTTCCAGCAGAACACTTTGCCGACCGGGACGAGGCTAGCGGGGCCGTACACTTATGGAAGGAACGCCATTTTCAGAGCAAGACGGGACAGTAGCGTCACCGAGCACCATGTCATTGACTCGGCACAAGGTAATACTTAACCTAACCTATTTATATTACTGTTATTTATTAAGGTACGTGTTTCGAACCTAGTCACAATTGTTAACCATGTGATATATAGCATGTGTGCCAAGTTAAAACAGGTCAAGAATCGGTTTTTTACGGGGATCATTCAAAATACAAAATGGCATTGATGGTCGGTTTAGGGTTTTCAATTGTGAAGCTAAATCGCTGGCTCATTACAATTAGGTCGTAAAACGTATTGAACAGCTTCCATCTGCTAATGAATGATTAACCCCTCAGGCCCCGGCCATGTTTTGTCCGCGGATCGAAAAATTTCCGCCTTGCAATAAAATCCAAATAAATGGAATATTTTGAACGTATCCCAAAACAAAATAAACGGTTTTTGAAAGGTGATGAAATAAGATTTCAAATTATATAATTTGAAAAATGCATATAATTTATGAAATATAAAAACTTTGCAAGCAAGTATAAAAAGTTTTAAAAATGGCTCAGCTTACGTTTTTTCTAATTAACGGCCCGCAATCCGGATTTCTACCGATTTATTACATATTTCCGTTAAACACGGTAAGTTTTAAAGCTCTTAAAAAAATATATGTTAATCTTGAAGATAATATCTAGACTTTGCCCGCGCCGAAACGCAAATTATGTAAAAATCTCTCGATAGAAAAAAATCGCAATATGCTCTAAAAATTATTATAAAAACGTTTGTTTCAGTTATTTTACAAGTTATATGAATGAAAAAATTCATAGCGTTTCTTTAAATGCTGTTTAAGATAATGCCCGCGAGAGTATTGCTCTATTTTAAATGAGTCGTATTTTATTAAACATTTTCGCAATTTTCGCATCGATTTTGTCTCTCCATCTTCTTCTTTTCGAACCCGGTTGCAGAGCCTTAAAAATATCGTAACGAAAATACACATACATATTTTATTTGAAAAATGTATAAAACGTTATCGTTACCTCACTTTTTTGTCGTCCAATGTTAACATAATTAATAAAAAATACTCAAGGTTTCATGGTTTTGTTTTTCAAACTGTGATGCGAAACTTTGTTTTTATAAAGATGAGCAGTTACTTATTTTGTGATTAATTTTTATATTTGAATATGAAGCGTGATGTTTTCTCTTTCTAACACCGTTTAGATCATATTACTATAATAATAAGGGAGGCACAACGATTTCTATGAGACCTACATGAGTTGTCAAGCAGTAAAGCATAAAGCGCTTGAAATTGAATATGTTGACTATAATTTTGTATTTAGGCTTTACCATCAAAGTATTAACCTATGGCACGATGCCTAATGCAATTACTTGCTCTTGTAAAATATGCTAAACGCATATATTGTCGGTTTTAAATCATTTTGTGCAGTAATTTTGAAACTAATACTGCGAAACAAACATCTTTGTCCTTTACATAATGCTCGCTGCGAGCCAGGTATCGCCGAACCCCATCGACCTGTCAAAAGCCAGGCGTATTTGAAAAAACCGCGCGGAAATTACCTTCCTGACATAATATATCCTCCTCAAATGTCCGTATAAATACGAAAATGAACTGATATTTTTATTTCTACACAAACCTGAATAGACCCATACGTGAAAAATTACAATTCAAATATGTTAAAAGCCTAATAAATAAACGCATTTATATGCATTCGAAAACGAACACAAAAGCGAAAAATTCGATTTTTCAGTTTATTTTATTATTACGAAAAGTGAGTATTTATGTCGGGGGAGACCAAAAAACATGCAAAAAATATGCATTTAACATTTTAATTTTGTTAAAATTAATTCACTTTCGCGGTAACGCCATTGTTTATCCATCGTTTTAATTTTAACATTTCATAGACAATGCTGCCAATCATAAAAAAAAAAATTTGTGCGTAAAACAAAGTGAATGCATCATTGACAAATTTGTACCTGTATTTATAACAGTAGAACATGGAAAGAAATGTATTAAAATAATTACACAAACCCGCTAGACAAACCTTGCGTAGCCAAACAAACCATTCAAAACCTGGGATGTTTTTCAAAAGTATGATGAAAAGCGAGTTTATGTCAGAGAATTTATTTTATAAGATTGGTACTTCCGACAAATGTCATATTTGATTGTCTGTTACTTAAAAAAGGAACATTCCGTATCATCCGTGCATCAAACTTCGACAACACGAACGTTCCGTATTATCCGTGAGGTGGACTAACTGCATATTTACCAAAAAAACAATTATTGAAGTTTTTTTCCTTACCCATCAGTGGGGCAACCGGCCAATGTGAGGTCAACTGAACCCAGAATTTTAGCATGGGCCAATTGCCTCAGGGTTTCACCGAAACCAGCATCTCAGTAAAGACTACTTGCCTCCGCCTGTCACCGAACCCCGTATTGAATTGCCTCCGGTTTTCCCCGAACCTGTATCTTACATCGGCGATTTTAGTAATATCGCCGATTTGCCTTCGACCCTCACCAAACCTTTTTACCCCGGTGAGGACGATTTGACTTTTTGCTAACATCGATCCAACGGCTTTGTTTTATTCTCGTAATTTTTCACGCTCCTCTAATTTCTTGTCGACAATCTTTACGTTTCACCTGTTCAAGGTTTACTTGCATAAGCTCTTTCCTGGAAGTATTCCTAAAGGATTAAAATACTAGTAACGCGTCGAATGTCACTTCGAGTGGAGTCTTTTTGACATTAATACGATCTTTGTTTTAACAAAATTTAAAGCTCGTTTCAAAATAAGTCTCAACCATCTTTGTTCTTTGCTCAGTCGTTAATTTCTTCGTGTTTAAAGGATTGCAATTTTTCGTACGCTGGAGGTATTTTGTAAGAATGTAAAATATTAATATTATACGATTTTCGATTAGTAGGTATTAATTTTTTTTCACCGGACTGAAAATACAACTGTATTTCGAATGGTAATTCATATTCGAAGTATTTAATCTTTTGACAGATTCATTTTTTCTACATAGTTCAGTATGATTTTTCATGGTGATTCATCATGTTTGCATCCTTAGCTGGATTTAGTATTCAGTTGTTGAACAACATTTTAATATTGTTTAAAATCACGAAATAACACAAAAGAAGTTAACCAAGTAGGCAACTAATATCATTATTGCTCTTGGTACAGAATTGTAGTATTGCTTGAGTAAATAGTCTAATATAAGATATAAGATTATTGCAGTGAAATGAAAAAAAAAGAATAAATTATTATTAATAGTTTTGAGCATTTTACTTTGATCGTTGAGCTTTTAAGTTTGTGCATTTTAGCTTTGAGCTTTAAGCTTTGAAGGCGTTTGTTTGGCATTAAAAACAGCTGAAATAACCGGCGTCGCCCGGTTTTGAGCGCAAAATTCCATTAAGAAAAGAATGATCAAAATTCTGTTTTAAGAGTGGAAAAAGGGGATGGGAGATTAATCAAAATTTCCTCGGGCCGCAGTTTGCAAAGCCCTCCATCACAGGCGTCACTCATCGTATGTTGTAGGGCAATATTACCCCAACGAACGCGACATTATCAGTTAGATCCCTGTCGAAATGCGAAAATATATCGAGTTGTTCCGAGTTGGATTGGAATTTGGATAAGTCAGATAATGGACATTACTTCAGTTGTTTGTTTTAGTTCCTACTTTGGCTTTACAGCCGACTTTGGGCTCGTTAAATAAACACATTTATCGTTGACTGGATAATTTATAATGGATTATGAAGGAAGTTACGGGAATAAATGGATTATCGAGAGGCTTTTTAACGGAAAAAGACAGATGGATTTGAAAACAACGATCGGTCAATTAAAAATCTAGTGTATATGAGTAAAAAACTTTTGTAAAACATTTTTTTTATTTTTTCTTTATTTATTTTACATTTACATAATATAACATAACATAGCTTATATATTTTATACACTCTCCTAATAAGGCAAATGCTTGTGTTTAGGAGAGGAAAACTTGTTAATAACTTAAGATTTATTTAAAAAAAATCCTTATCACAAACCTCGGAATTCAACTTATGAAGAGATTTAGACTTGACATATTTTTTAAAGATTATAAGGGTAATTAAACAAGAAAATATAGGATGTACATAAAACATAAGAAATAACAAACAGTCAAAAATGTATCGAGAGAAAGTAAAATTTATATGGTGGTACCACTAAAATAAGATTTAATTTTTTTTTTACATTTGTCGTAATTTTTTTTTCTGTTCGCATATCAGCGGGTAATTGCTTCAATAATTTTATTATTATATACACATAGTGATTCTGTACTGTTGTGGTTCGTACGGGTGGTACAGTTAGTCCACCAATAAAAGTATTCCTTATGCCAATATATAGCAGTGGGGTAATATTTTTATTAAAGATATCGTTGTATAGCTGAAGTAGTGCTATTTTTTCGTAAATTTGTAGGGTAACAGGGAATTCTTGAAATACGTTTATTGTTGGGTAGTAATATGTTTTTTTAGGATAATTTTTATAATAATTTTTTCAATTGTTTCGAGTGGGAGAAGGGATGGTTTACATGCACCCCCAAGCTATGATTCCATACTGTAGTACACAGTGCGCAAGTGCAAAGTAAATTTCTTTTAATATTTTTAATAAAATAGTTTTTCTAAGTCTGAAAAATATATATATTAGTTATAACATGATCACGTAAACTTTGAAACTTTGCTCTATTTTAAACGAGTGTATTTTATTAAACATTTTCACAATTTACGCTAAAATATTATCGTTTTTAATATTAGCGTGCTCCCTATATCGTCCGTATTTACATATCTCTCCTTCTTTTTGAGCGGGAACTATCGATATTATCGATAATTGTCATCATTCAGCATAATTTTCAAGATATACCAACTATAAACTCGATCTACCTATAGAAATCATAAATTACATTAACTTGATGAAAGAATTAAATTATTTGAAGTGAAGACTTCTTTAGCACCGTTGTGATTCGAAACTTGATGAAATGAAAAATCGACACTAAAAAGAGACATACTCGTACGTCTAAAGGATTTAGCCTGCGAGAGAATGAAATAGAATAATGAGTCTCCTCTTTGAGCGGTACTTCGTAGCCTTCACACTCTTCTACTTTAGTTGTGAACTGCATACTTGAATTTTTGAAGTGAAAACTTCTTTAGCACCGTTGTGATTTGAAATTCGATGAAATAAAAAAAATAGCGAAACTAAAAAGATACAAATACATACATATATAGAATTTAGACTGCGAGAGAATGAGATAGTATAATCTGTCTTCTCTTTGTGCGGTGCTTCCTAGTCCATTGATCTCCCCTTTCTCTCATGTAGAGTAAACTTGTTTCTGACTTGACTTTTATTTTTACAATTGTTCAATTTGGGACTAAATAGAAGCTCACTTGATTTACCAAGTACATGCGAGACTGGGACATTACAGAATATTTAAACAATTGTATCAGTAGGTCTCGCCCTCTCATAACTCATAAACCAGCTCTTAGCTGGACAATACTTACCGATCTGTACTCGTTATTCTAATAAATATAATATATCGACCATTCGCGTTATTTATTAATCCTCAAGTATACAATAATACAAATCTTACTAATATTATAAAGGCGAAAATTTGTATGAATGTTTGTCACTCTTTCACGCTAAAAATACTGAATGAACTTTAAAATTTATTTCATTAATAGAAAGCCACATTATTTGCGAGTATTATAGGCTGTACATATTGGTAAGCCCTGGCGTTATGAAATTATTTATTATACGTTTAATGTACAAATGAAAAGCAAAACAAATCATTGCTTGGTAACTATAAGTAATAGGTCACTTGCATGGATTTCATAACGACTTGGAAAAATCGTGTGGATAGATTATTTTACTAAGATTACGAAAATGTTAGCAAATTTTTTTAGAAATAAACAGTTTTTTTTAAATAAATAAATCCATTATTTGGGCTCGTGAGGTCACCAAATTAAAATGTCCCGTTTACGGTAATGTTCTTTTAATTTTATAAAATTCTACACTGATTTATATTTTTTTTACATGGCAACACCGTGATTTCAGGCGAATTTTTGAATTTGACATTTAACATTCACTAGATTTATTGTTTGTTCTCTGTGAACTTATCTTTTGGTTTGACGTTTTGACAGATGTTACGAAGAGAACCCCGTAAATTTTAGGCCTTCTGTACCTGTTTTAGAAGTGTAATGGTAATGGTGCTGATTTGAACAAAATAAAATTTTATGATATTCTTATTCTTATTATAATCTACAAGTACAAGAATATTAAAATGGATTTAGTCATGTATAATCGTTGAACATTATAATGATTAATGATTTAAAAGATGGATCAAGGAAAAAAATATTTATTAGATGTAATATTTTTGTCATGCCTCGTCAATCTCCTGTGCAATTCTTGTGGAAAACGTTCTTTTGTTAAAATGATTTTCGGCTATGTAATTATCATTTTTTCGCACCCATAAAATTATGTCTGATTGGTGAAAATGGTCTGATTTTTCGGATTGAAATTTTCAAAAAATTGCCAGGGTTTCAAAAATACGGAATGTCCTGGAATATTTGCCTACACCGGAATTTTTTTAAAAATTTAATGCAAGTTGCCTATTGTTTGACGTGCGCTGTCATTTTGTTATTTGTTTAGTAACGGGTACAGAGGGGTTGATGAGGGAGTGGGGGAGGGGAGGGAGGGGGGGGGGGGGGGGGAGGCGGTGGGAGAGGGAAGGGGGGTGGGGGGGACTCGAGTGATATAATGTTAGCTTTTATTATTATTTGGCATATTCATTTTAAAATTTCTTTTCTACAAATTTTTCTTCTTTATTAGGTTTCCACTAAATTATTAAATATATCACATGTCGGTTGAAGTGCCCATACGGACTAACATTATATAAATAAATATACAAATCCCTCACTAACATCTCGGTTTTAAAATCATATGTTTTTGAGTCGTGTCGAGAATCGACCCTATAACCTTGAGTTTCTGAGTCTGAGCCTAAAATTAATAACGTGTTATCTGATCTCGACAATCCGACAGTTCAGCTCATTTTATCGAATAAAATTTATATTTCCATTTTCAAGAAATACATAATGCCGAAATTACGTATTTTATCTTGAACACTCATTTATAATGTCTAAATGTCTACCTTTTCATTTAAAGTGTCAATAAAATTTTGCTGTTGCTTATCATATTAAAATCTGAGTAAAATGTCAATATTCATAGAAGCTCTCTCCATCAGAACTTTTTCATCAATTCAATCTTTTTCTTTTGACGATTTATTTGTATTTGGAATGGGAAGAGTGGCACTATCTAATTGAAAAATCTTTTACTCAAGATATTTTATCTAACATTATATTTTTTGTGCTACCTTTCTAAAAATATATTCCTTGACATTATCAACGAATATTTTAGGGTTTATTATTCAAGGAATTTGAAATTGAGATAAGTAATTTTAATATCTTAACATGCTTTCATTCCGCCTTCTTCAATCTGTTATTCTAATTCTAGGTGATATTGATTTGAGGGAAAATATTTTTTAATTTAAAAAAAAATAAAAGAAAACAATTTTTTTTTAGCAAATATGCTCAAATTTAGATTTGTTAAACAGGTTTTCAGGATAAACAAAGAACCTTTTTTCTAATTAAATAAAAATAGCACAATTAAAAAAGGTCAACGAATATTTAGGGATAAGTAATTTAGAGAAGCATTTTTTTTTTCACTGAAAACATATTGTTAGCTAAATATTATTCGCGGTATTTAAATGATATTCGCGTTGTCATACACAAAAAAAGACAGAGAAGTAATAAGATATACGTTGTTCTTATGCGTGAAATATTAATCATAAAGGAAAACGTTTGGATAACTTAGAAGCCTTGGAAATTAAAAAATTCCGTAAAAATAATGAATCAATTATCAACAAACAAAAAATATTGTCTTATAGCCCAATCATGGATTTTTTCCCCTACCCACCCACTCTACATTAATACCTACCCACCCAATCTACAAACTAGCAACGGCTCCACCTCTACCGTAATAAAACATTGTTCGAAACTGTCAAATTATTATAAGCTTTCCCTAAAGAAGGAACGTTTGTTCCGAAACCGGTCCGATTTACGCATTATATAAGTGGTTTATACAAAGTTGTATTGTTTAATTTTTTTTAAATTTTTTTTTATGTACAATATTCTATTCAACTTATTTCATTATAATCAATGGTATTTGAGGTCGCACTCCTCCGAAACGGCTTAACCGATTTTTATGTATATTTGGTAGGTACGAGAATAGGTTTGAAAGTATATTTCATACCGCTAGGTGATTAGGGTGTCCCTTCCAGAAAAAAAACTATTTTTTTGACAATTTTTTTAAAAATATATTTTTGTATTTGGCATCAAAAAATACTTATAACCTCAAATTTTAACTCTAACACCTCCACCCTCCCATTTTTTAATCGCGATTTTAGTATTTTTGTATTAACCAATTTAACCGTTCTTCGTATTTCAAACAGAACGAAATTATTTATGTTGTTGAATGACAGATGGCGCTACTTTCGCCTCATCGAACTTTCATCCACACATGCGCAAGACATTCACGAGAAGCGCCGCGTCTTTTTGATATTTCATTCGGCATCATGTCCTCGCGTGGGCAAACCATCGAGCTTATTTGTGTTGGCTAAAGACGGACTGACAAAAAATATCGTACACTCAATTGCTCTTCGAAATTCATATTGATTTTCTTTATTTCATTTTCCTACTTTAATTGGTGTTTTTTGTTTTTATCGGCGGTCATCTTCTACAGCGCTCCATTCCTCTTTTTCTCATAGATCCCATCCCCACAGCGTCCCCAAAGATGACACAGACCCTGGAACTAATGTTAAAAAAAAATGTTTTAAAAAAAATTCGAAAAAAATTCGAATTTTTTGAGATACGCGGCGTTATAATGTGAGCGACGATATAGAACCTATCTAAAACAAAGCAATTTAATATGTTATTTTTAAACAATGTAATATAGGTATATATTTTTTAAATTTCTAAGAGTAATTTTAATTTTTAATAAACTTCATTTATACAAAAAATTATTTACTAATGAAAACGCCTTCGAAAAGTGTGTAATCTGCGGTGGGTTGAAAATAATTTCGAGCAATCGTAAGATAATGAGAACACAGAAATTTAAGATTAACGACCATTTTAACGAATTTCTGATCCCAGCATAATTTCCGCCAACGAATGTTTCCCAGAGTCGGAATGAATTCTTAATTATCTTTTGGCAATTTAATTATTCTCCAGGAAATAAGTTATCTTTGAACTCGGATTCTTAATTCAGTCGTTTCTGAGTGCATTTCCACAAAAAAATATAATGTCTCGTTTTAGCGTCGTGCTAAAAGTATATGTTAAAAGTAATACGTTAAAACGTTAATAATACGTTAACTTTATTTTTAAACCGATTGCTTTACAGCCGGTTTCTTAGTAAAGCTTGTGGCATAGAAGTGCACCTACTCGTACTAAATGGATTATCGGGAAACACATTGTTGACTTAAGCCGACTTAGGCAGTCTCTATTGTGCAGTGGTAAAGAAAAAAATAAGGAGGATCCGTAACTCTGGATTTTAATAGCTTCTCAAATTTGTGTTTTTTCTTGTCCAGGTCCATTATGTTTTCTCCATTTAAAGTCCCATGACGCATTATTGACCTTGATGTAAACTAATTATGAATTACAACTTCAGATGCACTTGAAAATGGACTGAAAATACTAAAGAACAAAACGAGAGAAAATGGTGTTTGCAGGAATTGGTTGATATGAAAGGAAAAGGGTAACCAATTACTTACCAATTTATCCCTGCGAAGGAGCCACAGCATAGTCATATGGTTCTACCGCGTTACCTCGAGGTACTTATCAAATACCTTTAGTACAAAAAAGTAATACAAAAAAGAGATTATCCACACCAAAAACACCAACAACTTGTTTCCAAGATAATCTCGAATCTTCTTATGTCTTTCAAAAACAAATGCACTCGATTTTGCTATTTTTCTTGCCATTGTTCCAAATTTCAAATACTTTTCCAGCAAGGTGGTAATTAGGGAGAGGTGGAAACTTGATAAATAACATCCCGGTAGGAACTACGTATGTCCTGATTTAAAAAACTGACGTCATGAGTTGGATGGTTGGTTGTGAGTTATTTGAAAATCCCAAAATTTTCTTCAATTCTCATTCCCAAAATATGGGAAACAGAAATAGATTAAAAAAAATTAAAACCCCCTACCCTAGTAGTCTGATTTTGTGTTATAAAAGAGTAAGTTCCAAAGGTTAGTTGAAATAGTTGAAGGTCCCTGTAAATTGAAAAATGTATGCCCAAAAGCTTCAAAACCCGAACAAACACAAACATTGTTCGAAGCCAGTTCAAGTTTTGTTTCAGCGAACCTGCAGTAACACAACAGCCCACATTTTTTTGCAACTACCACAGCTACCTTGCTTTAAATTGCTTGAATTTTTGCTTTTTGAGTAAATCTAGTTCACTGCGACGGTAGAAGTTATACGGTGTTCATTTTTTGTTGTTTTTCGTTGTTGCCAAAAACACCCCATATGCAACAAACACATACATTCACTTCGACCGTTCTTGGGTTGGTATAATGCATGCCATAAAATTTTAAGAAATGCATTCATAATTCTAAAAAGTTCATAAATGTGTGGATTCCTTTACTAAAAAGGTTTTTGCATCTTATTGTGAAACTGAGTAAATAATACGTAGTATTTATTTATTTATTGTTTGAGAACATTTACAGAATATTAATATAAAAAAGTTATAAGACGGTCGTTGTAAAGGGTGTACACGTTAATAATCCGCTTAAAAATATTCATAGAAAAAATAAATTAACAAAATAATTCACAGAAGATAAACATTAATTAGAAATAACAAGATGTAAAAATGTAAAACGAGAAAAGAAAAATAAAATAAAGATTAAAATATGATGTAAAAAGAGAATAATAAACGAAATAAATAACAACCATTCATATTTGAGTTAATTCTGGAATCGAGCATATTTTGTCAGAACATCAAAATAAATCCGCTTTGTAATAAAAACCAAATAAATTTTTCTGAAGACATCCGAAATTAATAACTGTTTATGAAAGGTGATGGAATACGTTTACAAATGTTATTATCTATATATATATAGATAATAACATTTGTAAACGTTATTATCTATATATATATATATATATAGATAATAACATTTGTAAACGTATTCCATCCTATATAAATGAATCCGTATTCCATCATATATAAATGAATCCCTGTTTCTCTTGGTCACGCCATAACATCAGAACGACTTTACCTATTTCATTAATCTTTTTAAAAAAAGTTTTCTAATACTTTGTAGAAGGAAGAAAAAATAAGAAAATTGAATAATTTCTGAAAACTTAATGACTATCTTAACTTCGCACGTTGTTCACTTGAATTTAGCAAGCCGCCGTTTTTTCGTGTTGAAAGAATTGTATGTGGATTTTGAAAATTATAGATATTTTAAATAGGTAAATATGTTAGGTACCAAATTTGATTGTTTGTTCTAATAATATACAAAAATGAATATTTGTAATATACGAAAAATGAAAATTTGAATAAAAAAATTGTAATAGGTGGTACGCGAGCTGTTGAAAACTGAATGAACTGGGACTGAATATATGAAATGCCGGAAGGGGGTTTGCGGAACGGGGGAGCGGGAGAGGGGAGAGGGTGGGCGGGGAAGGTGGAAGGGGAACGCGGGAGGGTTGGGGATGCGGGAGGGGAAGGGGACGCACGGAAAAACATGCAGGGAGAAACAATTTATTTCTTTGAATATGGCATTGCAACGCACGCCGGGAATCAGCTAGTTAGAAATAAAAATGAAATTTTTTAAATATAAAATTTTAATACCAACATAAAAAGTTTAAAAAATGTCTCATCTTAAGTTTTTCTATCTAAAATTACTGATTACGAAAGAAAATAACAACACACACATATTTTCTTAAGCAAATGAATTATAAACGTTATTATCACCCCACGTTTATGTCAAAAAAAATTCTCGAAATTTTAATCATTTTTCTCAAATTTCTATAGGAAACTTTGATTTCACAGAGGTGCACATTTAAAATGTTCTGTGGTTAAATTCTTGATTTGAATATAAAGCGTCGAGTTTTCTCTTTCCAACACCGTTTAGATCATATCTCTCACCATTACAGTAAGTGCCTCCGTTCACGGAGATACTTACAAGCTACTCAATTCTCGTGCGCGTATCATACGAGCCGATCGTAAGTACCCCCGGTAAGATTTAGCTGGTGCCAAAGTTGCCAACTGTTAGCTATGGCAAATTGCTAGACATCTTACAAAATGTTGCTAGATTGCCAGTTTTTTTTACCCCAAAAAGTTGCTAGAAGTAGCTAAACGTTACAGTAGGTAGATAAGTTAATACGATAAAAGACAAATTCTGACAATCGTTTTTATTTCCATTAAATCCAACAAAAGAGAATAAATATCTTATACACTTATTGAATAAATAAATAAATTGAACATTCATATTTAAAGAGGAAGATCAGAAGATGTCGATGGCTGGGGTTCAGTATCTTTCAGTGATTTTGAATATTTTTCAGCGGTACCCATTTTATGCAGTACATCTTTAGGCAAAACACAGTTATAGCGTCACCCACGGCATGTGGAGTCTAGGAGGTTTTGGTTATAGCCGCATTTACCACTTTTCCCGAGAGTCTCTAATGCAGAGGATTGAGTTAAGAGGTTTTTTTTATTATTATTAAGTTAAAAGAAATATAATATTTCGCGTTTCGAGTTGTCAAACTCATTCGGTTTCTTAACTTATTTTAAACTAAATTCATCTGAGAGAATAACCTCTCTACCTCTGCATTAGAATGTGGTAGTGAAAGGCAAGTTAAAGCAAGAGTACTTATATCTTGGTATGTATTGTCACCGGAAGAATTGCTATAAAACAATGACTAAAAGTTGCTATAAAAAGTAGCTAAAAAGTTTAGCTACAAGATTCATTAAAATGTAGCTGTCTGACATCAAATAATAGCTAGATCTAGCTATAAAGTTGCTAAGTTGGCAACACTGGCTGGTGCCCGTTCACGGCGCTACGCGGTGGTCGTCGGCTTCCAATCAGTATCACGATAACGACAGTGCTGATCGCACGCGACAGTCGCATCATTTTTGTATGATACTTATTCGTTTGACGTTTGACAGAAATGGCGTTGGAACATGAAAGTAATGATAGATTTGTTCTGGAAGTGGAAAAAATGCATGTTTACATAACTATACTTTACCAGAATACGTAAGAAACGATTTAGTGGAGAAGACATGGATTGATGTTGGAAAAAAAGTCATATGACATCGCATGACAGCGTGTTCACTCCACGGCTGCACGTGAAAAATGACCAAGTTCAGTACATTTCGGATAGCGCCGTGTACGGAGACTAGCATTAAAAAGTGGTATATCAGCAGGGTACTTGTGGTTTCGTCACAATTACGTAGATTGTAAGTATCTCCATGAACGGAGGCACTAAGGGAGATACGACGATTTATGTGATAAATTTGGTCTCCTGTGATTAAACTGTGCGTCTTGAATATCGTTTAGGTATATTTGAACACAACTTGAAATATTTTGTTCGAAGGGAAAGATTACAAAACAATTAGATGAAAACAACAATTTTAATTATCTACTTGTACACAAGTTTTTAGATGATAATAGTTATATAATTTTTTAGATTGTATGCTGATTACGTCGGACGAGGGCCACTTCTTCTACAAATCCGTGACTGACGAGAGCACAGTATGCGGAATCTTCATGATCACTGATCCTACCAAGCGAGTGGAGATGGTTTTCACGTTTCTGGACGTTCCCTGTGAATCCTCTGGACTTGTTGCGGTAAGTCGACAATGCCATCTATTTTTTTTCCTTTCTAAACAGTAGTTAATTTCATCTCAATGCTCAAGAAAAGAGTTTAAAACAATTGTCACAACAATACAAGGAAAGATGTTATACTTTTTTTTCATTAGTTCCACACGGGAGGCCGTGAGGAAAACAATTCCCCTCGGGACATATGTCATCTTTGAGGATGCTGCGTGGTGGGTCTTTTTAAGAAAGGAAGGAGAGGAAGTTCTGTTAAGGAAAAAGTTATCAGGGATAGGTAGGAATTTGGGGGTCAGTGTGTTCACGAGAGACGGGCATGTGGATCTATCCCTTCCACTGCGGTGTTTAGAGAGAGTCCTACTGGAGAGGTCAAATGGTCTCTGGGATCTGTCACCAAACGTAACGAACCACTTGGAGTTACCTATGGCAGATGTGTTGGCAATCCAATAAATGGTTCCCGGAGCGGCGGTACCCATACCCGCCTCCCAAATTGACTAACTACAAGAAGACATATACGACTAGCAACCTTCGGACAGTCTTTTTTTTGTGGACACCGCACAATTATCCCAACTGCTTCCAACCGCCTGGAGACAATAAAACTTGCATCCCCAATTGGGGTACCTATGTTGTGAGGCGTAAGGTGATGGGAACGGGAATGCTTTAGGAAAGAAAAGGGTGGATAAGAACCTGGCTGTTCAGATCTGGTCACCATTTAATAAATCTTTGCCTTTCAGAAGGACGATACAGAGAGTGTCTTCCACTCCGGAACGTGACGCAAAAACACAAATATTATCCAAATACCCAAGATTAACTATATCTTCTTCGTCCCACAGAGTTATAAGAGTAACTCCTTTAGTGGTCACATTTCTCCCATTTCATATTATTTGTTCTGATAGAAGAAAACAATGAAAATTTAAAATAAAATAACTTGAAGGCGGAACAAAAATAGATATTAAAAGATGATTGTGAAGTGGGTGTTCAAAGGCCACATACGTTTTCGAATTCTCAAACTAAAATAACCCTTCCACATATTCCAAAAACAAATAATAGATTTAGGAACCCTCTTCGGTTAGATAAGGTTAGAAGTGTAAACATAGCGACTGTAAGAGAAATAGAATTGACGTGAATCGACGTGCCGTAAAATTTATATACGGTTTCCGGGAAATGAAAATGGAGTTGTAGTCATTGGATTCTCAAATGGCATATCTACTTCAACAACTTTTGTCGATAGTGCGAGACGGGTATAATTCACAGAGTGAGGAAAATCACTTTAGGAGAAAATAACTATGAATTAATGTTGGGGAATAAGAAAACTGGATAAAGAACTACATTTGAGTCTAGAGACAGAAAGTATGGATATGAAGTAATTTCTCTTACCAAGTAAATAATAATCGAGACAGTTTTATTTTCTTATATTTCATTCTAATGTACCCCAATTAATTAATTAATATTTTGTTGTATCGCAACAACGTTAGCACAAACATTTTTTAATCATTGAAGAAGAAGATAATTCTAACAAACCTAAAAGAAACACGAAACAGAACAAGACAAAGAAAATAAAAAGGTAACCGTCGCAACTGTGAAACGTTTAAATTTATTAGGATTATCTTCTTCTTCAATGATAAAATATTACAATAATGAGCGTTACCCTAAAAAAATGTCCAGAAAAATAATATTCAAACAAAACGAAACAATTTTATTTCAATATTTTTTTTTTATAATTTAAAATAAAATATATTAGACATTTTTTGGGTTCTGCTAATTTTTAGTTCGTTATTAACGTGACAGGTTTCTAGGCATTCAAAGCTAGTGGTTGAGGGGCAAGTTTCTTGACCCACAATCCGAAGGTCGCGGGTTCGATGATTTTGTGATATTTCACAATTAATTAATTTTAAACAATATATAACGTATTTGCGGCATACTCCAGAGTGGTAGATACTCTCAGTATCGCCCTGGTATAAGACTACCATTCAGAAATCTATTTGGTGAACAGATCTGAATAGCCAGATACTTCCACACCCTCCTATTCCCCGTCTTCTTCCCCTTCCCACTACCTTCAGCCTCATAACATACGCCAATTGGGAATGCCATAGCCTCACTGGCTCCAGACGGGAGCAGTTTTTTTTTTTTTTTTTTTACATGAGCTCCACACAGGAGGCCCTGAGGAAAATAATTTCTCTCAGGGCCTATGTCATCTTTGAGGATGCTGTGTGGAGGGTTTTTTAAGGAAAGGAAGGAGAGGAGAGTTCTGGGAAGGAAAAGGGTTTAAGGGGTGGGTAGGAATCTGGGGTTCAGTGTGTCTTGGTCATTCGCCTCCAAGATCTGGACAAACCTCACCCCATGAACCCGGGCACCCCTGCTAAATCACCAAACGTAGCGAACCACTTGGGGTGACCTATGGCAGAGGTGTTGAGACTCTTGGGCGGTACTTGTCTGGAAAGAGTGCATAGCTCAAAAAGAGATACGTAAAAACGATAAGTATGTATAACCCCCATATAAATAACCGTTTATATCTTGAAAAAGAGAAAAATCTTGATTTTTTATCATGAAACGGGAGAAATGAAGTGCATATTAAATTTAATAATCGCCGAAAATAAAAAAAAAACTTAAAACCCCAGGAAACTTTCGGACTTCAAGATTTAAATTAGATTGTTTTTTAATATTTATTTTTATTGGCACTGATGGTGGCAGGTGGCAAGTCAATTAATATTTTGATTGACAGCGGGTGACCGTAAAAACCTCTCCATATCAGTTTTTATGAGGTATTTAGGAAAACAAACTTCATAGGAATATAAATAATAAAACATAAAAACAACGTAAAAAATTAATCATTGAAATAATAATTCACGATAAAATCAATTTGACCGTTCGACTGAACAATTCTTGATAATTCAAACCATAACCCAAACATCGGATTTAAATGAGAACATTTGGGTAACTCCAAAAATAATTGCACGACAAACAAAGCAATTCGAAAACCGAATCCATTTCCTCGATAGGAATCTGCTGTTTAATATTTCGGACTAACATTGAAGCACGTTTTGTAATGGAGTGTCAACCCGCGTCATTTCCGAGGACAGCTTTGGTATTTCTCAATTCGGTTTAACAACAAATTATAATCCTAACTCTGTGGCAAATTCAAAATCCGGAGGTACCCCTGAGGTCATCATACTTTACAAAAATGGCACAGCAGAAATTGACCATTTATTTTTATGAGGTTTCTGTCTGTTTTTTAACAAAGTGCTAATGAAAGCATTTAAAATAAAAAAAAAGGCAAATAAGAAATTAAACCCAAAGAGATTTTTATTTAACAAATTAATTAATGAAGTAAATGTCTATAATTTCTCCATGGATGCGTTTCATAATGATATCATCTTGTTCTTTAATAGTGTTTTGTCGTCCAGCTTTTAGCATGTGCAATTTTTTCCATAATTTTATAAGTATTATAAACCGGCGGCTCTCGCCTTTACTTCTTCTTTTTGTACCCTGGCCGTTCAACGGACGTTGGTTACCATGTTGGCTGTGCGGAATTTGTTTGATGCGGCCCGGAACAGCTCTACAGTAGACTGGCCAAACCACTGTCTCAGGTTTTTCAGCCATGAGGTTCTCTTTCTTCCAGGGCCCCGTCTTCCGGCAATCTTTTCCTGCATTATGAGATGAATGATCTCATACTTCTCTATTGAAACTATTCTCGCCTTTACGAAGCCTTCCATTCTCTTCAGATCGTCAGCCTTTCGCTTCGCTTTTCCAAACAATGGCTAAATGTATCATACTAAAAAGCTTACTTGAATTTTAAAATGTAATAAACGCTAGAAAAAATACAATCATTAATTGAATAAAACTTTTTTTATTGAAACTATTCCCAAACAGAAGAAAGGGACATAAAAACGATTGCCGGTTTAAATTTGTTTCCAAGAAAATCAAACTTCCCACTTGTAAAATTTTAGTTTTGGAAAGCACTTAGATATAAACGGGCAGAAAATTTGCGGAGAGAGTGTGAGATTAAAATAATGAAAATGACACCGAAGACCCTTGCAAAATGCAAACATCAATACAATATATTTATCGAATAATGATATAAACTTGCGACGATAAAAGTATTGCAATTAAATTATTACTTCAGTTTAAAACTTCGAAACTATTTATTCATAAATTATTAATGTTTTTTATTATTTAAACGTGGTTGATATGTATTGACGAAATGCTCGATGCAAAATTCAAATGCTCGATTAAAATACATTTTTTAAAGAAGTAATAGACATAGTAGGTTTTGAAATAATTTCTCTCTCTCTCTCTCTCTCCGATGGCGCTACAGCCTGTATCGAGCTTTGGCCTCCCGCAACATTCGCCTCCAACTCCTCCTGGAGAAGCTGTGCTGCATCCCCTCTTACCTCGTCTTCCCATCTTGTCTGAGTCTTCCCACAGTAATGAAATATTATGTAGCAAAATATTTTTTTGCCTTCATGAATGTAGTATTATGTTTAAGTAGTATAATAGCAATTCTTTCAATATGGCACACGCAGCAAAAAAATGTTGTGAAATGGTTTGGGGTGTTTTCCAATCTATTTTATGTGAAACGTGGCGTAAAGGAAAGAGGAAGCGTTTTTCTAGTTCTCTCTAATATATATATACTGACGAAATTTTCAATGCACTTTTCAAACACTACGTTTCAAACCATATGTGAGGAGGTGTAAATAATATTAATTATCAGATGATATTGTTCTATAGCATCATCACTTAGTGCCCCGATGAAACTACTCTAAATATGTGAAGAGTTTGGAAAAATCAAAATCTTTTAAATGTAACAACGAACCCGTGCAAACACCCATAGTATGGCTAGATGGAAGGAAAATGGTTGTTAGAGTGAAGGTCAAATATCTCCCACAAACGACAATTTGCTTAAATTTTTGTGTATTATTCATTTCCTTTCTATTTTGCGTATTATGTATTATTATTTATTATGTATTTTTATATTTTATTAGTGTCTGACCGAAACATTACTTTCTATCGAAACCGAATCTTCGGTATCTGTGTCTGTTTCGGAACTTTTTTAAACATGTCAAACATATATTGCTTACTGAAATTTGGCTTATTTTTAATACTTATGCAGACAGTTAACAACTGAAAAAAACATTTATTTTTATTTTTTTGATATTACTGCTATAAAACGTACAAAAATTAACAAAACGTGTTAACTACTTCTCGGAACAAAAGTTTGTCAATAATCAACACTTACATTAAAAAGGAATGACCTCATTAATTGAGTATTTTAATTTTAATTGCGTTTAAATCACAAAATTCTCATTACACATTTTAAATTAAATAAAAAAAAAACGTACGTACGTAGTAGATACGTGAAAAAACATTTTTTTAAAATTTTTTTGACATTACCTACTGCTATAAAACAAACAAAAATGAACTCATGAAACAATCACGCCGGACCGGCCGGCGAACTCAGCTGATGATGGCGGGTGACACACGAGCCACGAACTCACCCGAAGTCAGCCGAACGACGCGCGATAATTCACGAACGCAGAGTTTCGGTGCGGCCGATGGTTCGGCAGATTTTCTGCCGAACCGAAACTGATGCCGGAACTAGATTTTTTCGCCGAAACTTGCCGAAACCGAAACCGAACCTTCAGTCGGTCACTAATTTTGATATTATTTCGAAATGTGAAATGTATTGCTTTACACTACCCCGGCATACATTCTGGAATAAATAATCCATTCTGGAATAAATTTCTTATACCACCTAAAAGGTTTTAAATGTATCTAATATTGAAAAAACATGTTTTGAAGAAAAGGCATTTACGAGAATTTTTGGACAGACTTCAAAACAAGTCGATGGTTTTACTCCCCGGAACCATTGCCGTTTACACGTGAGAAGAAAATAGCAAAAAACAAACGTTTTCTATTCTCACAAAAATAATACGGACGAGAAAGAGAAATTTATTTTGGAGCATGTCGGTTATTATTTCTACGACTATTTGCATTCATTCGTTAGATCAGAATTATTTCAAGTTTATTTCAAAATGAAAATTCCGATGTAAACAGAAAACCCTTGTAGCATCCCACGGAGCCCAGAGGTAAAATTATTTGTGCAATATCGGCGGTCAACCGCCATTTAACCAAACACTCTGTACGTTGCTCGGACACACGCGGCTTAACTTTGTTAGTTGCCAGGCGGCCAGCTTTACAAAGGGGTTCACCGTTTGTAATACAACGAACAAATTCGCTGATATGATTTGAGATTTTCACGGACTGAAGTTTTATCGTGGTTTAATTTTCTTGTATTATGTCATGTTGCGCTACTTCCTTTTTAGCCAATGTTTTGGACAGCGTTACTGTGTCCATCATCATTACACACACGCCCTGAGGATGGACACTGTAATGCTGTTCGAAACTTTGGCTAAAGAAGGAGGTAGCCCAACACAGCATAATACACCAAAAATAAATCACGATAAAATATGCAGTGGCTAAGCAAACACACCGCTAGCGATTATTTTATCAGCCTCCCAGCACCCATTTATTACAATGTAGCAGAACATCCAATTTCTGATGCAGCATAAACAGTTGTATTCATCGTGATTTTTTAAAAGTGAAACTTCTTAGTTCCGTTAGAGTGATTTGAAATTTGGATGAAACGGAAATGACATACCTGTGAAGCATCGAACTGCGCTCAAGGATCCTTCCTATTGGTTAAGATATAAAACGGAAGCCGCTTTGCTTTTTTACGGGGCGTCGGAATGTAATGTAATATTCTTATAGCGCAGCGGTATAGTGCGTCGCAAAACTCTGCGGCCAGAGAAATCCAGTCGACGGTATCCAAAAAAAAAAAAACATTCTTATTTTTGTAAATCAATATCCAATCTTCAAACCACTCTAAAGCAACATCTAGCGACTTTCCAGTTTCACTTTGTCGCAAATCTCAGCGGCCAGAGAAATCCAGCGGACGGAAGTTTGAATCCTACGAAATTCGAAAAAAATAAACATTTTTATTTTTGTGAATCAATAATATCCAATCTCCAAACCACATAAAAATAAACAGGCAAAAGAAAGCGACATCCAGCGACTTTCTAGTTTCACTTCTATCGCCTGTGTATTACACACTCTATTTTTGATGTTCGCAGCATGATTGAGCAATAAAAGATGTGAAAAAATCATTTTTCTGTCAACTGTAAAAATGAAAAGTATATTTTTGAATACTTGGATACCGATATGAAAAAAACATAAAATCAACATTGAGTTCAATGTTGATTTTATGTTTTTGTTGGTGGGAAAAAAAAAACATTTCAAACGTGAGTTAACGCTCCTGCAATTACCTAAGTTTAAGTAATATGTTAGATCATTACGAACGAATGTTGATATCTGGTATATGTATTATACAGCATATGTATTATATTATAGTATATACAGCATGTGATCAGCAATTAGTATCTTTTTTAATATTGGACAAAACTCAGACCAGGCATCCCGCGACAAAATATCCCCGACAAAACATCCTACGGACAAAACATCCTCCAACAAAATATCTATTAATAATACTAAAACCTAACCTAACCTAACTTTACAGGATGTCTGTATTATTTTTGTCCCATTTTTTATTATTATTTTTTTTTACATTAGCTCCATACTGAGGAAAATAATTCACCTCAGGGCCTATGACATATTTGGGGATGTTGTGTGGAGGGTTTTTTGGGAAAGGGAGGAGAGGATGTTCTGGGAAGGAAGCCGGTATTAGGGATGGGTAGGAATCTGGGGGTCAGTATATCCAAGAGTGACGAACGGACGTACGAATCCATCCCTCCCACTAAGGTGTTAGGTGATGTTCTGAGAGAGTACAACTGAAAAAGTCAAAAGTACTCCCTCAACCATTCTCTTCCGATCTGGCCTGCCATACAGCTGGTGGGCAGACGCATCCGCTGCCAAGGCCTGGACAAACCTCACCCCATGAACCCGGATACCCCTGCTAAGTCACCAAACGTAGCGAACCACTTGGGGTGACCTGTGACAGAGGTGAAGGTTATCCAATAAATGGTTCCCAGGGCGACGGTACCCACACCCGCCTCCCAAATTTAAATTTTTGATGTTTTTTTGTTAGGTCAGGTTAGGTTAGATTTTAGTAGATATTTTGTTAGGGGATGGTTTTGTCCGTAGGATATTTTGTCGGCAATATTTTTTACCTTCAAAACACCCTCTCTAACTACAGCGCCAACGCTGCACGGCTATCGCATGCGAAATATTCATTAGTTTATCCTTTGATATGAACTTATGATCCTACACACTAGGATAATCAAAACTTTAACTTTGACGAAACTGTGATGGTACTGTAATTACATGTGTGCCTAAAAGCTTGGCATCAAACAGCTTATGAATTTTTATTAAAGTCACATTACATGAGTTTAATGATCAACGCAGCATAAAATAGATGTATTTTTAATCACCACATTCAGAAGGGTTGAGAGCTTTGGAAATGGAGAGTCCTTTTGTACCTTTTAATATTTCGGCTACTTTGATGGGGACAATTTTAAATTATCGAAAGTAAAAGAGCAAAAATATCAAACCATAGCGAAAAATGGCAATTAGCTGTGTGAAATATTCTCAATAAATTAGAGTACTTTGGTTATTAATGAGCGGTGATGGATATACAGTACCTACCATAACTTATAAGAGATTTAATTAATGAATATATTTAAAAAATAGTGTGATCGATTAATCAACACATGGAGATAATTTTAATGAAGATAATATATCTAAATTGATCGAAGAGCGAAATTAGTGCATCAGTGTATTCAGCAATCATGAAGTCCATTCCACGTTGATGCACGCAGTACCACAGCAAATAGCATAGAAATAGGAAGTACAGTTGGAAAGTAAAATATTCAAATAAAAAGTAGATAGTCAATAAATACTCACCTACAGATTAATATGTACTCCGGGGTAACGAAGTACCGGAGAGTGAACAATTTCCGGACTGAAAAACCCTCGGGAACGGAACCATTGCAAATAGCTAATTTTATTATGGAGTGTAAAAAAATCCGAAGAAATAAAACTCAGTATTAAAAGCATTTTTGGAGTAAAATACATTTTTTGTTTTTTTTTTTTTTAAAGAACGACAAACATTCCCGGGCTACGAATAACCCAACAATTTTTAAATATCTCCTACTACCACCACATAAAGCCGAAAATGTTGCTTGTGTTGTGATGGAGGACTTAGCCAGCTGAGGAATTGAACACGCGACGCCCGGATGGGATCCAAGCGCTATTTATTTATTTTTATTTGTTTAAGTTTTTATTCCAGCAGGACTGGGAGGGTAGTGCAATCCCAGTCTGCCAAATTACATAAACCTGTATAAACTTTAAAAGAAAAAAAATTGTTTACATATTAGGTAGGTACCTAATTAAAACATAAAATGAAAACAAAATTCATCACACAAATAACAAAAAATAAGCATGAAATTAAAAAAAATAATAATTAAACAGAATTAAAAATAAAAAGATCTTTTATTTTTAATAATCTCACTCAACCACTGACCGGTTACCATTACCATCTGTATTCAAGTTGAGAGAAAAATATTCCTTAGATTTTTTTATCTTCCTCAAGCATTAATTATAATAACGAATGTGATTGAAATCACTAAATATATAATTAGTTTTGTCTGCCAGAGAATCGTGGACTTGGTGCACATTTTATTTTATTAATAAATGCTTAACGAAATGTTCTCCTTTTGCCTTCACGTTCGTATTTAAATGATAATAAAATTACCCAAAGCACTCCAGCACTCTCAACGAATTTTCCAGCACCCATTTTAAACGGAATGTTTTATTATTTAATTCTTGTACCAATATAATGCTTTGCACCAGTCGTTTTACCTCGTTGTTAAAAAAAATGTTCTGGTTCTCTTCTATTGAAATGTGCGCAGTTGAATAAAATTATTCATGCTCGAAGTTGTTCGTTCTACAGAGCCATGAACGCTTTTCGTGCACAATTTATTTTACGTGCACTGAAAATGATTTTGCTAGAAAATGTTCACGATAGTAGACATTTCACTGTTTTTGACCTTTGGGCAAACACGAGCTTACTCGAATTTCTTCCAACAATGAAGTTTATAACCAAGAGTATGTTTCAGATTTTCATTCGTAATAATCGGGTCTAGGTAAATTGACCAAAATGCAATTTTTCGAAAACATATTTTTCGAACATCAATTGACCGAAACACTAGTTTTTCGAAATGATATAAGTAGGTATATAGTACGTACAAGAGTATTTTATTATTGGATGGACAATATCAACTAACCTAACCTAACAGAATCTTGTTAGTCATAAGCAAGTGAAATATATGTTTTAAGCGTTGATTAAAAAATTATAAAAATATGTTTTTGCCAATAGTTGTTCGAAAAATTAGTCTTTCGAAAAACTCAAATTCGAAAAATTGAATTCGAAAACCGTGTCTGCTCCCGTAATAATCGACCGTCATATAACGCAATGCATTTGCACTTTACAGTATTGTCCTATAAATGTTTAATTGAATTGGAGGAGCCTCGATTAAGTTTTTCATAACCTGTTTTTTGTAACAATGCTGGTGGCCCCTAAGGTTTAAAACTTTGAACAAAATAAATATTTAATTATTGGAAAAGTATGAACATGATAAATAATGGTAGATGTGTTAGGAGTCCATGATATTGCAGTAATTCAGAGACGCCGCGTTGCCCGGTTTATGGACCTTCCCGAAGTTCAAAACTCGTGATTATTTTTTGGGTTATTATGCCCGGTACTTCTTCTTTCTTTAGCCACACAGCATCTCCAAAGATGATATAGGCCCCGAGGGAAATTATTTTCCTCAGGGCCTCCTGTGTGGAGCTCATGTAAAAAAAGTCTCACCAGATCCGGCCCGACAAGCAGTAGGTACATGAGCAGGCGTAGCGACCGCCAAGACTAGGGCGAACCTCACACTATGAACACGGGCACCCCTGCTAAGTCACCAGTCGTTGCGAAACACTTGGGGTAACCTATGGCGGAGGTGTTGGTTATCCAATAAATGGTTCCCGGGGTAGAGGCACCTATACCCGCCTCCCAAATTGAAAAGGTTATTGCAGAGAAAACCTTCAGTAGCACAGATTTTTGTAGAAAATTTCTGGTTTTATTAAACTTAGATTTAAAAAAAATTGTTTTCTCAATATATTATGTCCATTTCGACACTGTCCACATTAGGGACGGTTGGCAGTAGCGATGTGTAGATTTAGCTGTCGAGCGGTCGAGTTTTTTTGCGGGCTCGGGCTCCGAGGTCCGGCTAGGGTGTAACCCGAGCGTCTCGGTCCGAGCCATTCGCGAGTCGAGAGTGGCTCCCGGGACCTGCTCCAAGAACTCAAGTATTTTTAAAAAGAAGCACGTCTCGGAGGCCTCCGGCAAAACGCAGAACTTACCCATATCTAGTTGGCAGTCAGATAGCCCGTACTTCCGAACAAAACATCTCAAAAAAGTAGCATTTGCTACTTTTTTTTAGGGATGATTGTAGAATTTAATATCGATGTTTTATTGTGAACAGTGGATCGATGGCTGGGAGCTAAACGGGCAGTACTTCCCCTCACCCGGTGACCACCCCCGGCCAATGGACGACCGCTTCGCCGAGTTCTGCGGCGCTCGTCGTATCAAGCAGGTGTTCATCAGCAGCCAGAACGTGGCACTGCTGCAGTACCGCGTACCCGCCAAGGGCAAGGGCTTCTCTATCACCGTGCGGCACGTCAAGAACCCGTCACGTGAGTACCCAACACATTTATATAGATTTGTTCATGATTTCGTTATTTGGGCTAAGGTTTTTAAATCTCTACTTAATGTATGCAAGGCTTGAAAAGCGTAGAAGGCTTGAGCGCAAAAATTAACAATCTGAATAACCAAACCCAACGAAACCAAAAAAAAAATATTAAAAAAAACGAGTGTGCTTTAGAACTTTAGATCACACGACTGAAGTAAAACTTCACTAACTTATATCTCCCTCTCAACTTCCGTTCGCCTCGCCCGACCGTTCGCCTCGCCCAATCACACTTTTCGTAACGTTCTCGTCATGCATTCACCAGCTTACTCCTTAAGTCAAGCTTGCATAAAGAAGTTTTACTTCAAAAAGTATATGTTTAATGTTTTGCCGACTGTATCGTGTCACAGTGGTTTGTAAATCTGTATACAAGATTTGAAAGGTTTGGGCTCAAAAATGAGCATTCTGAAATAACCTTGTCTAAAGAACCTAACCTAACAAATTAATAAATATATTTTCATGATGAACCCAAATTATGTTTTAAGAGCTGCTTGACGTAACAAAAAACAGCAGGTATTGGAGAGTTAGGTCCAGTTATTTCGCAGAAATTTAAATGTCATTGTCATCAAATGGACATTCAGCCCCAATTTTTTTGACATTTGAAAGGTCCCAGATTCTAGGTGCATTTCAGTTTTCTGACAACTGTAGTAAGCTGTCAGGCTTAACAACAAGATAGTTGTCCTCTTTTGCTGATCACAATTTGTTTAAAAGATAAAACTGATTTAGAATCGGCATTTAACGGGAACCTATCAACTGTCAAAAAAAGACGCTGAATATCCATTTGATGACTTTATCATACATGAATATCTGCGAAACAACTGGGCCTTAGTGTAGGGGTTTCGGCAGATACTCGGCTGAGCGACCTGTGACATAATATGAAAGATTTTTGTTAAAAAAATCAATCAGAAATGTCCCCGGCGACCAAACTTTTCATTTCCTTTATTTATTTCAAATAATGTCAGGAATCACTGGTTAGAGTAGATAAGTCAGTTACGTCCCTTAACAACCTGTGTATACCAAGACAATATAATTTACTATCCTGAAAATAAACAACAGAATGTTTAGCCAAGGTTTAGCCGTTCTAGCAATGTAACTTCATGAAATAAGTAAGTAGGAAGCCATTAGAGGCGTGACGTCACTTTTTAGGAAATTTTTTGGAGCAAAAATATTTTGTTTTGTTTTTGTTCATTCCAATTTTTTTCAACTTTAAATGGTGTTCGGGGTCACAGTTATTTTGTTTTCGCCTAGGAAAAAATAATCTTTTTTTATTATTTTAACTAATATTTTTATGTTTTCTGGTCAATAAAAGTGTAGTGTGTTGTTCCTTGAGGATTCTTCTCCCCTCTGATCTTCCAGGAGTCACTTTTCGTCGCTGATTTCCAGATATTTATAACCTTTTTTATTTCTGTCACTTTCCATACATTTTTTCTTTTGTAATTTTGTGAACAATGGAGGAGGACCCCCCTGGACACCCTAAAAAGCCCCCAGATCCTCCCCCTGACCTCCCAGATGGTGAAAATGTAGTAATTTCAGACAGTGAATCTGTCATTCTGACTACCACAAAAAAAGGAAGTTTAGTCCCTCTTCCTCAATAAAACATGACTCTCCTTCTTCTTCTCAGTCTTCACCTGCTCTTCCTCAACCTCCTCCTACAAACTTTTATTCTCCTCATTCCTGTGGCCCGTTCATTGTGTACGCTCAAAAAACTGAGCAAGGTAAAACTATCCACCCTCTTGAATTTGGTAAATTTCTATCAAATAGCAAGAACCTTTCGATTAAGCCTGGAGGTGTAAAAGCTGAGGGTCGCTTCCGAATCTCTGTTGAATTCCTCTCAGGTTCAGCCGCCAACAACTTTATCAAAAACATATTTATTTCATCAAATTCTAAATTCAAGGCGTACATCCCAACTTTCAATGTCACTCGTATGGGCCTCGTCAGAGGTATCTCGACCGATCTGTCCATTCCAGAAATCCTGTCTTCACTTTCAACCCCCCAACATATCGGCAATCCCATAAAAGCCAGGAGGCTAAATTATAAGGACTCTTCTGAGGGCATCGTTTCCTGGAAGCCCTCCCAATCTGTCGTCATCACATTTGAAGGACAATCTCTTCCTTCCCATATTTATTTATTTTTCAACTCCTTACCAGTTGAAATGTATACTTATCCCACCACTCAATGTTACAATTGCTGTCGTTTTGGTCATACCAAAGCTGCATGCAGATCCCCTCCCAGATGTTTCAAATGTGGAGAAAACCACACGGCTGACAAATGTTCTTCTCTCTCTTCACCTAAATGTTTTAACTGCTCAGGTGCTCATTCCGCCATTAACTCTTCTTGTCCGGAACAATCTCGCCAAAAAAATATAAAAATTTCTATGGCCTCTGAGAACTTGTCTTTTCTGCAGGCTTCTAAACTATTCCCGCCTGTCAAAAAATCATTTGCTGAGGTTTTATCCAGTAACTCTTCATCCAACCCACTCGCCTCCTCCTCAACATCTTCTCGTTCAACTAAATTCACATACAAAAACCCTATCTCTAAACCGGCTCCTGGATACGATCAGCAACAACACAACTCACTTCTCTTAAATCCCAATGGTTCACCTCTTTCAAATGCCACAAATGGGTGCGCAAACAATTATAATTCATCCTCAACAAACCATCAAAAGCTTTCTGAACAATTCTCCCAAGAAAATTCTTCATTTATTCAAACTCTTATTATGCTTCTAATTGACCTAATTTCTTCTCAAACTAATCTACCGTCCAACGCTGCTTCTATTATTTCCACATTAAAATCATTTATTCAAAATGGCTCTTCAAGATGTCAGAATTCTTCAGTGGAATAGCCGCAGTGCTATTTCTAACAAATCGAACCTTCTTAACCTATTAAATTCAAACCTTGTTTCTGTGGCTGCTATCTCGGAGACATGGTTTACTCCATCCACCCACTTTAATGTGGGAGGGTACTCCTGTCTCCGCGATGATCGCCCGGAAGGTACGGGCGGTGGTGCTGCCCTTTTTATTAAAAAATCCCTTCCGTTTTTCCCAATAAATAATATCAAACCCCCCAATGCTGACTTTCAAATGGTTGCAGCTAAAATAAAGGACACTTCCTTTGTTTCTATCTATCTTCCCCCAACATCGCACTTCAATAAACAAGCGTGGTTGCAAATTGTCCGTCAACTAAGCCCTCCTTTCTTTTTATTGGGTGATTTTAATGCCCATTCCCCCGTCTGGGGTTCTGCTTTCTGTGATCGAGACGGTCGAAGTGTGATGGATTTCCTAGATGAATCCAACCTTTTTCTTTTGAATGACGGATCTCCTACTAGAATCTCTCGCCCCAACACAAACCCCAGTGCAGTGGATCTCTCCATATGCTCTACTAATCTGGCACCTCTCTCCTCGTGGGTGGTGTCCCCCGACCCTTGCTCCAGTGATCATTTCCCGATCACCATCACTTATCAAACTTCTTTCCATTCAGACAAGTCCCATATTTCGACAAAGATTAAAACAAAACTCACCAAATGGGACGAATTTAACTCACATATGGATAAGTTTATACAAAATTTATCCTATACCGATACATTATCTGTCAAAGATGACTACGATAACTTCAAATCAATGCTCGTAACTGCAATCAATAAATCAACTCCTCCCCCTAAAACCAAATCTCTCAAAAAACTCCCTCCGACTCCCTGGTGGGATGAGGAATGTTCCAAAGTAGTGAGAATTCGGAAAGCTAAATCTCTTTCCTATCGTCACAATATGACTATGGAGAACTATCTCATATACAAAAATGCCGAAGCCAATGCCAAAAGGGTATTGAGGTCAAAAAAAAAGATCCGGGTGGTACAACTTCTGCAGTTCAGTATCTCCGAACACTCCAATTTCGGAAGTTTGGTCTATGATTCGAAGATTTCGATCCTCCTTCAGTCCAACATCTCCTCGAGCTTCTCATTCTAAATGGATAGACGAGTTCTTGGACAAAATTGCCCCCCCTTCTGTACCTAACTTAGATGAAATAACTCCAATCCACAACACTCCTATGTCTGATCATTGGCTAGACTCTCCATTCACTTTAATTGAATTAAAAAATTGTTTATCAACAGTCAAGGACTCATCTCCAGGCAGAGATGGTATACCTTGCAGCATTATCAAAAATAGTAATGATAATGTTCTAAATCACTTTTTGAGCATCTTAAATAAAATCTTCCAGACTGGCATAATACCTGATGACTGGAGTTCTCAAATAATCATCCCAATTCTAAAATTAAACAAATCACCCAATTCTGGATCCAACTATAGGCCAATTGCTCTTTCATCCACCCTTAGTAAAATTTATGAAAAATTAATTAAAAACCGGTTAGAATTTTTTGTCGAGAGTAATCATCTTCTCTCTCCATCCCAATTTGGATTTAGGAAAAAGAAATCTACACAAGATAACCTTGCCATCATCAGCACTGATATTAATTTATCCATTTCTAACAAAGAAGTATGTCTTGCAGTCTTTATAGACATAGAAGGCGCCTTTGACAATGTTTCCATCCCAATTCTTAAAAAAAAACTTTGAGGCCTTGGCTTACCCCTCATGTTTGTCCAATCTATTATTAATCTTTTTCTCGATAGGAAAATTTTCATTGAGCTACCAGATGTTACTCCTCAGAGTAGGTCAATTTGGAAGGGTTTACCCCAAGGCGATGTATTATCCCCCTTACTGTATAATATATACACACACGATATGCATGTCACCATTCCCCCTCAAGTAAAAGTTGTTGAGTTCGCAGATGACATAGCTTTCTTCTTATCATCCAAAATCATTCCATCCGCCGTCAAATATCTTAATGAAGCCATGGAAGCCCTTTGCACATGGCTCACTTTAAATGGTCTTGAACTTTCAGTACAAAAGAGTCAGTGTGTCACCTTCTCAAATCGTCATAATAACCCCCCTGTTCAAATTTTATTTAAAAACTCTCCAATCCCCAATGCTTCCGAAGTTAAATTTTTGGGAGTAACATTTGATAGGAAACTTAAATGGTCTTCCCACATTAATAATATAGTTACTAAATGTGAAAAAAATTTAAATATTATCAGATCATTGTCTGGCGTTTGGTGGGGTGCACATCCTATCTGCATTAAGTTGCTCTACAATGCTCTTATTCGAAGCCATCTCGACTATGCCTGCCCACTTTTTAGTACTGCATCCAAAAATGCACTCGGTAAATTAGACAAAATTCAATCTAAGTCATTGCGAATAATAACTGGCGCGATGCAATCGTCGCCCATCAATTCCCTTCAAGTAGAATGTTCTGATCCTCCTCTTTATTTAAGGCGTCAACTATTTGCTGACAAATTTGTTCTTAAATGTTTAAATTCTAAAAGTCATCAGGTTATTCCCAGAGTCTCGTTGTTCAACGACTCAACACATTCACATTCATCTACAATCAGAGCTCGAACTAAACCTCTCCCTTCCATCTGTAAAAATTTTCGCTCTCTCTCAGAGCTTCAAATTATCAAAAATGATCTTCTTCCTTTGTACAAATTAAAATATAGTCACGTCACCCTATCCCCAACGATTTTAGAAGGGATCGGCATCCTTAAAAGTCATTCCAATCTCCCAGCCCGTACTGTCAATAATATGTTCAATGACATTATTTCTTCTAAATGGCCCAACTCTTCTCTTTTATTTACTGATGGCTCCAAATCTCCGGACTCTCCTAACTGTGGTATTGGTATTAACGTTTACCACAATAATTCTAATGAAAGAATATTTTATTCAATTTCAAACCAATTTTCAATATTTTCTGCAGAGTGCATTGCGATTATTGAATCTCTCAAATATGTAATAAAAAATAATTTTGAACATTCTCTTGTTCTCTCTGACTCTCTCAGTTCCCTCCAAAAAATTAAAACCAGTCCTCTTCTTCATCCTGATGATCACTTTGTATGTCTTATTCGAGTATTGATAACCTCCATTCAAAGCTCTGGAAAAACTGTCACTCTGATTTGGATTCCTGGACATGTTGGCATAGTGGGTAACGATATTGCTGATTCCTTGGCAAAACAAGGAGCGTCTAACCCTACCGTTACCCTCATAAACCATATTCCCCTGTCTGATATTTTTTCCATCATCAAAGATAGATCCCGCAATGTTTGGACAGAGTATTGGAACATTGCTAGTCAATCCAAGGGTGCCCGTTACGCCTCAATACAAAGGACTATCCCATCAAAACCGTGGTTTCAAAAATTCCCCCATTTTTCCAAAAAAGAAATTTCCTTACTTATTCGTATGAGAATCGGACATTGTTCCGTTCCTTCTCACCTTTATAAAATTCATGTGCTTGACTCCCCAGATTGTACGTTCTGTGGTCTAGATGTGGGAACTTTAGATCACATATTTTTTGATTGTCCCTCTCTAAATAAATATCCTCTCTTCTATCAAGCGTTATCAAAAATTGCCTCTCCTCCATTCAACATCTCATCTCTTCTAAGTCTGAACTCTACTCCAATCTTCCATAAAATTCTGAAATTTGCACATTTAAATAAAATTAATATATAAATTCACCTTTCCTTTCTCTGTAATTATAAATGATGGCCTAGAACACCCTTGAAGGGTGAAAGCCAGAAATAATTGAAAAAAAAAAAAAAAAAAAATGGTGTTCGGCTTCTCGAAAGAGCAATCTCTAGACAATTTTGTTCAGACGAAAAGTTTTTATCAAAAAAAAATCCTTTTAAGTATAAAGGTACTGAGAAGAATTTCTCCCTAGGCAATTAAGCGAGGCAATAGAAAAAGGTTGGTGCCGAAACCAACCTACAACTTTTTTAATGAAATCAAGATTAAAATATCTCGTGTTGTGGTATGAAAAGGCTGCGAGGTACAGACAGGTAACTTAGGAATTTGAGGCAGGAAATGAATTGCTGCGAGGGAAGAGCTTCAACATAATGCGTGTATTTATGGTGTTTTGTAAGATTGTTATTTTGCGGTAAATTTTCTAAAAATGTCTGTGGACACAATCTGGTAGTGTATAGAACCGCTCCTTTATCATCTAAAGTAATATTATAAATGTAAAAGTGTGTTTGTTTGTTCATCCTTCTTTCATGTCGCAACCGAGCGACCGATCGACGTGATTTTTTGCAATGGGATAGTTGGAGGACATAGGCTACCTTTTATTCTGAAAAAACATTTCATTTTCGTGGGAAAATTTTTTGTATAGTAATTTCTCGCTACTATCAGGCGAGAGAAGCCACGGGTAAAAGCTAGTAACAAATAAATTAACTAGTAGTTCTGTGAACAGTAAACCTCACGTAATGTTGATTATGCGAGTGCGAACCCTGGCGAAATAAAACTGTACTATCCACCATTGCTACCATTTATATAGGTTTAACCAGACGCAGAACACATGAACAAATTTACAGACCAAAGATATTCAAATACAGAATTACAGACAGATGAAATGCAAAGCTCTCAAATTGAAACAGGACTTGCTACGCTCAGATATTTATACATAATTTTATCTGTTATTCGTGCAAAATAAAAGAATACAGGGTTAAAAATATTAGTTAACGATTATAAGGTTTAGCAGAAAAATGATCTAGAAATATTAGGGATTCGAGAAATTGTTAGTCAAATATAATTAATAATCAGAAAAAATTGTAAACAATCCTATGTTGGATAATTTCCCAATTCATTTTTTTCCCATCTAACGACTATGTAATTCCCCAGTTAAACCCCCACCCATTTTTACTCCTTCCACACCTTGATCTATTTTTCTGCTGATTTGGATTTTCCCGTCCCCCCGTCCTGAAAAGAACCTTGTTCTCAATGCATGTAGATTTTGAATCTAATAATGTGGTATAAACAAAGTATTTTGACTACAATTAATTCGGGAAAAAAACAAAAAAAAAACTCTTTCGTTTGAGAGAAGAGGGGCCGTATACATTCGCATGGAATGAAAAAAGAGACATGTAAAGAAAAAAAAAAATTAACTACGAGCACACAAAGATTGCCATTCAAACATCAAACGCTTTGTACCACCCACTGTTGTAAGAAAATAATAGTAGAAAATAAGAACAATTTTATCAAAAGTAAATTTTCTTTTTCATAATTATACATCCAACGGAATAACTGATAGTATATATAATAAATAAAATATTCTTTGATAAATGATAAGTGCATCCGTGAAACGTGGGTTGCTACATATCCGGCACCAGCATCCAAGGCCAGAACGGTCGTAGCAACAACTCACAAGTAGACTGGATTGTCATTGCGTGGCCGTAGGTTGCTACGTATCTGGCACCAGCATCGAAGGCCGGGACGGTGGAGCAACTGTGTATCTACCTTCCTCCTTCCAATCTACTTTCCATACACATCCTATCTGAAGATATGTGCCAATATTACCTACCGGTGGAACAATAACTCCAAGGAACAATCACCAGTC
Source organism: Limnephilus rhombicus (assembly GCA_929108145.2). Lineage (NCBI taxonomy): Eukaryota > Metazoa > Arthropoda > Insecta > Trichoptera > Limnephilidae > Limnephilus > Limnephilus rhombicus. The sequence goes on along the minus strand of OV815278.1, from coordinate 49,942,983 downwards.
TATTGAAGTAATTCGTTCAGTTATAACCTTCTATGGTACCTCGGTCACTTTAATATCGATTGGTACGGAATTGTGCAGTGATCACGTGCCTCGTGATCCATCGGTGCCATAATATTGAACCTCAAAATAAAGTGCTGTGAGAAATTAAGGTAAATCAGATTCCTCCCCACTGTTCACATATTCCCGTAGTTGTGTCATTTTGAAAATCCATAATTCTATTGATTAGAGTCCAATTGATTCGTATTCAATCTTGGCAGTATAAAAGAAGATCTGCAGAGTCCGCCCAAAAAAGGAGAGAAACAGCCCTCTGGGGGTGGAGGAGGGGGAGGAGAAAATTTTGAAAAATACACCGTTACAAGTCGAGTAATGTATCGTGTATTATGTTTCCAATCTTGCTGAATCAAATTATACCACTCCGAAGTTGGTAGTATCAATATCTAGTCAGATACGACGGTTTTTAGTGAATAAGCATAAAAATAACACAGTTATTCAAGCAAAAATTTATTTTATTACATAGAAACGATACTAGTACTTTGAGTTTGTATTATTATTTACATAACTCGTATACTAAGGTCCTCACAATTTATGTTAATATCTTTACGTTTGGGGATACATAGGTGCTCGCTTGTGCACGTGAAAAGGTGTAATAGTACCATAGTGCTCAAAATAAATTATAAAATTCGTGCATTAATGAAAATTTGCTCAAAAATTCTTCATGAATGTACTGGACACTGAATATAAAGTTTCAAGAATGTACTGTACTATGAATTCATTTATTTAATATTGAAAAAGTCAGGCATTTTCTAACCTTCGTCTATCCCTGTCTCTTAATATCAAAGTGATTTTTTTCTGAAATACCGAAAATGTATTTTAAGAATCAATGAGATTCAGCCTACGTAATATCGGTGTTCAGGTAAGAAAAAGTTGAAAACATGAAGTACAATCATTAATTTGTTAGTAGTTGTTGAAAACTGCTTCTCAGACTTTTTTACAGTTGCCAATATCGTGTAGGTAGGTACCATTTATTGGAAAGAATATTTTTTCGTATATTTATATAGGAATTTCACTGGAATCTGTGTTTGGCGTATGCACTAACTCACCAAACTTTTCATCTAATTTGGATGATTTGCACAATGACCACAACTTTACTTTAAATGAGTAGTTACATACAATTTGTTTAATAGGTTTTGGTCATTAGTTGTTGTTCGTTACTTTTACATTCTCAAATATAAGTTCTAAGTTTGGAGGGTTATGTTAAGACATATCAAACGGGGCTATTTTTATTTAGTCACTATAAGTTTTTTTACATTTATAGAAGATACATGTTAAATATAAAATAAAAGTAGATTATTTAATAGGAGATCTATGTTAAGTATAAGTTTTCAGCGACTTCTACGGCACAACTTTATGGTTTGGGTAAAGTTTTTTCAGAAACTTCTATGACGATGTTTTTAATATGTTAGTAAGATATTTTCCCGATAGTTCCTTAAGCCAAGATTTGATATCCTCAAGGTATTAATTTTGTTTTAATTTGATTGGTTCTATGTGGAAGTTTATCATATAACTCTACTGCTAAAAATTCAGAGTCTCTTTGTTCAAAGGTAGATATATTTACACGGGTACGTCTATTTGCTTTGTGAGGTGTTTGCCTCCGTGTCTTTTTTGAGATGTTGAACCAGAATGTTTTTGGCAGAGATTATTTGATGTTCCAAACATCAAAATTTAAAAAAAAATTCGGTTGTTGACGTCTTTATGGGGATCTTTATTATGTTCGTTATGATGCAATTTTGAGTTCTCTTCATTTGTTTATAGTTTAGCAATTTATTTATGGTTTGTATGTTTATGTTGTAGAACTACTTTTTTTTGAAAATAATAAAAAAATGAAATATCCTTGTTAGTTTTACTAAACTGCTACTAAGCACTTAAATAATCAATCAATTATCCACTTTGATCGTAATATTATTTGAGCGCAGATGTTTTATTGGATATGTTTCTGATATAAAAAAACGTCGAAGAGAAAGGTTTTCTATTTAGCGTTAATTTTAGATATTAAAAACAATCTTTAACACAGAAGTGCTTTAATGTAATATACGGTATGCGACATGAAAAAGCTAATAAAAGATAAATGTAGCAAAGCGTGCGAGTAATATGGCAAAAAGTACCCTTCCGTGCAAATGATAATAATATATCATGAGAAATCACCGAAGAGGCCGAAAATAAACGACAAACTCATTCATATTATTTCGGTCAAGGATACTCAAACATATTAAACTGTGCGATATTAGCTATGATTTTTGAACTGTAGAGGATGCAGAAAACCGTTGAGCATAAACTAAAATACTGTTTGGTACTTAAATAATACACAGTAAATAATAAAACCTTTTAAATGTTAAAAACGATTAAATGGAATTAAAGAAAGTAATTGCGCGCCTTTTAACTTTTGACATATTTGAGTTCCAAAAGAGAAGACTTGTGAGATTATTTTCAAAATATACCTCTAAACAAATTATGGTACGATGTGATATGGAACAGATAAAAAAATAATTTATGACTACACGAGCATAAAAGTAGATTTTTAAAAATCGTTTTTGTGTTTTAATTCGTTGAACTTCACTTAATTTCAAAAATAAATATATTTAAAAACGTTATTATCAAGTTCTGCAAGTATTTTTGTTTTTCATTACTGTGACAGCTGTTTTGGCTTACAAGACCATTTTAAAACTGTGGTTAGACCACTTTGAGATGACTTATTAATATGATTATAAATTTCAATTTTGAAGCTTACTAAATGTATTACAAATTATATCGAGTTATTGAGAAAATAAATGTGATGTGGTACTTTGAAATCTGTTTTCCCCACATTAAATTTCAATGTGTTCTTAATGGCTTAGTAATGATACGACTGCTATCGACTTATTAAAAAGAAATGCAAAACGAAGATTTTTATGTGGTCACGTTGGAGTTCCGTTATATCCGGAATGTCCGGGTCGTAAGCCAAGAAGCTACCATATCGCTTTGCCACCTATTTTATTAAATTGCACGATTTTCAACAAAACACTACACGTTAAATGTTAGGTTTGCATCAGAACCATTTTAATCGTGAATTTTTCTAAGGGACTTAATTTGGGAGGAGGATTGATTCGTACGTCCGTCACTCCTGGACACACTTACCTCCAGATTCCTTTCCACCAGTCATACCTTTTTTCTTTCCAGAACTCTCACTCCTTCTTTTTCTTAAAAATACCATTTCCTTCTCTTAAAAATAATTTCCCACAAATTTATTTTCCACCACGTAGCCTCCTGTGTGGAATTGTTGTAAAAAAGATTCATTGTTAATTCAAATACAGTGCTGAATAAGTACATGCAAGAATAATTCGTTTAGATAAATGACCGACCAAACTTTTATCACATCCTTTAGACATATTTTGTCATTGGCTGTTATAACAGTGTGTGGGGTGCGCAGTTAACTTTTCCAATAAGCGACAGATGGCAGCAGCCGGCAGCCGCAAGACCCCGAAAGCCTTAAGTCGTACCTAGAGCAGCACATGGATTCACAGGGCGCACACGCCGAACAATGACTTACAAAGTTAGCATCTCGTGACCTGATTGTGGCTATTCTTAGTCCCTTCCAAACTAAACCCATAAAACTTTAATGGTGTTTCTCTAATGGTTTATAGTTTGGGACCCATCAGTACGTATTATAACTTTAGTCACAATTATTTTATTTAAGTTAGTCAACAATCAATGTTTAGCATGTAATTTTAAGTCCAACATTGTTAATAACAATATGCTACGTTCTGCTTCAGTTCTCTAGACTCTCCAGCGTTGCATTTTACTTTTACAGGGTATATCAGACATGCTCAATCCATATTTGGATGATGGTAGTTTTCTAACTTACGTATACCCACTTACACAAAGTAAAACTAAGTGTCCCCGATATAACACAATATAACTAAGTGTAGATATGACTAGTGGCATAGCTAGCATGGGTGGCACCCGGGGCGGATGTCACCCCCCGGGGCGTAGTGACACCCCCCCCCCCCCTTTATTAAAGTAAACTTAAGAAATTCAAAAAGCTAATTTCGACTTCATAAAATTGGTCCAGCCTGGGGGAGGGGGTGGGGGGGGGGGGGAGCCATAGAGTAACGAAAATATAAATAACAGACCGTGTTCATGTGTATGCAATATCTTGGTGACGTGTATGCAATATCTTGGTCGAGTGGCACCCCTCTTTGGGTGGAACCCGGGGCGGTCCGCCCCCCGCCTCTCCCTCGCTACGTACGCCACTGGATATGACGTACCACTGAATAACAAAAGCGTAAAACATATTTTAATTCAAACGCATCAAGGATAAAACTGTTTGTCTGTGTACTGTGTATATCGGGTAAAAGTACAAAAAATCGACAATGCGTTTGATATCCATACCAACTTTTTATTAAAGGTATTTTTTACGAGGTTTTATGTTTGAAATTGGTAAAAAAAACACAAAAAATATAATTTAAATTATAAAATTATCTTCGGGGAGCCAACAGTTGAGATATTAACTGTCGGGTCACTGGATTTACTACCACGCAATTTTGAAATGCATATTTTCATGTAAAAAACCGAACGCTGGTTTTCACTATGACGGAAATCGAACCCAATTAATTAATAATAATCTATCAGAGTCTACTCTTCATCGTAGCGTTCGTCGATGAATAATAGTTACATTATTCTACGAAAATATAACTACCATCGTTACGTACTAAGGAGTTCAGACTGTTTTTTGATTTACACGTATTCAAAGAAAAATATTAAATTAAATAAAAATATCTTGAAGGGTTAATTTTTATTCAAAATGTGCCCTATACATTTGTGTATTCTTTTAAAGGTGAGTTATTTTTCATTTAATTTTATTATTTTTCCCTACTTACCACGCAAGATTGGACTTTGTTGTAGCACGTAATCTACGACTTCATTTTGAGCACGGTAAAAAAATAAACATTCGTATTATTATGAATATAAAAACACTTAACGAATAATGTTGAATAAATCAAAACCATAGAGATAAATAAAACAAAGCCAGGTAAATTTTTTTATTTATTTTATTTATTTAAAAAAAATACAAACATATACAGATTTATTGTAAAACACATGGTTCTTAAAACTAATTACAATATATAAATTTCTTTTTAACGAAACTACCCAAATCAAAAGAGAAAACATTTCTCGTGCTTGAATTTTGGAGAGTGTCATTGTAAAATGCGAGTGATGAAATATTTTTAGAGGATATGTTCTAGTTTTTTTTTTGTTATTATTGTGATGATGAATTTAAAACTTAGAATTAGTCTCGGGTTGGTCTAATAGTTGTTTTATTTGGGATTTAAAAACTTAATAATTTTTTTCAGACTTGATTTTACACGGGAGAGCATTGACAAATTTTATACCTTGTTAAGCATAATGGTGTTGGGAAGCACTTGTTTTAAATTTTGGAATTTCTCAATTGCCCCGTGATCGTGGTCGGTTGTTTATGTTTGTGAATGTTGTTGTTGATGGATTGAAATGATCGTTATGAGTTTGTAATAATGAGTAATTTTTGAAATTTTTATTTAGACTGTGAACCCTAAAAGAGTCAAATAGCTGTGTTGTTGGAAATACAGATGGTTTTCGTAAGATGACTTTTAAAATCAACCTCTGTACCCTTTCTACAGGTAAGAGGTTAGTTTTGAAGATCCCACCCCATCCGATTATACCATATTGTAGAATAGATTGGGCAAGAGAGAAATAGATAGTTTTAATCATACTGGATGGTAAGATGTTTCTCAGTCTAATAAATATGTATACAAGTTTTCTTATTCTGGTTAATGTATTTTGGACTTGTTCTTTCCATTTTAAGTGTCTATCTACTATGACACCCAGATACTTTATACTATTTTTGCATGTTATTGGTAGGCAATTGTCATCGTTGCATTCCTTTTTATTTTCACACTGTGATGAATGGATTTTGATAGTTATATTGTTCTCGACACTTTTTTCTTTCAAAGAGAATGGAATAAAATAAGTTTTCTCTGTATTCAGAGAGAGACAATTTAGGTCAATGTTTTGAGTATGTTTATATTTAGTGTATTTCACCAACTTACCGCATTATTCTGTAAAAGAAGAAGACTCATGTTTTTGGTTGATAGTTTTTCTAATTCATGCATTTAACTTTCTTTACTTTGATACTTTTTTTCGTTGTTTGTTTTTGAGGTGTTATGCCGTGTTGCGCTACCTCCTTCTTCAGCCAACGTTTCTGACAGCGATGCAGTGTCCATCATCAGGGCAGATCCGGCAGATCCGACAGATGTGTCCGACAGATCTACCAGATCTGCCCTGATGTTGGACACTGTAACCCTGTCCGAAACGTTGGCTAAAGAAGGAGGTAGCGCAACACGGCACAACATCCCAAAAACAAATAACGAAAAATTTCTTTACTTTCTTTCTTTCTTTTTATTTTGTGTGAGTAAAATTCTTTCATTTGACAACCTTGTCCACTTTTGGTTTACTTGAGGTACTATTTTCGTACAACTAATTTTCCTTTTCTTTTGCTTATTTGAAGTAAGATTCTTTTTCTTGTCGGCCTTTTCTATTTTAGGCTTTTGCGAAGAGGATTCTCAAGTAAACATTTGTCAAGATATGTGTTACCAAATACTGAGTAGCAAAAACAAATTGTAACTTCTAATAAGTTAACTCGATCACTTTTACAAAATGCTATCAAGAATCTGGTTTATAAGAAAGCAATTCATATCATTTTCGTTAATCTTTTGACAAAAAATACAGAGAAGTATTTTTAACTTTCGTAACTTCATAATTCTGTAGAAAAAGTCGTTAAGATCACAAAATTTCCAATTATTATTCATGGATACTAAGAGACGTCTATAAAACATCCATGAAACATTATGAAATATTTCATGGTGTTTTAGTATTATACCATTATAAAACATTCATGTCTGTTATTAAAAAAAGGATCAAAGCTTTCACCGAAATTGGTTTTTAGATGTTCTTAAAGAATTTAATTGAACATGAAAAATATATTCCTCTCCTTTCAAAAGCTATATTTGGTTTGAAGAAATTATGACGCCGTACTTTTAAATGGTTTTATGAACATCTAAAGAAACAACATTGGTTTAGATATTCACATCCTCCATCTTTTTTACATTACCGATTCGCTATCTTAGATTTATGAAGGTAATGAGATTTTTTATACGAGACATTATGGCAAACAGCCATGGTTAATCTATTGTAGTTTCTATGTTTTTCAATATTTCATTTTCTAGAAATTTGGTAGAGGAAAACCGGTAGGGAATGTGGCAAAAATCAACTGTTTTGCTTGTTTTGCAGTCGGTCGATCACTTAACTAGATTGCTTAATCTAGATATTATTTATTAGTCTAAAAATAATAAAAAAATAATTAAAATAATAATTGAACAACACATCACTTTATTGAACGCATAAACTAATCAGTTTAGGTTCAGCCTGAACCTTCCTCGGTGTTATATACAATATACATATATACTTACGTGGTATGTAAGCGGTATGAAGTCAAAGTATTTTTATTCTATTTATAGCCACAAATTGGTTGCATCCTGTGAAAGAATCACTAATTAATAGAATAATTGTGAATTTGATTTTGAATAAAAATTAAATTGAATAAAGTTTATTTGAAAACCGTCAGATGTTTTTTCGCAAATATTGCAATATTGTACAGTGCTTCATAAATTATGGAAATAATTTTGTTAGTTTTTATATCAAGTTATTTATGAATATTTCGACACAACCCTATGTTATAGCGAAAATACCCCTTAAATGGAGTGCAAACGCTTCAACAAGAAACTTTTTTAACACAACCAAAACCTCATTTATCCCCAGTGCTTCATAAATTTCGGAAACATGTTTTATTTGTTTGTTTTTATATCAAGGTATTTATGAATATTTTCGCCACAACCCTGTGTTATGGCGGAAATAACCCTGGGATGGAGTTCAAACAGTTCACCAAAAAACTTTTTTAACCCAACCTCACTTCACCCTTCGTTTCCTCCACTATTGATCCACGAATCCACATACATATATCCAAGTGACCGAGATAAACACTTTATTTGATAAAATAACTTGAAGTTTTCCTTGACAGCCTGCAACGTCCTGCTCTACGACGTAGAGGACATCTACACCCTGCGGAATTACGGCAAGGCCTCTAACTGCTCCCTGTCCACCGTGTTCCCCGCCTCCGTGAGGGTTGTAGCCCTCAGCGTCGGGGTGGCTTCTGCCCGCACTAGCCGGGAGGTGGAAACTGGCACCATCCACAAGGTAACTAAAAAGATCTCTTTAAAATATTGTTGTAAAATAAATACAAAAAATGAAATAAATTTGTGATGGTGTATATATAAATATATGTATATATATTTATATATACACCATCACAAATCGATCGACACTCCCGCCGCCCAATCTCGCGAGATCTCGCGACATTTTTCGGGATCAATCCCGAAGCATATGACGAGATCCTGTTCGAGATCGACGGGATTGGGCGGCAGTAGTCAGCGACGCTACACACATCCACTCGGGGCGCGAGTGGTGCGCTGACTGACTGACGGTCGGGCGGGAGTATCGATCGAAGAAAGAAAACTATCCCGACTATTTACAAATATTAGCGACGGCTGACGAGCGGGACAGATAATATAAAACTGTGTCGAGTGAGTGAGAAAGAGATACTTGCGTGCGTGCAGGCAGCCATTTGTTTGTTTTAGTTGTGCAGTTATGGTAATTACCTTTTCTTAAATTATGCTTTTTTTATTGTTTATGTGAGTTAAATAAACACAATTTTTGGATTCTTACGTTGTTAATACCTTAAAATGTCGAAAAATAATCCAGATCAAGTGTATGTTGAGTTTAACAGTCGTTTACCGGTATAGAGATACTTCAAGAAAACAGTTAATAATTTGACTGCTCAATGCAAGTTGTGTAAAGCTGTTAATGAACAAGGGGGAGATTTTTGCAGTTTGCATATAATTGCTTAGTCACGTTGCTGCCAACCAGTGTTGAGTCGGAGAGGGCACTTTCAGAAGCTGGGTACGTAGCAACGGACATTAGATGCCGTTTAGCAGATAGCACCCTTAATACACTTTTCTTTAAAAAAGTTACTTTCTAATCTCCTTAATCTATATTTTTTCTTTTGATTATTTTAATTAAAATAAAACTGTTAATTATTTAGTAACTAATATTAAAGAATAAAGGTTTTTGTTTTCTTTCAAATAATATTTTCTTTTAAGAGGGCATTACCAGAGAAAACCAGAAATATGTCATTTTCAAATTAGATTTTAGACGTATTGACTCTTTTCCACAAAAAAATTATAAATGGATTTCGAAAGATTGTTCTTTTATCTAGCATTCGCATGTAAAAAATTCTGAGAATTTTTTAACATTTTTAGTATAATAAGGTTATTCCATAGGTCGTTGGCAGATTTGTTAAATTTTCAAAAAAGATTTTGTATTACACCACACCCATTTAAAATAATATAGTCATGCAGTAAAATAAATCAATACATTATCTAGCAAACGCATGTTTTAGAATTAAAATTTTAGTTTCAATAAGATCATTAAAAATATATACGTACATGTGTTTCTTGACGAAAATTGGTCCATTTGTGTATTTATTTGCGCACTTACAAACTAATATATTTCCGATTTTTCTAACATTCTTATTAAATTTAGACATTATTGAAAAATGATAAATACTTATAATCAAAAAGTACATTATTTTAATAGTTTTATCATCACGCCTTTCAGCATTTTTGGATGAAGGTATATATTAAAGCTAATTTGGATTGAAATAAATTCGATATTGAGTTATAATTTAAAAAAGCTGGAACGGAGAATAATTAATCTTTCTCATTGTAACCGCCCTGCACGATCGTAAGAACAACTTTCGACGAAATGTGGATTTTCGTCGGCTAGCAGGTTAAACGCTCTTAATTAACGAGATCCCGAAAATTCCGAGATCTCGCGAGATTGTAATTTCGAATCTCGCGAGATCTCGAATTTGCGATCTCAAGTCGAGATTGCATTCCCTAATAGGTATAGAAATAATGAAAAAAACACATTTCCCAAATTGGGGACGCCAAGATCCTTTAGAGTTTGAGCATTTGTGAGTCTTGTTTGGCATGAAATATGCAGATACCCCCTGTCAGAATTATTAGCCCTGTAAAACTGTGAAAATGTCCATTACGTCCAGAGCAGATTCTCACCGTGTGACAAAGTCATCAGTCACTGGCTGTTTATTCAGCTCACCAAACACCGGCCCAGGTATAATAGAATAAATTAACGTCCCTTCAAAGAGAACCTTGTTCCCGTGTACGGAGCCTTTTGTTTGAATAATGAAAATAGCTCTTTCCGCGACTCTACAGTGGTGAACACTAAAACAGTGATCTACAGATCAGTTAAAAAGGTGTTAGAAATTTTATTCATTTAATCAGTGTTTTGGTTTTCTCTGTTATGGAAAAATCTCAATGAAAATACTTGACGAGCTCTGTCTTCACGAAATGTGTACAGTAATCTGGAATTTCGAGATAAATGCAACTAAATTATTTTCAGAAATAAAATGACAAAAAATGTGGAACAAACAATATGCCGACTCCGCATTGGATAGTTGTCTTATTGTTTTATAAATAGTTGTATTGACATTATTTCTATTTAGTAGGCGGATAATCAACACCCCTGCCATAGGTCACCTCAAATGGTTCGCGTGGTGACTTAGAAGGGGTGCCAGGGTTCACGGGTTCACGGGTCTTGGCAGCGGATGTATTTGCCCACCTGCTTTGCGGGCCGGATCCGGAGAGACTAGTCGAGAGAAACCTTTTGACCCCTCAATCCGAATCTACTCTTACATCGCAATGGGAGGGATGAAATCATACGTCCGTCACTCTGGGTCACATTAACCCTTAGCTTCCTACCCACGATCATACCTTTTTCTTTCTTATAACATCCTCTCCTTCCTATCCACGAAGAAAGCCTCCATACAGCATCCCCAAAGATGACATGGACCCGGTAGGATTTTATTTTTTCAAAGTTTCCTGTATGGAGCTAATGCAAAAAATCCATTGCTGATGTTGGAAATAACCAATAATATTTCAAGCTCGTACTAGTTGCGCTCATCTAAAAATTACAAGCCGATAAAGCTGTACACTTTTTATAACGCCGGAGCTCATTCGAGTGTTTTTCTGCTTCGAAGAACAGATTTTTGCTTTATTTGTTGTCGAGATTATCATTATAAAGTATACTTACATCTCAACAGTACACATAATCTCAACAACTTTATTTGTTGTTGAGATTATCATTATAAAGGCGGGTCCAGAGCTCAAACATTTGCCGCAATTTCCCGTGACAGTCCATCAAATATCACATCAAAATTTTTTGTTTTCCGTCTCCCCCGTTTGTTGAAACACGGTTCATAGATTGGGGTTCATAGATTGATTCACGGTTCATAGATTGTTCGCACGGTCCACACAATTTGACAAGTGGTCTGAGGTACGGACCTTTCCACGGTTAGGCAATGAACACTTGACATTTGACGTTTTTGGCTTTTATATCAAAGTTAAAATGCGTTCTGATGACAAAAGAGATGCATCAGGGAGAAAAAACAGATATTTTAATAGATATTTATTTATCAGGAAAGATTTCCGACTAATATTGATTATTGCCCGACCTAAAGTTACTATTAAAAATTTGAGTGCTTAAATAATTACGTAGCATCAAAAATAGAATACCGATTTGAATTGGTCAATAGTAGACTTTATTTACAAGTGAGTTCGCAAAAAAAAATAATCGTTCATTACGGCAGTGTTTATTTACAATTTAAAATCATAATTATTAGGTCCGCGCAGTTGACAAAATACCAAAAAACTCAACGCTTGACGTTTATTGTTTACATAAATGTTAAAATGCGTTCGATGAAGAAAATATGCTTCATCAGGAAGAAAACACAGATATTTATTTATCCGGAAAGATTTCCGACTAATATCGATTATTGCAGGACCTAAAGTTGCCTTTTAAAAATTTCCAGAGGGTAAATTTTTACGTAGATGTCAAAAACAGAATAATTATATTAATATTTCATATATGTATGGTAATTTTATTATCAAATATATTTAATATTATATTATATTTAGGTATAATAATATTTTAACTCGTGATTACGCTCGCTCATTGCACAAAAGCATAAAAAGCCGTTCCGTTTATTCTACATACACGACCGCATCGCGAGGCTCTTGTCAATGTTGATGGAATGTTTTCCGTCGAACATGGGAAGCTTGAAACACAACAAAAATTGTCAGATGTTGATGATAAACATTGGATGTTGTTTTGGGACTGTAAAGGCAAATGTCAAAGCTATGGACCCCGGTTAAAGTATACTTACATCTCAACAGTATACATAATGTCAACAACTTTATAGTTGTTGAGATGTTGTAAGGGTTCTTTATTATTTTATAAAACGACTATGATTAGTAATAGTAGATTGTTTTTTTAAATAGACAAACATATTAAAAAAAAAAACTGTAAAAGACTCAGATCAATTGCTGGCAGATTGTACCTACACATTAAATTTTTTTATGTCATTGGCAGAATCTATTATAAGATAGGGATTAATAATATGGGAAAATACTACTATAACCAATCTGAAACAAGTCCAAGTTCTACAAAACGCAATTGTAAAATTTTTAGTCGTCACTAATACTTTCAAACAGGGACATATGTAATACACCGTTGCTGTTTCAGAGTGCCAAAATTTTACCTGTTAAGGCAATACTATGGCACAAAATTATAATTCAGCATATATTTACTCCTCAGCATAAAGAGAAATTAGAACATAAATACAGCACTAGATTCACGCGCAATGACGGGTTAATAGTTCCGAAACTTAACAATAAGTACGGACAGAGAACGTTTGAATACATCATACCGAAGATATTTAATTTATTACCTGACACCATAAAGCAATGTAATTCTATGAATAAGGTTAAATATATGGTGAAAAATTGACTATCGGAAAAAAAAATTATATTGATATTTTAAAATTATATTGATATGTGAATGAAAAAATGTTGAATCTGTAGATATAATATGTAAATTTTAAATTAAAAAAAAATGTCTATGAAACTAAAATATAAGCACCTGTTGACAAGCCAATTCAATTGGCTTAGCAGGACTTGTTTGTTGATTATATTACGTATTATCTATTCTTTCAATAAAAAATTTAAAAAATCTTTTCTTAATTGAACTATCTTGAAGTTAAGTCTTAAAAGGGAGTTCAGACTCGTTACTAATAATAATTATAGTTCGAATCTTAACAAGCACTGATATTCAAAGAAGAAATATGAACCCAATTATTTTGATGTTGCTTTATTAATCAAGTGATTTTTCGCAGAACGAGTAAGGAGAGTCTATCTATGAAGATTTTAAACCTAATGATGCCTAACGGCAAAATAAACAAACTGCATCTCAAAGCACCTTGTTAGAGAGCCGTTCTTCTTACAAGATCTATTTTTAATAAGCAAAATAAATTATAAGAAAATACCAAATGTAAAGTCAACCGTGCTGATGTTTAAAAATTGGAAAAAGTTTTGATGATTTATTTTTACTTGGTGGATTATTTAAATACGGCTTTTACAGCATTAAATAAAAATTACATATTAATTTTAATTTATCTAATTTAATTGCAAACTACATGTGTAAATTTGTTACCGGTAATTTTTTTTTAACTTAACTCCACTTAGGAGGCTCTGAGGAAAATAATTTCCCTCAGGGCTATGTCATCTTTTGAGATGCTGGTGGAGGGTCTTTTTAAGGAAAATAATGAGAAGAAGCTCTTGGGGAATGAAAGGTGTGAGGGGTGGGTAGGAATCTGAGGTTCTCATGTGTACAGATCATCCGTCGCTAGGACTAGACAAACCTCACCCCATGGACCCGGGCACCCCTGTTAAGCCTCCAAACGTAGCGAACCACTTGGGGTGACCTTTGGCAGAGGTGTTGGTTATCCAAAAAATGGTTAAACAAATTTTAATATTTTTAAAAATCTTGATGCCGATGAGGGTGTGATATTTTTCCCAAGTCTATAGAGTCCCAGCGTAACTCACCTCACTCTGGTATCGCGCAGGTATTGCTTGGTCTTTCCTCAGGTGTAGAGATTGCGCTCGCTCTCCAGTGATGACCAGTATACAGTATATATATATTTTCTACAGGGCAGATTTTGATTTAAAGTTGTCTAGTCAACGGCTGAGTTGGAATCGAATCTGAAATCGATCTGATGGGAACCAAGGCGTCGTAAGTTCACTTCCTCGGCTGGCTAGATCCTTCATCTAGAAAATATTAAAGTGTTGTCAAGTTATTTGCAACTCGGGAAAGTCTCTCTTTCATTTTTTATGATAATTTAAGAAATATTTAGCTTTGATTTTTATTATTTATTTGTATATTTAAAAAAAAGACACAGTTATGCCTTGGTACTTTAAATTAAGTACCTACAAAACTAACTAATTAATTTTTATTTTTTTATTTATTTGATTATTGTCAAAAATGTATTTATTGAAAAAAAAATTATTTTTATTTTTATTTATTTGATTATTGTCAAAAATGTATTTATTGAAAAAAAAAATACATACAATGAATCGGATCTTATGTTAACAATGAGTACACAAATAATATATGTTCACAATATGTTATACCTATTTTAAAATCACAAAAGCTTTTCTTTACAATAAAATATAGATTTACCGAAAACAGAAAATGAAGATTTTTAAATAACAAAAATAATGGACTCTGCCCGGGGCGTATAAATAGACCCAAAACTTAGCGGGCGTTTTACCCTTAAAAATGATGATATTGCCTATGGTAATACGAAATTGCCTAAATGCATTAAAAAGATGCACCAACCTGGAAGCTAAAGTCTTCCTGCGAAAGCAGATTTTCAAACTTCCAGACGGCAAGAGCACTTCACACAATTACAATAAAATATTTCGTAATAATCAACCTTAAAAGTTGACCCGACCAAAGCAAAATTCACAAAGATGAATCGTAGGTAGATGATTTCTTCACGTCACGATAACAAATATTTGAAAATTCAAATTATTGTTAAAACGAACAATCGCTCGCCATCTGCGGTGCATTTCAACTTTTACAATACATTCGAAGCAACAATACGACACATGAAAATAATCTTTGATACCTAGTATAAAATAATATTATTTACTAGCTAACCCGTCAAACGTTGTTTTGTCATATAAATTATTTCTGGTGAATATTTTGGCCGTTAAATAAAGAATGTATATGTAAGTGTGTGGGGATGGGATCTATGACCTATGACAGAAAGAGGAATGGAGCGCTGTAGACGATGGCCGCCTATAAAAACAAAACAAAAAATCAAATTATGTAGGAAATAAAGAAAATCAATATGAATTTCGGAAAGCAATTGAGTGTACGATATTTTTGTAAGTCCGTCTTTAGCCCACGCGAGAAAATGACGCGATGCTTCTCGTGAATGTCTTGCGCACGTGTGGATGAAAGTTCGATGAGTCGGACGTAGCGACATCTGTCATTCAACAACATTTTCGTTCTGTTTTAAATACGAAAGACGGTTAAATTTGTTCATACAAAAATACTAAAATCGCGATTAAAAAATGGGAGGGTTGAAGTGGGATGGTTAAAATTTTGGGTTATAGGTATTTTTTGATACCAAATTAAAAAATTTAAAAAATTGTCAAAATAATATTCTTTTCTGGATAGGGGCACCCTAATCACCTAGCGGTATGAAATATACTTTAAACTCTATTCTCATACCTACCAAATATACTTAAAAAATTTCATAAAAAATGTGCGACCACAAACAACGTGACACGAGATTTTTATATATAAGATTTATAGTTACTGATCCAAAAAAGGATGTATAAATTACGCTTCTAAACCAGACTCTAAAGGAAGAAAGTTAGAAAATTTATGTACACATACTTAAACATCGTTTCATTTGTTGATAATTCATATTGTAAATCGAAACCGGTATCCAAATGAATATCCCAAAATAATAGTTTTCCGATCAATTTGTGCCAAACTTTCGCTAATTTATTCGATTGAATTACAATTATTTCCAGTGCCAAAAGCGAGGTTTGCCGGACTACGTGGAAATCGGAGGCTCTGCCGGCTTTGACAACATAAACCTGGAAAAGGTGGACACCGTGTGCGGACTTGACTCCACTCCAGGTAACTACAATAACATTGTTATAAACTTTCCCCTACCATCTCCCATCCTCTCTACCCTTCTACTTTTGCCTGTCCACTGAAACTTATCTAATTTCATCTATAAAGGACTTTTCGCATGTTTAATGAATTACTCGTTTGCAATTTACAGGTGGCATGAATAGTATCAGTAGTTACGAAGTTTTAGCTGAATTATATGAAATACAATATATCCGGAAATACAAAATTTAAAATAGTAGTATTTCGATTATCCTCAGAAATACCGTAAAATTAAATGAAACAATTATAACAATCTATTAAAATTACAGTGATTTATTTTTGGGGTAATATGCCGTGAGCGTTTCCTCCTTTTTGCGTTTAGTTTTAAAACTACATTAATGTTGCCATCAGGTACCGGATGTTAAGAACTATTGAGCTTAGCCCCTTCGTCTATTAATATTAATGGGGTGTTTGTGGATTTCAATTACCTAGTAGATTTCGATTAGTCGTGCTCGATGCGTTTAGGGTCTTTTTCAGGTCTTCAGGAACAAATCTAAACTAATGGCCGGTTTGAATTAAGTTCTCGAGTTTTTCCGATTTGTTAAGATGGCCAAGTTTGCTTACTCGAACACGCTCAAACAAGTCTCAGAACATTGCAACATTGCAATTCACTAGTCTTTTGCAAACTTGACCAGTCTGAAAACAATCGTTAAAAAAAATCCAGAATTCGCTAGTTTTATTGGTCGTTTTTATAACTCGCCTAATAGCTTTGTTATAAAGAAATTACAGAGCGTGTTGCAGAAAATCTTTGCATTCGGATAATCTCAAGGTTCTTCTTTATTTTTTTTATTGTAAATTTCTGATGAATTCAGTAGCTCAATTAAAAATGTTAAATACGGGAAGTAGATGAAATAAGTTTTCTTCTGTTGTTTAATTCGTGGAGATATTACTAGATCATCGGAAAAGATTTATGGAGGAATTAATGGTTAAATTTTAGCAGTTTTTTGAGAGGAACGGCTACTCGGCTGTATTCATACAAAAGTTAATTTTGAATTTGAGATCAAATTACACAACCAAATTGAATAATATATTTTTTAAATCAAAAGGTACGGATATGTGCTATCTTATTTTAAATTCTAAAATATAGGTCATTAAAGAGTTCAATTTTCCATGATTTTAGTGGAAACTTTGGCATTTTTCAATAGAAATAATATGGTTTCCTTATGCTTTTACATAAAAATGAAATCCCTCTTCTGCAATGACAATATCAATTTAAAACTAAGGCAGAGAATGCTAAAATGTTATGTGTGGTCGGTCTTGCTCTATGGATGTGAAACATGGACCTTGAAAGTAAATACCATGAACAGGTTTGACGCTTTTGAAATGTGGCTTCACCGGAGAATGCTCAAGGTCCCATGGACCGACATGATTACCAACACAGAAATTCTTAGGTGGGCTAGAGCAGATAGAGAATGGCTTACATTAATAAAAATCAGGAAAATTTCATATCTGGGTCATATACTTCGAGGGTAGAAGTATCACTTGCTCCATTTAATATTGAAAGGCAAGATAGAGGGTCGCCGAGGGCCTGGTAGAAGACAAATGTCTTGGCTGCGTAATATACGAGAGTGGACCGGAATTAGAAGTGTGGAGGAGCTATTCCGGGCAGCGCAAGACAGAGAGACATATTCAAGAGTATTGCCAACGTCGAGTGGACCTGATAGGGCACACGAAGAAGAAGAAGATGCATTTACAGACTGGGTGAAAACGATAAGTTGTATGCTTAAACATTAATACAAAAATTAATAATATCGTAGAAAACAATAAACGTCCGTTAGACGGCCTCCGTGGTCGAAATGAGATCTCTGAGGCTTGTGTGTAGCAAAACTACGTACGACCGTGTGGGAAATGTGGAGATCCGCAAAGAATGCAAGGCTGATGTAATGAGTAATATTAAGAGAGGGACCTTCCAATGGATTGGGCATATAGAGAGAATGAACGAAGAAAGAAATGTAAGGAGAATATATGACGCAAATGTGCAAATCTTCTACAAAGACATGGCACGATTAAGTGAGTCAGATACTGGGCCATGTCAAGAGTCAGAATAATAGAAGAGTATGTGTGAGACGATGTACGAATGTAAATGAGGCAAAGAATGTGTGGCAAGACCGAGTTGTTTGGCGGTCCGTCCTCTCTGCCTGCCACTGCGGAGAAATGGCATGATGGTTAGTTAGTTAATTTCACAGCTAGTGTAAAAATGATTAATTTATTGAATGTGTATGATTCCCATACTATCGTAAACTTTAAAATGCAATTATCTCAACAATTTCATTTTTTTAAACTAATTCATTTATTACGCCCACTCTTTAATTATGCTTTCCAGATAATCACTTATTTGATCACTAAGTGCTACGAGTACCTATGAGAGATTAAAAGTAGGACAAAAGTAACTCATGAACACGAATTAGTATACGTTTGTACAAAGACCTCTTCTAAAAAAAAATAATCCTAAAAGTACCCATAAGAACTCTATCAACAGAAATTTTTTTTAAACTTTAATGTGTTCAGCATTATTAAATTATACTCAAAAAATGCACTACTCAAATTTAAAGAAAAATATGAATACCTTGCTGACCAACACACCTACACTACACACTACAAGGTCAAAATCCTCAAAACTAGTAAGTACTCGAAAAACCATAATATCCATGATACAAGATTATATAATGCCCTTCCAATTGAAATTAAGAACACCATGGAGATACAAATGTTTAAAAAAGACATCAAATTATGGTTAAGTAAACAGGAAGATGAGAAAATCATTAAACTTATGAAGTAACCCCAATACAACCTGCAGACAACAAACATAAATACTTTTATTTTATTTATTGTTTATTTTGTGAAAATCAAGAAACTAGAAGATGAGGAAATAAAAATCAACATCCATTCAGCAACATACAGTCCGCCTCGGAACAGGAATACCTAGTGAGGAGGACTTTAAACAAACCACTTTACTTTGTATTTTTACTTCTTTTGTAATTTTTACTTTATCTTATATTGTCATTAAAATAAAAAAAAAAAAAATAAATAAAAAATGAAGAGGTTACTATGTTACTAATAATATTTTCTTCATGTGTCCTAACCAAATAACACCTGATCCTCGCGTTACTCTCCCTGAAATGTTGATTTTTCCACTCGGCAACTCAGTATGCTAATTCTCTTGGGAAAGGAAATGAAAGGTTTTCTGTTTGCTGATCTACGTAATACATGAGCAAAAATACGATGAAACGATGTTATAAAGCAAACTTTTATTAGATTTCTCTTTAAAAAATACTATGTTTCAATTTTTTAATGTGAATACCGCATAACAGTTCCAACTGGTTCCAACCGTCTGGAGCCAGTGAGACAAAGGAATCCCAAATGAATTGTGGTATTTTATGATGCTGAAGGTATTGGGAATGAGAAGGAATGGGGAAGAGAAAGCTGGGCTATTCAGATCTGGTCACCAAATACTCACAAAGTCATGTCAAGCAACGTTTAGATTCTGAGTGGTAGTCTTTCACCAGGGCGGTACGGAAAGAACGTACCATTATGGAACGTGTCGCAATTATATAATGCACTAGATTTTACCCCCGGCTTCGCTCGCATTAGGTATTAGGGGGGTTCCCACAGCGCCTCCTTCTCCTTTCCTATTCCCACTCCACTCTCACCCCCTCTACCCCCTTCCCCCCCTTTCCATACCCCCACCTCCCCCCTTCCCCCTCCACCCGCCGCCCTCCATCCTCCACCCTCCACCCTCCACCCTCCACCCTCCACCCTCCACCCTCCACCCTCCACCCTCCACCCTCCACCCTCCATCCTCCACCCTCCACCCTCCACCCTCCACCCTCCACCCTCCACCCTCCACCCTCCACCCTCCACCCTCCACCCTCCACCCTCCACCCTCCACCCTCCACCCTCCACCCTCCACCCTCCACCCTCCACCCTCCACCCTCCACCCTCAACCCTCCACCCTCCACCCTCCACCCTCAACCCTCCACCCTCCACCCTCCAGCTTTATCTTAAACACCTATCGTAAATGTTTCATTGAAATAATGAAAGAAAACCTTCGCCTCCTATAAAATGTTCTGATGATCGTTTGTGCTTAAGAACTAAGGCGACGAAAGGACATTAAAAAAAACTATTTTCTTATGGATACTAGGAAACATTTGTTTAAGGTAATACATAACTCAACCTTATCACATTCCATATACCCACGAAAACCAAAAATGATTTTTTTAAATTTTTACTAACATTAGTTTTTAGTTATTAAAAATCGGAGATGACACGGCCGATGCATAATTTAATAAAAGTATGTTTTAATTTGTTGTGCGTGATTTTTTTACCTACAAACTAAAGTAGGTTACACACGTTTACTCCTGAGTGTAGTCAATTTAAGAGTACCTACACAACATTAGGCATAAGGACCTTTTCGATGTCACCATTTACAAAAAATATGTAGTAAACTAGCCAGTTCCTCGCCTACACAGTTCAGCAAACGAATAGACCAATGATATCGTCATACTTAATGAAACAAATTGAATGTTACGTAATTAATATTTTTTGTGTCAAGACGTTATTTCTGATTAATTTCAGTTATTTTTTTTTTAATTTATCCATTTGTAATCCAAAAAATGTATTTTACATTGTTTATTACTAACCCTAGTAAATAATAAAATACAAACATTTTGTACCCAATGATTATAAAAGCCTCATGGGCGTATAAAAGGAGTGAAGCCACTAAAAGAGGTAAGCTTTTTACCTTACCTTGAAAACATTTTTTCAAAATTTCACAGACATTATTATTTTCTATAATTCTATTGATTTTTTGCAATATTTGTTGAAAGCATACTTCTTTTAGTAAGATAATAATAAAATCACCTTTGATTTCAAAGATCCAAGTGCTCCAATTCCGTGAAATTTGATTTCAGTTCAAATGCTCCGTATTATGTCAAAATGATTTGATAACAAGTAATTGAGTCAATTTATCTCTCATACCATATGAGAGTTCAATTTATTCCAGTACAAAGGTCGATACTCGAAACCCTATGGATATTAATGGTAGCATGTACCTAGTTGATACTACATTCATGGAACCATCCACGAATGGTAATTTTAGATAGCTTACGGACTTACATATACACGTTGCAATGTTAGTTGCTTTCAGCTACGCATGAATCAAATGCAGGCTGGTTGCTTTGACATTTTGATCAGGTTATTTCTGATTGAATGTTTGCGATTTGGCCGTGCGCTTGATAAACTATTGAACATAATTACGATTCAATCTGCACAACAAAGCACTGTAGTCGACTATGTAACTGAAGTTGTGATATTTTTTGTGAATCATTTTGATGCAACGTTGATTTTTTTTTAAAAAGAATATCATTTTAATCCAGGGTAAAGCATGGCGACTGCGAGTAACTGAAACTGAGGTCACTGAAGTAGTTTAAGATCGATAAATAATATACCTGAAATAGTGAAGCGCTAGAAAATTGCTGCTTTTGTGTAGGGTGTTTTAGGACAGGAAAGAGAGGAAGTTCTGGTAAGGAAAAGGTTATGAGGAGTGGGTGGGTATCCGGGGTTCAGTGTGTCTAGGAGAACGGTCGCATGAATCTATCCATCCCATTGAGGTGCAAGGCGATTTTTCAAGAGAGTCCTCTACTGGAGAGGTCACAGTGAGACTGCGGTATCCTCAGTTGGGATATGTTGTGAGGATGAAGCTAGAGGGAGAGGGGGGCCGGGGGGGGGGGGGGGGGAGATGGAAAGAGAAATGTGCTGGAGTAAACAGTACACAGTGACAGGTCTGGTTATTAATCTCAACTACAGTCATTTCAAGTAACGTTTCAATTCTGAATGGTGGTCTTGCACCAGGGCGATATTGAGATTATCTTTCACTCTTGATTCATTTTTAAATGAATCGATTGTGAAATAACGAAAATTAATCAAATACAATTTATTTGCGCATCCCGGGATTCGATCCCACGACCTTCGGATTGCGAGTCAATCAAGGCAAGGTCTCCCTCAACCAGTCTCTCCCGATCCGGCTTGTCATGCGGTTGATGGGCAGACGCATCCGCAGCCAACATTCGTACAAGCTCTTTGAACCCTTCTAAGACACAAAACGCAGCGCATCATTTGGGGTGACCAAATTGAGATTTTGAAATCTTAAAAAAAGTAATATCGGTCCCGAAACACTTTATTAGCGGTATTTTTTTACATGAGCTCCACACAGGAGGCCATGAGGAAAATAATTTCCCTCAGGGCCTATGTCATCTTTGGGGATGCTATGTGGAGGTTTGTTTTAAAGGATTTTATTGGTCTATGACATACATATTATTATCACTGTCATTTATGAATTTTGTACAGACTGTTTATAACGCTAATAAATAAAATAAAATAAAATAAAGAAAAAGAAGGAGAGGAGAGTTCTGGGAAGGAAAAGGGTTTAAGGAGTGGGTAGGAATCTGGGGTTCAGTATGTCCTGGTCATCCGCCTCCAAGACCTAGACAAACCTCACCCCGTGAACCCGGGCACCCCTGCTAAATCACCAAACGTAGCGAACCACTTGGGGTGACATATGGCAGAGGTGTTGGTTATCCAATAAAGGTTCCCGGGGCGGCGGTACCCATTCCCGCCTCCCAAATGGTATGATGCTTCCAATTAATTTCTTAAATCTGGACGATGTGTAGTCATTTTTTTAAATTACCATTAATTAACAAATCGAAAACTTGTGTTAAAAAAACCGACAAGAATCGTGGGTTGTGTGTAAAAAATGCCAACCAGAAAACGGCTTTATTTGATTAGCTTGATAACGAACTCGTGTAAAGGAGTGTCACAAAAATCAGAAGAGTTCATTTTCCATAAAAATGATTTCACATAAAAATTCACTCTGTTTAGAAATTTAGACTTCGATGTTTAGAAATTTTCAATCTATTTTAAATAATTCATAAATATTTTTGCTTGTATCCTTATAATAATTTGTAATATTAGTGCCCTACTATCCTTCGTATTCACATATATTATTTTCAAAACATCTTCGGTAATATTCCTATGAAATTTATATATCAAAATTTTTAATCATTTTATTATATATCTCCCAACGGAGTTGCTATAACTACCATCGATGAAAGTTGACTATCAATTTTCCCGGTTGCATACTAACCGATGTTTGATCAAATTATTATGGGAACAACAGAACGCTTGACATTTTATTAACTTCGATTCACGATTATAATAAAGTTACGATTGTTATAAAAATCATAGATCTCGAAAAGGTTTTTTATATATGGCCTATCAACATAGCCTGAAGACGCCATGTGGAAGAAATGGGAAAGCGAAATGACGTTGATAAAAATAGGCTATTTTTCGGTGTTTTTCTACGAATTCCGCTTTGGTTAAAGATGGCATATTTCCACGACCCCGGAAGGAACAAAAACAATTTTGTTCATCATTTAAAACAATATTATTCTACAACTAGGACATCCACCTGAAATAACAGTGCTATGAACTTTATCGGAACAGATAAAAAATTTATACAGTCCCCGTCGTTTTCAAACTTCTAAAAACACTTTCTGTCGCCTCAGTTCTTGTTTGTTCAATAGACCATTTCAGTTTGTGTTCAATCTCCACTTTAAAATTAAAAATAATGTATAAATAAATGATAGTTAATCACTTAACTAAGAATTATTTACACTAATGGGACCTTTACCTTTACGGAAATATCTTTATCTTAAAAACCTTTCTTAATGTTTGATTGAAATAATAAAAGAAAACCTTCTCCTCTTATAAAATTTTCTAATGGTCTATTGAACATAAATAACTAAGGCTACGTTTCGTAAATAAAATACTTTCTATCGAAAACAAACAAATTCCACTGTCGTTACTGGTTACTCAGTCTAGTATTCCCCCACCCGACCCCAACTGTTTAATACCTACTGATTTTTTTTTTTATATATTAAGTTGAAAAAAATATGTATCACCGGAGACCAAAATTTCTTTCGTATTTATTATTCCAAATAATGTTAGGAATCACTGGTAATAAATCAGGTAGGTCCCTACACAAAGGGCCCGCAACCCGGATTCGTACCGATTTATTACATATTTCCCTTAAACACGGTAAGTTTTAAAGCTCGTAAAAATATATATGTTATTGTTTAAGATAATATCTAGACTTTGCCCGCGCCGAAACGCAAATTATATAAAATTCCCTCGATAGAAAAAAATCGCAAACTATGCGCCAAAAATTATTATTAACACGTTTGTTTCAGTTATTTTACAAGTTATATATATGAAAAAATTCACAGTGTTTCTTTAAATGCTGTTTAAGATAATGCCCAAGAAATTTTTGCTCTATTTTAAACGAGTCGTGTTTTATTAAACATTTTCGCAGTTTTCGCATCGAGTAAATTCGCCGTAAATGTTAGCGCTCTCCTCTAACATTCGTAATTTCGTATCTCTCCATCTTCTTTTCAGGCCCGGTTGCAGAGCCTTAAACTGGATTAGAGAATGGGCTTTTAATGGACTGAGGCCAAGCAAATAGCACAGGTCAGGCACGTCTGGAGGCGTATTTTGCCTCGACTTAAACCAAACCAGGGGTAGAAAATAACATTGATGAAATTATTGAATAAATCAAATCAAAACTACGCAAAAAACAAACCAACTCCCCGTTAAAATTTAAGTGTGCAACGTTGAGTTTTCAAATTAATATTAAAAAACCAAGGGATTCGACAAACCCTCATCGTTTGAAGAATTTAAAGTGTAAAAAAATATTTTTTATAATGAAAAGGGTAGATGCCTATAATGTGCAAAAAAAAAACAGTGGAAGATAATATTGTTAATTCTAACAAATTTGAAATATAAGATTGATAAATATGACGGTTTGATGGGAGGTGGCAATTGGTAGAGGCGCCCATCCCGGTTAGGCGAGAGGTTCAGAGTTCGAGTCCCAGTTGCGATAATCATCTTTTTCATTTTTCTGTGTTTTATTCTCTTTCATATGTTCGTTAAGTGTATCTTCTTCTTCAATGTTAATATTTAATGATCTATCAGGAAAAACACGAGCCCCAAAGGTTGAATTTGGCAGCCACCTCTGGTCTGGGGCTTCAAAATACCTGAAAAATATCCTCGACTCTGTGCAGAAACGGGCGGTCCGTTTGATAGATTCTCCAATCTTAACAGACGGATTGCATTCTTTAGAGCACAGGCGTCCGGTGGCAATGCTATCCTTGTTCTTCCGGTATTACAATGGAAGATGCTCCGAGGAACTAGCATCATTGATCCCTTCGGCACCGGTGCATAGACGGGAAACACATTTGTACATGGTTGACATTTGTCACATGAGAACGGGTCGCTTCTTCGACTCGTTCTTGTGTTCAACAGCTCGGCTGTGGAATGATTTGCCGGCCTCTGTGTTTCCTCCTTTTTACGATAAGGGTCTCTTCAAGACCAATGTTAACTCCATCCTCTCCTCAAAAAGGCCCTCCACACAGCATCCCAGATGACATGGGCCCTGAGGGAAATTATTTTCCAAAAAAAAAACAGATAATTTTAATAGTAAAAATCTCTTTTTAATAACTGAAAATCTAAAAAAAACACGTATGTCGTGGAATCCATTCCTCCCACCGCGGTGCAAGGCGAGAAAGTCCTGCTGGAGAGGTCAAATTATCTATCTCAACCAAACTCTCCAGATACGGCCACCCACGCAGTAAGTGGGCAGGCGCATCCGCTGCCAAGACCTAGACAAACCTCACCCCATGAACCTGTGCACCCCTGCTAAGTAACCAAACATAGCGAACCACTTGAAAATAATGATTTTTCTTCTTCCCTTTTCAGCCCGTTCACTCGCTTCCATCTTCTGCGAGGTGACCACGGTGCGACTGGTGTCGGGCGGCCAGTTCGAGAACTCCGTCACCATCGGAGTGAAGAAACTCGGTATGGACGATATCATGGATGCCACCCTGGTCTGCGGAATGTAATCATCGACATCAGCTTATACTTAATAAAATATAGTCAAATTATCATATTTATTATTATTTGCTGTAAAGATATTCAATTACCTAGTTCAAAGATTTAGGCTGGAAATAGTGTCACGCCTACCGTCGGCCAACCGACGACGTAGCGCTGACGAGCTGGACCGATGGTCCTCATACGCAGGGCTTAGTGAATTGCTCTCACCTCCATATTACCGCATCGACCGACACGTGGTACTATTTCCTGCCTTAAAAAATGGTATAAATTTTAACCACATTAATGAAAAAATAACTTTTAATTTCATAGTTAATACTGACAATTCTGTGTAGATCTTAAAAGATAAATTATCAAGTGAGAGGCATAAAATCAAATACAGTCATCTCCACCTGTTTTATTATTTTTGTAAACACAAAGTTTTTGAGATTGTGTTGTTTTCAACAATTTCCAATCATATTAAATATAATTACTACAACCGAACCTTTCAGATTCTTTAAATCTTTAAAATAATCAATCACCCCAAAGATTAAAATAACCAAAGAAACGTTTGTTTTTAGATTGCTGTATTTCCATTTATAGCCCTCAAGTAACTTGTATATTTTAGAAATTTTGTTTACATTTAAATTTATTCATTACGCTTACCAAGAAAGTACGAGTATCACAAGTAATAAAAAAGTATTTTAGACTTTTTTAGAGTAAATATCGAATACCCGAATGATTACACTAGATTCAATTTTACTCGGGTAAAAAATAGTAATATTATTTACATTTTTATGAACTAATTTGGATTAGTAAAGATATTAAAAATGTTATGTGAATATTTATAATATCAAGCTGGGTTTTACATTAGGTACACATAGCATCTAATGGGTTTTAGTATCGTATTACTCATTTAAATTTTTTAATTTATCAATAAATATAATTTTACAATTTCTTTTCTAGTGTACCTGAACAACAGTGTATGTTTTTTTGCTTATTTTTTTCATATATTTGTTAACACTCCTCCTTATTGAATGAAATTGGTATAACCTACGGATAAATGCGATAAAAATGATTACTGTAATACTAAAATTATTTTTGAATTCCATTGTTTATGTAAAATAAATTAATAATCTCAGAACTGTATTCTTGTGAAATAAAGTTAAATAATTAATAATAAACTTGTGCATCAATGCTTTTTATTATTGAAAACCCTTTTCTATCAGAAAACCTAACAGTATAAGTATATCGAAGCTTAATGTTGACAACACTAACATGTTAAAGCAAATAATTTGTTGGTATTTTTTTTTTTTTTTACATCAGCTCCACACAGGTAAATTCTTTCCCTCAGGGCCTATTTGTTAGGGCCTACAAGTCTTCTTTGGGAATGCTGTATGGAAGCTATTTTTAAGGAAAAGAAGGAGAGGAAGTTCACAAGGAATAAGGTGTGAGGGGTAGATAGGAATCCGGGGGTTAATGTATCAAGGAGTGACGGACGCACGAATTCATCCTGCAACTGCGGTGCATGGCGTGGACAGAATATTCCGCCGCCAAGAAGACAAACCTCACCGCAAGATCCCGGGTAGCACTATCACCAAACGTAGCGAAACACTTGGGGTGACCTAAGGCAGAGGTGTTGCCCAAAAAATGGTTCCCGGGACGGCGGTTCCCGTTCTCGCCTCTCAAATTAAAAATATACAAAAAACGAAATTTAATGGACACCTAACTAAATATTAAAATTTTTTTTTAGATCAAATCCTCAAATCTAATGAAATTATATTATAAAAGTCTGGTGAGAAATTCTGATAACTAGACAAAACCGGAAATATGTCATTTTTAAATCAAATTTTAGACGTATTGACAATTTTCCACAAAAAAATATAAATTGATTTCGAAAGACTCTTCTTTTATTTATTGAAGCTTTGTTTTAAATTTTGAGAAAATATGTTTATTTTTAGTACAATAAGGTTTTACTGTAGGTCGTTGGCAGATTTGTTAAATTGTCAAACAAAATGTTGTATTATATAACACAAATTTCAAATCGTATAATCATGCAGTAAAATAAATCAATAAATTATCTGGGAAAGCTATGTTTAAGAAATTTAATTTTAGTTCAAATAAAATCATGAAAAAAGATCCGCGCACGTGTTTTGTGACGAAAATACTTCAGTTTGTCTATTTATTTACGGTCTTACAAACTAATATATATATAAGATTTTTTTGCCTTCTTATTTTGCTTAGACATTATTAAAAAATTATAAATACTTATCATCAAAAAATAATTACAAAAAGTACATAATACCATCATGCCTGTTAGCATTTTTAATGTAGGTATAAATTAAAGTAAATTTTGAGTGAAATAAAATCGATATTGAGGTACTATTTAAAAAAGCTAGAACGGATAATAATTAATCTTTCTCAGTGGAACCGCCCTGTATGATCGTAAGAACATCTTTTGACGAAATATGAATTCTCGGCCACCGGCTGGTTAATGGCACTTCATTATCTTATATTTCGTTATTATTATTCGCTCAAGTATTTTAATTGTCTTAATTGTCCAGTCAAGTCAAACATGAAATGTGCTTGCAAAAGGTCCAGTCATTCTGAATTTTTTATTTGTTGTTAAGACCTAAACCAATATTAAAAAAAAAATTTGCAACTTTGAAAATGCTGTGCGAGTGGCGGTGGACTCAAAAAACCAGGAAATTTTCGGATTTTTTTCAGTTTTTGCTCAATATCTCAGTGAAGGAAGGGTCTGATCTGTGTAGTCAGTAAACATACTTTTATAGTAGACTAGATTTTATATAATTTTAGATCAAAGTGAGCTATATACAGGCATTGGTTTCCAAGATACAGTTCTTCGAAAATGGGGCAATTTTTTCCAAAAAGTGAAATTTTTTCGAAATGGTCACTTATTTTGTAAAATAATTTCTAAAATACGCATCCCACGTCAAATATTGCATGAAACAAAGTTGTCGTAAATTTAATTAGCTTTCATTTGAGGCTAGATTAATATCTGTAGACTTAACGATTCTCTCAAAAATGGCAGATAATCAAAAACAGTCATAAGTGGGTTTTGGGGGAAATGCAAATAAACCGTTCTCACGTCTTTTTATGGTTTCATTGTGCTGTGAAGTAAATCCATTAGTCATCGTGGTTTATAGGATATGATGGCTCTACAAGATCGGATGGATAAAAGTGAGTACGACATGTTCACAAAAGGATCCTTCACCATTTGCCGGTCTGACAAGTTTTGGTCTGGGTTGTGGTCAGACCTAAAAATTGAGCAGAAACTGATGCGATCCATGAAATCCTACGGTGGGTTGACCTAAGGAAAGGGAATCTCCGATAGTGTTCTGGTAAGATGGACAACAGGGATGGTGTTTATGTTGAACATTTGTGAAGAACTTAAAGTTTTTGCAGCATCAACCAAGTCAGCGATTCAAAATATAGCGACTTTTCAATACCCCAAGGTACAGTTTTAGGACCACTGTTATTTATTATATATATCAATGATATATTCCATATTTACAAATATGGAGACATTGTCTCTTACGCTGACGATACAGTCCTACTACTAACAGAATACTAATAAAATGGCAAACACAGATATCAATGCGCTAAAATTATGATTTGATAAAAACCTGTTGTCTTTAAATTCTAAAAAAACCTATTATTTACCATTTTCCATTAAAAAACAAGAAACACCTAAAGAATTAAACATAATAATCCACTGTGTGACAAATACAGAAAACCACAAATGCAATATATTATGTACAAACGTAGAAAGCCAGACCGATATAAGGTACCTGGGCATAATAATAGACCAGCGTTTAAAATGATCCCCACACATAAATATTCCGAACAACAGAATAAGGAAACTAACATATATATTTAGATGCTTAAGAGATATTTTAAACGAAAAACTACTTAGAACCACATACTTCGCTTTTTGTCAATCAATTATACAATACGGCATTATAGGATGGGGCGGTACATATACAAATCAAACACAAACAATTTACATATCACAAAAACTAAAAATAAAAACAATTAAAAAAAACCCTACTCATATTCATCAGAACTGTTATTCAAACAATTTAAGGTCAGAAAATTAAGTGCTTTATACTTTATAAAAACATTACATATTTATAAAGATAATATTCAAAATAAAGTTGCACCCTTCAAAAATAACAGAAATCTTAGACAAACATCAATACTTCCTATTCCAAAATGTAAAAAAACAATAGGACAGTTAAATCATAAATATCTCGGAGTTAAATTTTTTAATTCACTACCTGAAAAAATCAGAAACATGAACAGTAACATAAAAAAATTTAACTCAGCTTAAAACTTGCAAATTTGAACTGAATAAAAAATAAAAAATTGAACCAATATAATAACATCCCCCATACACACAAGCCCTGCTTATTTGTGGGGGTACATCAAATACATGTATTATGTAATTAATTATTGTAAAAAATATATTATAATTTCTGTGTCTTTTTGTAAATAAATAAATAAAATAAAAAAATCTCATGTCCTACTGGAGAGCAGCATGTAGACATGAGACCTTCTCGAATCAACAAAGATAATAGTGATGTGGAAAAATTAAAAAAAACTGGTTTGCTCTCCACCTTCCATTTTCCAAAACTGACAGATTGATTTCTAACAGTAGTGGTTTACTGTCAGATCCTGAAATTAATTGCCACACAGCCCAGAGAGTTGGAACGGAGGGAGTGATGAAAATTGTGGGGCAAATGTACGACAAGGTAGTAATAAAACGAAAAAATGCCACGCTGGCATCGATCACCTTAACTGTTAAACTGCCGGACAAAAACAGAAGAGTGGCTGTGGATCCGCTCACAATTTTCCAGCGAGTGTGTATTGCAAAGCAATCTGAACAGGATTTACAGGATGACTTCAAGTATGAGTTGGCCCCGTTCCCGATTTCTCTGTTCAACGAACAAGGGATGCGCTAGGGCACAAAATCTACTCTGTACTCTGCCTTCACTCCTCTTTCCAGCCACACGCCGATAGATGCCAACACTTACGTCATTTTGAATGGTGGCTACCTCTTGCACAAGGTCGTGTGGCAGCGGAAGAGCACGATTCGAGCACTTTTGGCGCGTTATACCACTACGTCCCAAACCACTTTGGGAAGAACGTCTCCATCGTTTTTGACAGCTACCCCGAAGATGCTACCAAAAAAAAAACACCAAAACAGCGGAACGACTCCGGCGCTACGCAGCTCATTACAGCTACGAATTGCCGTTCGATGAATCCACAGTAATTCAAATTGCCCAAGAGCTTGTATTGGGCAATGAGAATAATAAGAGACGCCTTATAACTCTTCTCTGTGACACCTATCAGAAGGAGGGAGTAGAAGTGGCTGTTGCCGAAGAAGATGCGGATCGAGAGATCGTCATGATGGCGCTTTCAAAAAGAGCAGTAGCCGATCGGGTGGTCATAGTAAGAGAAGACGTCGACCTGCTCGTTCTTCTTAATGGTTTAGGCGCTGAAGAGACAAACGTCCATCTTCAGAAGAGCATGAAGGGTGAAGCTGGTTGCTGTCACTACTCTACGACCTCCTACAACCACCAGGGCTCCCGGCGATTACCAGGAACGTTACTATTCACCCACGCTTTTACCGGGTGCGATACCACCTCAGCACCGTTTGGCCAAGGAAAGACCAAAATCACCACACTTCTGAGCAAGAGTGAACCACTTGCTGGCAAGTGGAGGTCTTCCTTTGGCCAGACTCCACCCCACAATTTGTGGGGTGGAGTCTGGCCGGAGGAAGACCCCACAAGCCGTGAGTAAAGCAGGCATCAAGTGCTTTGTGGCTCTGTATGGGGGTGACATCGCGAAGGATACTTTGGATTTCCTGAAGTATAAGACGTTTGTTAGTTCAACAAGCATAAACCTGGCCCGTTCGCCACCGACGGAAGATGCCGCAGGCCACCATGCAGCAAGGTGCTACTTCCAAGTGCAGACGTGGCGTGGAGTTAACTTGAATCCCACTGAACGGGGGTGTAAGCTGTCCTCTCAAGGACTCACCCCCATCCCCATCACGATGGATCCCGCACCTCCTGCCCTTCTGCGAAAAAATCATGTAAATGCAAGAAAGGATGCTCTGGGAGCTGCTCGTGCAGAAAGGCTGGGCTCCACTGCTCAGTCCTCTGTCAGTCATGCGGTGGCAAATTGTGCATTAACGTCCCGGATGTGGAGCTGAAATGCTCGGACGTTAAAGATAACACAACTACAGACTGGCGGCTAGAACTACAGGCGCCCAGCCTCTCCCAGCGTCCATCACAGATATCGAGACACCTTCTTCGTGCGAGCCTAAGCCCGGGCCATCTAAGATAAAAAGAAAGATATGATTTGGCAACCAAGACACTGTTACGTTACAAGTGGCAATGTTCCCCCTAGATTCACCGTCCCCCCATTTTACGCGAGAATAGTTCGGTAGATTCCCGCATTACGCTGAGTCGACACGCGCAGGCTCCCCCGGAGCCGACGCGCAAGCATCCATTCATCCGCTGCCCGCCGGCAGCGGAGCAAGTGACCAAATAGAGCGCGCCAACGCGCACTCGAGAACCTAAAACTCGCGATGTATTTTATATTGTGAATTGTGCCACAAGAAGGCCTGCTGACCACCGCATTTCCTGCTGTTGTGAGTAGAATGTTGTACCCTTGCCCTCTTTTGTGTGCTTCGTCCCGCTCTTAAAGCCAGTAACGCGTGTGGAGAGTTTGAGAGAACAGTCCCTGTTAAGTTAGGATATTAAAGTGCTAACCATGCCCATGTGAAGTGTGCCCATATGGCAATTGTAATAACCCTGTCTCCTTCTAATTGAATAAACCCTTTACGTGCAATACTGTGTTCTGATTGAGGAAGGAGACCCCGGAGATTGTGAGGAAAGGAGGAGGAGGAATACACAAACACTCGCCCTGGTTTTAAGAGAACCTTGCTTGCGCCAGCTGTCCTGAGCTAGCATCGTTGGCCTATTAATTGCATGTCCTTTCCAGGTTTGGTTTGGCTAGTGGCCGTAGGTAAGCGGTATGCCAACACTGGCGCCGTCTGCCAACACTGACGCCAACACTGACGCCAACACTGGCGTTCAACGTGAGGCCTCATTTTTTTTCCTCCCTCTTCACGGTCCCACAGTCTCGTTCTTCAATCAGCTATTGTTTAAACTTATAACCTATAATGTATAATGTTTTGTGTTATTCCCAATTCGTCCAGCATTTCAAACAAGAACACCGGCGCGAACGTAACTTCGAATCGCAATTTAAATTATCACGGGCACGATTCCTTCATTTTCGAGTCTTCACTCGACAAAACATTGTCACCGGTATTCCTACGCAAGGTGCTCAACCAAGAAAGTTGTCGCCGCGAATAACACAGTGTCTACAAGTGTCGACCGACTAAATTTGCTAGTTTCAAATACAAGTTAATAGTGGAAATGAACACAAATATTTAAGACAACGATATTCAACAATCAAAATCCTGCACATGATAACCGACTACCCGCTTCGTTTCCCGAAAGTTAATTAACCTATTATATTATAATACACCTATTTCGCAAAGTACTGGTCTGTTTATACCGACATATTTTGCAGCCTAGGGAAACAAGTGGATTAAATTCTTTCTGCCATTTGACAATCGGGCATTTTTTTACTTCTGCCGTCCGTTTCTCATAAAAAGAAACATACGACATAAATTCAAAGATGCCTAATTCGCGTTGACGTCGATTCCTGGAAAACAAACATTATATCCGTATAAACCTGTACACAACTTGTTCTGACGAAAGGAAGTTGGCGTGTAAATACCAATAATTGGTGGTGCTTAAATCAGGCTTACAGGCTAGCCACGTAAAAAAAAACCATTCCCCAAGACATTGTTGAATCTTCAAACAAAAACTTCCACGAAAACTCGTATAAAAGAAAAAAATATTTCTTTCTTTTCTGAAGAATTCCCCTTATGAAAGCAAATGGAAATATTCCAAAAAACATGTTCGTTTAAGGCGAACCTCGTTCCGTTCTTTATTTACCGGACTTTCACAAATTTGCAAACCTTTTTCAAAAACATCGGAATAAATTCTAAAAACGTGTTCCATTAAGGTGAATCCTGGCCCGTGAAATTTTCGTTTTTGGACTTTGAAAAATTTTTCAACAAATTTCCAAAACGTCTGGATTTTTTCACAAAAACACGTTATTTGAGGCAAACCCCTGCCCAATTTTTTTCCGTTTTTGGACTTTGAAAAATTTTTCAACCAATTTCCAAAACGTCTGGATTTTTTCTCAAAAACACGTTATTTGAGGCAAACCCCTGCCCAAATTTCCAAATAATCCAAACACTTATAAAAAACGCGTTTTTTTTTGCAAAAATACGCCTCAGTGGTCAAACTCTGGTCAATTTCTTTCCAATTGCGAGTCTAGTTCTCACTTTTTCCAACACAAGGTCACTCTGACACGATCCTATACACCATGGAAGTTCCTCAAGTCACGCTGGGTATAATCCCGCACATTTTTACTTCAAGAAAGGAAGAACTACTACAGGCCCTGAGAAATAGAAAGATTTCTCCTAGGAATAAATCCAAAATGCCTTACATTCCCAAAATTGGAAATACGGAATCAGTAAATTCCATCACATCAAGTACTCAGGCGTTACCAAATTGGAAAAACATGCACCTTGTTAACCCTGATCATTATTACCCCCCTGACCTCTCTTGGCCAGTCGTCAATCAGTGCGACGCGGTCTCTTTAGAAGTCTTATAATTCTTGTCATAAATGACGTGAGTTACTTGTAAATATTAAATGTAAATAATCACCCATATGGGCATTCGTAAGGTAATCCTTACACCCGAAGGCATATCAATGTCAACGGTAGCCTAACTCCTGTACACTCTTTTCTTTTTGCATAATTTAATATGTTCTTGTACATCCTGCGTGCCTTGCCTGCTGTACCACAAGAGCACCTCTTGGGGCACCGTTTTCATAACTTGTATGCATCCTCTTCCTGAAATTGATCACTTCGGGAAAGGACCTCCTTTTCCTCCTACCATCAACGGTTCCGGAAAACTCTTGCTCCAAGACGTCGCTTTCCTTTTCACAATTCTTGCAGCATCCGCGCGTTTTTTTCCCACCTCATCGTCTCATCTTGTCATATCACCCCTTTTTTTAATTGTTTTGTGTCGGGTTTTTGTCGTACCAGTACGTCCCTACCCTAATGTTGTAAATATAAAAATCATAAGTGCAAGTCTGTATAATAACCATTGGTTTCAGACCATTGCCGCAGCTCGCTACTATGGTCACAGAACCATATTGTAAGAATGCCGCGACGATTTCTGTTATAATAGGAAATCCTCCCGTTTTTTTTTCTCTTACCTTTTTCTTGTTCCTCCTCACCCCATCCTACACATTCATAATAATGTTGTATATTGGGGATCGTCTTGAATACACCAAATGAACACACCTATCAGGTCACATTCGCTGGATTCGAAACAATTCAGAAGCAACCTTGTTGCTACTTATGTTTTTTTTCTTCTTTTTTCCAAAAATTAGAATGGCGCTCAACCCAATTGCTCTATTTTTTTTTCCAGAATCACATTTTGTCGGATTCTGAGAATTTTTTTTTTTTTTTTTGTTATAAAAGTGACAATACGTTTTGTCTCTTCATTAACATTGTTCCGTGTACATACAACTTCATTATGAGGTACAATATTTCATCATGACATCAGTTTCTTTTGTCCCTTATTGTACCATTATTCTTGTTTGAAGTTTAAAATCTTGGGCAGATCTTCAATAAAAATTTGTGTTTATCGCCTTTTGGCAAGTCTTGTAACGTATGCTAATATGAATTTATTAAGCTACAGCAGTGTCGTATTAATTACATCATTGCAACCCACCGTCTGTATTGAATGGGGACCCACATTTTCGAACGTAAACTTTTGTAACATTATAGGTGTGAACCTTACAATATCCACTAATATAGGCGCGAGCCTTACAATATCTACTATTATAGGTGTGAACCTTACAATATCCACTGCTATAGATGCGAATCTCATAATATCTTTGTGTTTTTACACGTCACGGGGAGTCCGTCATAACTACTCATTGTTTGCTCGTCAACACAGGGTTGTTGATCGAGAGGGTGATTTATCTCATTAAATTGTTTTAAATACCTATTGGGTTACTGTCTTTCAATACTGGGCAAAATTTGTTGTAAATCGTTCATTCCTGTCACGTGAGACGTGAAAACGTGACAATATTCACCATGAGTCGTGCGAAAGAAATAATATCTACCCCGTGTTTGTGTGACCTACCAAGTGTAGATCACACGCCTTTTATTTTTCTGTCATCAGAAAATTATTGTTTTTGTAATGTGCCAGGATAACTGCTGTAGACCTTGTTTCACCTCCACTCAGAGGTCGAATTTCGGAAATAGCCGAATCCTCAGCAGTTTTCTTCGTTCAAATGTTCCCAATTGTCACCCTTTCCCTTCCTCGAAATTATCCGTGAATGGGGATATATGCATTACGCACATGGCGTTTCGTTTGTCAAATGGGACAACCTTCATACACGGATCCTTTCAACTTCCTACTCCTTTCCCACTTTTCATAACTTATTTGTACTCAATGTTTTTGTTCTTCGAAAGTAGAAAAAATGCTACCGTATAGACGTGAGCATAGGTCATGGAAGACCAACTTCTTTCGAACGGGGCATTTTGTCATACGTACAAACCCTTACCCACGTGTTCTTGGAAATGTATTTAGTTTAAAAAAAAAAACTAAATGGGTTAAACAGAACCTTCCTTGAATACGTACCTGTAATATGTATAAGTCTGTAGTTGCATTTAGTTAACTCTCTCTCCGTCTCTCTCTCTCTCTACACGCCAAACAAATCCAATCTTTCTCAACATGCACACCTTGTTTCTCTCCAAACCTTTTCATCATTGGTCTACTAGGCAGGTAAACTTCAAGAATTTTGTTCCTAATAATAATTTTTCGACGGATTAATAAGAAGACCCGCAGCCTTTCACCCTATCTACACCTGCGCCTCCCTTCATGCTGCCTTCACTACCGTCACGGAGGTCCCATGCCTTCAAAACCCTGCGTACCAAAAGCACCCGACCGCACCTAAATTAACCTAGTGTGAGTCGTGCGTGTAGTTGCGAATTGTATCATCACAAAACCATCACTCAAACAAACCCGAGCACGTCAGCTCTAGGTTGGTTCAATGTTCCTGTTGCCATTGTGCAAATGCTCCTGCGGCATCTTGCAAATGTTCCTGTTGCCATGGTGCAAATGTTCCTGCGGCATCTTGCAAATGTTCCTGTTGCCATTGTGCAAATGTTCCTGCGGCATCTTGCAAATGTTCCTGTTGCCATTGTGCAAATGTCCCTGCGGCATCTTGCAAATGTTCCTGTTGCCATTCCTGCGGCTTGCAAATGTTCCTGTTGCCATGGTGCAAACGTTCCTGCGGCATCTTGCAAATGTTGCCATTTTGCAAATGTTCCAGCTGCACCTTGCAAATGCTCTGTTGCCATCATGCCAATGCTCCTGTGCCCTTGCGCAAATAACAATACCAACGATTGTTCACACAACAATCCCACTGTATACAAACCAGTGTACCAACCACCATCACAACAACGGCTGTCTTGCACACAAACCGCCTCCTCTATAAAAAGGACAAACCACCAATTACAATTCCACTCTCCAGTACCTCAATGATGTCATACTGGCCCACCCACAGGATCCGGAAGCAGCTACCTTTTTGACCTCTGTGACAGGTAGAACCCTCTCCACCACACAAGAAACCTCCTCCTGCGTTCTCTTCTTCGTGTTTCCTTTAAGGCCCTAGTGTTCCTTGAGTGTAATCTCAAACGCGCCAGGTTACTGTGACAAAGTAACCGTGTAACTTCAGTGTAACGTACAAACACCCCAGACATCCTACGCAAAAACCACGCTACGCAAACATAGCTCACAGACCAATGATACAATTTAGAGTCATTTTTTTTCTATCACTGCATAACCCTTACCCTTTTTCAGCAGGTCCTTTTTCATATTTATGTATGTCACTGCTCTTTCATGTACATTTATAGTTTACTCTTTGTTCACCATGTTTTTCTCTTTTGTTTTTGTTTTCTACTATTCTCTCTCTCTTCTCCTTTTTTCTTAAAAAAATTTTGTTTTTTGGCACAAGTGCTAGAAGGGTAAGAGGATTTCTTAGCCCTACTGCTCCATTACCACGTCACTTTTTTTGCAGCGAGGGGGGAAGTGTTACGTTACAAGTGGCAATGTTCCCCCTAGATTCACCGTCCCCCCATTTTACGCGAGAATAGTTCGGTAGATTCCCGCATTACGCTGAGTCGACACGCGCAGGCTCCCCCGGAGCCAACGCGCAAGCATCCATTCATCCGCTGCCCGCCGGCAGCGGAGCAAGTGACCAAATAGAGCGCGCCAACGCGCACTCGAGAACCTAAAACTCGCGATGTATTTTATATTGTGAATTGTGCCACAAGAAGGCCTGCTGACCACCGCATTTCCTGCTGCTGTGAGTAGAATGTTGTACCCTTGCCCTCTTTTGTGTGCTACGTCCCGCTCTTAAAGCCAGTAACGCGTGTGGAGAGTTTGAGAGAACAGTCCCTGTTAAGTTAGGATATTAAAGTGCTAACCATGCCCATGTGAAGTGTGCCCATATGGCAATTGTAATAACCCTGTCTCCTTCTAATTGAATAAACCCTTTACGTGCAATACTGTGTTCTGATTGAGGAAGGAGACCCCGGAGATTGTGAGGAAAGGAGGAGGAGGAATACACAGCGAACCACAAACACTCGCCCTGGTTTTAAGAGAACCTTGCTTGCGCCGGCTGTCCTGAGCTAGCACCGTTGGCCTATTAATTGCATGTCCTTTCCAGGTTTGGTTTGGCTAGTGGCCGTAGGTAAGCGGTATGCCAACACTGGCGCCGTCTGCCAACACTGACGCCAACACTGACGCCAACAACACAATACCTACATGATTTATATTAGTTTTTTTTTGTGTACATGTAATTTTTCCTTGTAGTAGATACCATGATGTTTGTACAAGCATTTTAGTGTGTAGGTATATAAAACAAGACTGTTTTTGGTTATCTGGCGTTCTTGAGAGAACCGTTAGGTCGACAGATATAAATCTAGTTTTAAATGAAAGCTAATTAAATTTACTACAACTTTATTTAATATAATATTTGATGTGGGATGCGTGTTTTAGAAAATATTTTACAAATTAAGTGACCATTTCGAAAAAATTTCACTTTTTGTAAAAATGGCCTATTTTCGAAGAACTGTATCTTGGAAACCAATGGTTGTATAAGCTCACTTTGATTTCAAATTATAGAAAATTTAGTCTACTATAAAAGTATGTACACTGACTACACCAGTCAGACCCTTCCTTCACTGAGATATTGAGCAAAAACTGAAAAAAATCCGAAAATTTCCTGGTTTTTTGGGTCCACCGCCGCTCGCACAGCACTTTCGAAGTTGCAAAATTTTTTTTTAATACTGCTTTAGATCCTAACAACATATAAAAAATTCAGAATGAGTTGACCTTTTGCAAACGCGGATGTACATCTTGACTGGAGTATAAACCGGTGTTACAATTTACAACGGCAGCCCATTTGGAAGAATAAGGTGAGGAAATGTTGATGGGAATGGCAAACACATTGTTGGAATGTACCTTTTTATTCGGATATTGTTAATAAACAAAGCTAAACCACGTCAAGAAGCATTTTTTCGATTCTTCCCCAAAGGAAAAAATACATCATTTTGGGAAACAGACGCCAAACGCGAGTGGACGGAGCGAATCTATCCCGTCTGAAGATATTCTGTCGAAGTAATGGTTCCGCGAGGAAAACCACAAAAAACAAATAAAATATTGATTCATGTAATAAATAATTACTAAATAATAATTATTACCGGAAACAGCGTCTTTTAACCTGAAACTTTAGGATGAAAAGTTCGATGGCTCAATAGGCCACTTGCATGGATTTCATAATATAATAATATTTCTCCTTGGTTCGCCCCCATCTTGAATATGCTTGTATTATATGGTGTCCTTTTTATGCTGTCCATATTCGTCATATTGAATCCGTTCAACATCGGCTCCTAAAGGGAATTGCTTGGAGGCTAGGATTAGAGCGAGGCAATTACTCGTATGTTGAAATTGAACAAACTCTAAACCTTTCTCCTTTAGAAGACCGTCGAATAAAATCTGATCTCATTTGTTTCTTCAAAATTATTTACTGTTTAATCGACTCGCCACCATTACTACAACTCATCACATTTAATATACCTTCTCGTAGACTCAGAAATAAAGACCTGCTTTTCCTCAATCAGCACTCGACTAACTATGGTTATACTCACCACTGTCCAGAATGTGTAGACTGGTCAACTCACGTCAAGACCTTGATTTTTTTGGTATTAGCTTAAATGATTTCTGTCGCTCTTGACACAAATGAAGATATGTCCTATTCACCCTAATTTTTGCAAGGTCTTGACGTGACTTGACACTTATTTTTTCTTCTATTTTCACTGTTTGTTTTTGCTTTCATGAACCATCCGAATCCTTACACTGTTCATTTCTATACTTCGTGATACTTTGTTTTAAATTGGACGTAAGTCCGTAAATAAATAAATAAATAATCACTTGGAAAAAATCGTGTGGATAGATTTTTTTTTTACTAAGAATACGAAAACGTTACAAATTTTTTTTGGAAATTTATAGTTTTTTTTTTAATAAATAAATACAACCATTTTTTGGGCTCGTGACGTCACTACATTAAAATGTTCCGTCTCCGAAATATTCAATTAATTTTGTAAAATTCCACACTGATTTGTATTTTTTTTATATGGCAACATTTTGATTTCAGGAGAATTTTTGAATTTGACATTTACAATTGTAAATGTAATATATTTCTATATTTATGGTTTATACTCTGCGAACTTATTGTTTGGTTTGACGTTTTGACAGATGTTACGAAGAGAACTCCGCACATATTATGCCTTCTGTACCTGTCTTATGAGTATAATGGTAATGGTGCTGATTTTAACAATTTTTTTAAAATTTACCATTATAATTATAATTTACATTGGATATGGTCGTACGTAGACTTTGAACATTATAATGATTAATTATCAATAAGATGGATCAAGGAAAAAATATTTATGGGATTTAAAATTTTTGGTATGCCTCGTTATTCTCCTTTGCTATTCGTTTGGAATACGTCGTTTTTATAAAAATGATTTTCGGCTATGTAATTATCGTTTTTTCGCACCGATAAAATTATGTCCCGTCTTTCCGGTTTATAAAAAATGGTCCGATTTTTCAGATTAAAATTTTCAAAAAATTGCCAGGGCTTCAAAAATACGATTAAAAAATACGAAATGTCTTAGAATATTTGCCTAAACCGGAAAAAAATAATGTGATGCAAGTGGCCCATTAGATTACATTTTTTACTTACAGAGGGTTAATAATAAGTGTTTCCCTTTTAAATACTAAAATGTTTACTTTAGTATTTTATTGTCTCTGTTTGATTTTGGGGCTTTGGGAAATGATGCAATCACACTGAAATTTATTTATTTATTCACGTTCTCCATAAAACGGTTAAGCATCAATAAAATATTACGGAAAAGATTTCATTTTTAGGTACGTAAATATGGTATGGTATGTGGAGTATAACAGGACTCCTAGCACGATCTATAAGTATTATATCGATAACTTTTCATCTTTCCTAGACTGCGGATCGCCAACGAATAAATAATAGTTCACAAATGACTAATGTTCTTAATACATTCGACGTCAACTGTTGTTTATACATTAGCCATCAGCAGTTGTCCTAGGGAACGATGAGAAGTTACCGAAAGTTATCGATACAATCCTTATCAAACGACCGTGTTAGGGGGCAAGTCATATGTCAAAGGTTGGCTGTTAAACTGTAAGTGACGTTGAAAATGTCTATGGTAAATGCAGAATCGTTAAGCAGTTGAAATTCGCGATATTTCGAATGTTTATACTCCTCGCAAAATTTCGTCCAGTGGCGATGGACAATGATCGGGTAGTAGGTAGGTACCTACCTTACAAAGGAAAATATTTTTAATCCAACACACAAATAATCTTATAATAGGCCACTTGCATCACATTTTTTTCCGGTTTATGCAAATATTCTACGACATTCTGTGTTTTTAATTTTTTTTTTAATCGTATTTTTGAAACCCTGGGGATTTTTTGAAAATTTCAATCCGAAAAATCAGACCATTTTTTATAAACCGAAAAGACCGGACATAATTTTATAGGTCAGAAAAACCGATAATTCAATAGCCGAAAATCATTTTAAAAAAAGAACGTTTTCCACACGAATGGCACAGGAGAATAACGAGGCATACCAAAAATATTAAATCTCATAAATATTTTTTTCCTTGAGCCATCTTATTGATAATAAATCATTATAATGTACAATGTCCATATTACTAAATCCAATGTAATATGCTTGTACTTGTAAATTATAATAATAAGAATATCATAAAATTTGATTTTGTTAAAATCAGCACCATAACCATGAAACCTCTAAAACACGTACCGACATCTAAAATGTACGGGGTTCTCTTCACAACATCTGGCAAAAAGTCAAACCAAATGATAAGTTCGCAGAGAACAAACAATAAATCTAGTGAACGTTAAATGTCAAATTCAAAAATTCACTTGAAATCAAAGTGATGCCATATAAAAAAATAAATCAGTGTTGAATTTTACAAAATTAATCGGAACATTTTCGGAGACGGGACATTTCCATGTAGTGACGTCACGAGCCCAAATAATGGATTTATTTATTTAAAAATAAAAAACTGTACATTTCTAAAAAAATTTAGTAACATTTTCGTAATCTTAGTAAAAAAATCTATCCACACGATTTTTTCCAAGTCGTGATGAAATCCATGCAAGTGGCCTATTGTAATTTTATGTAATATGAAAATATATTTGAATACAGAAAATTCAAAAAGTTTACAAAAAAATTTCAGTATATAATCGGTCAGTGGCTGAGTTGGCGTCGCGTTTGGGTCCCATGTGGGCGTCGCGTGTTTAATTCTTCGGCTGGCTAAGTCCTCCATCACAACACAAGCAACATTTTCCGCTTTCTGTGGTGGTAGTAGGAGATTTTCAAATATTATCGGGTTATTCGTAATCCGGGAATATTTATCTTTCTTTTTGAAAAAAATGTGCTTTAGGGTATATATATTTCATCATACTATTGATAGCTTTTCCATAGGATAACGTAAAAATCAGAAAACTCAGCTAATTTATCCAATATGTGGCCACAATTAACGAATAGTAAAATCGGACTTATATTTTTCCCGTGGATAAGTATCAACTGGTTGATGAGGCACGCCCTTAGTATTATAATAATTGTTGAAAATTAATCTGCTGACAAACGGCTTTGACAGTTTAACGGATTTTAATATGAAGAATAAAAAAAAAAGAAGAAATCAATTTGAGTGTTTTTCTAGTTGAGTAATAACGCTGTTATAGTCTTAAGAGTTTTTGTTTGAATAGGTTAATTAAATTTCTTCAAATCTACATATTCGAAGCTGCTGTACCTGTGTTTCCTCCCTCCTACAACGCGGGTCTCTTCAAGATCCAGATTTTCTCAAGGAAAATTATTTTCCTCTTTATTGACCTTCCGTGTGGAGTTAATAAAAAACTGCAATTCAAATATAGTGGTTTACTTGCGATTCAGTATAACTCGGACAATATTTTTTCATTACTTCATTTTCTTATTTAACATCCCAATAATAATTTAAAAAAGATTTTCAATGGAATTTCTCACTAGAACCGCAAACAGCAATTTATTCTTGAAGACAGCATGTAAAATTTAGCAATTTATATTTTACATTTTATTAATAATATTAAATACAACTGCGATATTTCCGGGTCATTTTGTAAAGGGGAATTGCCATCCTATCGGTAAGCCGTCAAAGTAACTAACTACTGTAACAAATAAATAAAAACTGTCAATAGGTAGAAAACTCGGCTAACTTATCCGACAGAACGGGAATTTTCACGTTTCTAGTACCGAATAGTAAACTTGTAATTTATAAATAAATCGAAAATATATGTCATCCCAAGGAAAAGCTATCACGAGGATGGTGAAATAGCCCCTAAGATTTTTTATAATAATGTTTTTTATTAAGATATATTTTCATAATTTTGGTTCTCCATCTGTTGGC
Organism: Limnephilus rhombicus; assembly: GCA_929108145.2. Taxonomy (NCBI): domain Eukaryota; kingdom Metazoa; phylum Arthropoda; class Insecta; order Trichoptera; family Limnephilidae; genus Limnephilus; species Limnephilus rhombicus. The sequence goes on along the minus strand of OV815278.1, from coordinate 49,898,504 downwards.
AGAAAATGTAAGTCCTTTCAACTTCTTAAACGCATGTGTAGCAGAAACACAGACACAGGAAACCTTAAGAGAAAATGTACATTACTACGCGAGTTTTGAAATTTTCCTTGATCAGAGCCATCTATGGAATTTTTTTATTACCTTTATTGCTTGTGTTCGAATCCTGAAAATTTAAATTGAATTGGTTTCAGTTTAATCCAACAGAGGGTGGAAGCAGTAGAGAAGATATCTTTTGTGGAGGAAGGTGATAATACGTACCTATAGGTTAAGAATTCATAATCTGCTCTGTAGTAGATGGCGAGATTTAAATTATTTCAGGAATAAACACTTTTTGCAAATTATGCTTTAACATATTAAGATGAATTCATTGTTTTTCTCGTACATTCGCAATATGAATATAAATACATAGTTTTGTCTATAAACAAACTCAAATTTTTCAAGAAAGGCTTACCTTACAAATACAACATTGAAGCGGTATTTCAAACCAACATTATATTTGTAAGCCTTTCTTGGAAGATTTGTGTTTGTTTACAGACGAAACTATTTATTCAAATTTGTATGGCGTATGAACGGGCGCAAACAATTACTTCATCTTAATTTTTTAAAGCATATCTTGCGAAAAGCGTTTTATCCTAAAATAATTAAACTATCGCCATCTGAGAAAGAGTCGATTTTGAATTCTTTTAAATATCACTTAAAAATAATGGAAAATGCCCAAAAAATCACACGTTTCACAAAGTCGCATATTTTACTTGCTAAATGAATTTAAACTATCCTTTGCTTTTACTTCACTGGGAATTGTAATAAAAATTACATAAAAACACAGTCGGACAAGGAAACTACACTTACTTTGCAACAGAACTCAATAACATCCCCCCCCCAAGACATAAAACTAATAGAAAATTCTAATGAGTACAAATCAAGAATAAATATATGGCTGAAAGAGGTCAATGAAAAAATCATAATGAAGACACTAAAAACGACATAGAAGACCAATTAAATAACTATATTTTGTTTACATAATTATTTTATAGAGTCGCTAAAATAAAAAATAAAACAATTCGAGTGCAGTTTACACGCGGTAGAAGCGTAACTTTACCAAAATAATCTCAACCAATACTTGAAAAGTGAGGTCATAATCAAAGCGACAAATGAGCGCAGACCTACATATCTCAACCAACAGGAGCCTTTAAAAGTAACATCATAATCAGTTATGTGTCGCAGATGCAGTAATCGTCATTTCCGTTTCATCCGAAATCCAAATCGTAGCGGGGCTATAGAAGTTTTACTTAAAAAAAAATGCGGACCTAAGTGCATCTTGTTACGCTTACCCAGGCCAAGTCCAAGTTCTTGTGATTCGTAATTTGGTCAAACACAGGTACACCATATTATTATGCCTCCAGTAATATAACTATTGAAATTTATATCTCGGTTAGACAGACAGGGACTAGGAGGGAGATGTGTAGCGAGGTGAGAAATAGCAGCACAGCTTGAAATTAAGGACGGTACAAATGGGCACAGGTAATAATAATAACGAGTGTTTATGTTGCTAAGGACGCGGGCCCGGTCATTAACACAGACTCCTGGGGATGGAATACATAGACGAAACTAGAAAATTTGGTATAATGTTTTGGATACGTGAATAAGAAAATAAATTTAACGAAAAATATTCTGCGTTGAAAATAGTGGGAAGCGGCACAGCATACTTAAATCGGTTCCATACCAATTCAGAATCAACTCAACACAACACCTCTTTGAAAAGTCATTAAAAGCTATGAAAAAAAGAAGAAAAATAGTTCACAACCTAACCTAACGTAACCCATTTAACCATTTTTGAAGTGAAATTTCTTTAGCGCCGTTAGTGACTTAAAATTCAGGTGAAACGGAAATGCGTCACAACTCAGTTCTACACAAACACTCGGTTCTAATATAGGGAGGAAAATTCATAGCGTAGTTGGCAAGGTGCCTGACAAGTCTCAGCGGCCAGAGAGACAGACATCAAGCGAACGGGTGTTCGAATCCTACGAAATCCAAAAAAAAAAACATTTTTGTTTTTTGAAATCAATGTCCAATCTTCAAACCACTTTAAAAAAACAAGCAAAAGAAAAGAAAGCGACATCTAGCGGCTTTCTAGTTTCACTTTTACCGCGTGTGAATTACAAATTTTGCTTTATCAAATATTTTATGACTTTTCAAAGAAGGTGTTGAGTTGATTTCATTCCGAGTTGTCAGGTCACCACATGAATCAATTCAATTTATTTAATAACCGGTAAAGGAATAGTTTTTCAAATACCTATGATTTCAAGCACAGCGTTTTATTTAAGACCGATGATTAATTAACCTCCCGTGTGCCAAGATGTTATTATATTAGGATATTTTTCTGAATATAAAAACTAGCTAATCTGGGGAAATGACTTTTTTATTTACTTTGTATTTATTTAAGTATTTATTCCAGCAGGACTGGGAAGGTAGTGCAATCCCAGTCTGCCATATTACATAAACAACTATAAAAGAAAAGAAAAAAATGTTTAAATATTAGGTAGGTACCTAATTAAAACATAAAATGAAAACAAAATTCATCACACAAATAACAAAAAATTAGCATAAAATTAAAATAAATAATAAGTAGACAGAATAAAAAATAAAAAAGATATTTTGGGATCGTATGATCGTTTGTATATTATTTATATAGATACCCAAGTAAGATGGATCAATAAAAAAATAAAAAAATCGCGAAAAATAAATAAATTATTTTTTTTAAATATAATCAGCTAGCTAAGAAGAAGTATTTTTTTTACATTAGCTTGAGGCTTTGAGGAAAAAAAATCCCCATGGCCTGTATAATCTTTGGGGATGTTGTGGGAGAGTCTTTTTAGTGAAAGAAAAGAGAGTAAGTTCTGGTAAGGAAAAAAGGATGGTTTAAAGTTAAGATAATATGGGGCTCAATGTGTTCAGAAGTGACGGACGTTGACGTACGAATCTTAATTAAAATATGAACAGTGCCCTTCCACGAAGTAAATATTTGAAAAAAAAAAATCTTGGTGGAATAATGTAAAAAAAAATGTGGCGTGGCTAATTGTTATCAAATCAAATTTCTTGCCAAAATTCGTTCGAAATGAAGATATCGCCACATAAAACCCGGTGACTGTGAATCATAGATCAAATAAAATTGAAGACGTTGTTTATTCACATTGCTGTTTGTTTCTGGCCGCGCTCGGGGCTGTTACCCTACTTGAATTTACGAGAACATCCACTCCGTGCTTCAGTTCTTCGTTGCGACGTTTGCCGTAAGTTTATAACTTCATTACGGTACGAAGGCCGCCCGAGCAGGGCCGGGCGGGGGTTGCGAGGCAAGCGGGGACAAGTGGGGTTAATGGGGGCAGGTTCGAGGCATAGATGGGTTCGATGGAGTAGAAGGGAATAGAGGATTTGATGGAGATGTGAAATCAGTTTACAAGATAGCTATTGACAATAACCCCTATCCTTCAGGAGAGTAACAGCAGTCGATATAATTATTTAATTTATTAAATAGACGGCCTCCGTGGTAGATGGGTAAGGCTCTTGACTCGCAATACGAAGGTCGCTGGAACGAATCTCGGCGTGCGCAAATAAATTTTATGTGATAAATTTGTGTTATTTCACAATTAATTAATTTAAATTAATGTATAGTATATTCGCGGCGCGATTCAGAGTGGAAGATACTCTTAGTATCGCCCTGGTGTAAGACCACCATTCAGAATCGAAACGTTGGTTGAAATAGCTTTAGCCGTGTTTGGTGACCAGATATGAACAGCCAGGTACTTCCCCACCTCTTTTTCACCCATTTCCTTCTCTTCCCCAATACTTGCAGTCTCACAACATACCCCAATTGGGGATTTAATAGTCTCACGGGTCCCAGACGGGAGCAGCTGGGACTCTTGTGAGGTATTCTCATAAAAAAAGAATGCGATATAAAGTTTTATAGTGTATCATATTAGTCTACGATTTAGTTTCAACGTTACTTTAGTACGGAGGCAATTGAAATTCACAAAAATCCCATAAATATTAATAGAGACGACGGAGCTAAGGTCAATAGTTCTTGGTATCCGGTAATTGACGGTTACATCAAGGCTAAACGCAAAAAAAAATATTGAAGTATATTGTAGCGCCAGCTCGTAGAGGAGTGGAGCTGGCGACACGGTATCGCTCCTAAGTAGATAAGTACAAATATCACCCCTAACTATTACACATCTGCCCTGATGATGGATACTGCAATGCTGTCCGAAACGTTGGCTAAAGAAGGAGGTACCACAACACGGCATAATACCCCAAAAACTAATAACAAAAAAAAGTTACTTTAGTAGTCTATGAGCTCTTCTGGTCACACGGTCTCGTGTCTCTGTATTGATTGTGCTGAAGGTGTCCGAAGACAAATGTGCGAAGTTATTATAGACCAAGTCGTTCAGGAGCTTTGCAGATCACACCTAGTTTTCAGCCTGACGTTCGTCTACCGAAGTATTATTATAAATTACGATACGTAAATAAACATTTACTGTTATACTCGTAGAACTAAGTATTTTAATTTTATAGAACCTTTCAATAAGTGTAAACTCTCTCAGCAGTTCAGTACAGAGATATTGTATTTTATTAGAACTGGCCAGTATCTCAATAGTATATGTTGTGATTGTCTTATTTCTAATATTTCACTTTATTTTAGCACTGAGCACTTCTAATTTATCTTTTTTATTTAATATCGATGTATAGACTCCTTGACTGATAACTTTCACGTCTATGCCATCTTTTGCTAAAACATTGCAATGCACCATGTTTTGTTTTGATGATCTGTTTTGTCTGTGGCCGCGCTAACTTTCTCTTTTTATCAATAAAAATCGTTGTTGTCATTTTAGCCAGTCATTCTTTTCTCGATTTCCTTTCTCAATTCTATCTACAAATTGCATCTCAAGTGCTCAGAATCGAATCAATACCTCGCTGTAAATTTATTCACCAGAATAAACAAGTTTTACAACAAAAATCCAGTACGAAAGACAAGTGTTTTTACTTAAAAAGGATAACCTCTCAAACATCATCGCCTCTATCACTGTACGGCTTCCTTGGTGTGGAAACAAAGAGATCCAAAGGCTGCTCACTTTACACCTGACGGCGAATTATCGGGAGACCACAATCTGAAAACCTTACGCAAGTACTACTCTGTATTGATTGAAAGACTTACAGTTCTTTGAGATCACAGTGACTGTTTATTGTTATTTTGCACTAAACAAATAAGGTTTAAGAGGATATACGTCCTTGTAACTTGGAAGCTAGATTTTGTGTGGAGAGCTTGCCTGTGTTTGGTTCTTCGATAAACATCGTAACCGTCACCATATGACTCGAGTATAGCAAAGACAACGCGAAACAATGTTAGAACTGATCATAGACAGATATCATAATACATTGCAGTAAGTATTCCATTATCATCACTCTTTGCTCTACCCACCCCTGGTGGGTCTTCCCAGTTTTATAAATTTTGTGACATTTAGATCCTTAAACAGAGTACATAGCTCATTGTTGTAACGTCTGCACCAAAATCCATTTTCTAAAACCGGTCCGAAGATACGCCTCAAAATTTTCCTTTCAAAAACGTCCAGTGCTCGCTCATTCCTTTTAGTTAGTACCCAAGTCTCAGCTGCGTATGTGAGTACTGGTCTGATAAGCATTTTGTACACTAATATCTTGGTGTTTCTGGACAGCAGTCTGGATTTTATTTGGTTTTGTAGGCGGAAATAACAGCGATCTGCGTTCAGTATGCGCTTCTGGATCTCCTATGTGGTATTATTGTTGTTTGTTATCAGGGAACCTAGCTATGTGAATCTTGGTACTGTTTCAAAATTTTGGCTTCCACATGAGAGAGTTGGGGTTTGTTGGGCGCGTCCTATCTTCTGTCCGTCTTCTGCTGGTTTACGACGAGAACTTTCAAAATTTATGAAGGGGTCGCGTAAAGCATCGAGAGTTTTCGTGATTATGTCGATATCATCAGTGTAACCCAATAGTTGCAAAGAGTTGTCAAATATCGTTGCTATTATGTCCTGAATCAAGAATAACTTTTTCTAAAGCCGTGTTGAATAAGATCCCACGGTACTGGAAAATAGAGGTTCCAGTACTTAATAAATTGTGAATGTGTCTGGAGGGAACATATGAGACATTACATTCTCTGTCCATCGGAAGACAGCTAACAAGATGATGATGTTGACCAAATTCTCTTTTCTCTCCCCCTTAAGACGCCAATCTCATTGAACTGCATCCGGTGCGGTGACAGAATGTTGCTTTGTGTATATAATGCACAATTGAAACTTTGATGATTTTCTATGGTGTAAATGTGGACAACCTAATTGAGACATTTGGTGAACAAATAATCGATGAATCGAATGTCTAAGATTGAGTTTCTTTGTGCAGCCACAAACAAACGCAAACATTTTATAGACGATTCGTCTATTTCTGTTTCCGGCAGCGACTTTATGCCAAAAATAACAGTCAAAATTGTTGGTGTTAATCTAGATTCAAATCTTTCGCTTAAAAGTCAAATAAATAGAACTGTAAGCACTGGTTTTTTCATCTCAAGAAGTCCAAAGAAACATTCCTACAGAGGCAACAAAACTACTGATCAATTATTACGTAGTCTCACATCTCGATTACCGTAATGGCATTTATGTCAGCCTTCCAAAACGTCAAACTGATGAACTTCAATCCGTGGTTAATGGTCACGGCTCAGAACCGGGGTCTCTAAATATTCGCACATTTCAGAACACCCTCTTAAGTGAAGGTTTTGACTCAAGCACCCTAAAAGAATCCGGATCACATTTTTTAAAATTTTTTATTATTTTTTTATTATTAAGTTAAAAGAAATATAATATTTCGCCTTCTTAACTTAAGTACAGAGAATATATAGTATAGGAGTACCTACAAGTAAAGTAGTAATATTTTTATTATATTATCGAAGGAAGCAAATACTTTGTGGTGTGACATTATATAATAAATTAAAAAATACACTTTGTAAAGCACCACTTTTTATCAGAATTGATATTAAATTGTTATTTTATAATAAGTTATAATAAGCCCTGTTTATTTATTTATTGTTATAATAAGCCCTGATGAAGCTCGAGATGAGCGAAACCTGGTTGGATGTTTAATATCAATTCTGATAAAAGGTGGTGCTTTACAAAGTGTATTTTTTAATTTATTAGTAATATTTTTAATTTTGTTCTAACATCTTAAGTTTATATAGTTTTTTTTAAAGGTTTTTATATTCTTTTCCGTTTTTAGGACTTTGCTTACATGTCACATGCCATGTAAGCAAAGGGTCCTGGGTTCGAGTCCCAGAGGTGCCAATATCTTTTTCTAATTTTTCTGTCTCCACATTTTGGATTGAGTTTCGCTATTTAATTAAGTATTATTATTATTGCCTACGAACTACAAAACATATTATCGCAGAAGGATATTCACTCTAAGAGTTTCAGAGGTAAATCTGCGCTGAAACAAACGACCCCCGATGCCGTAAATAAAAAATAATAAAAAATTGGAAAATAGTTTCCTTTGCCAATCTACTTGGTAAGTGGGTCTATGGACGGAGGAGAGACGGGCAGGTTAAGTGGAGGGTAAGTTGGAGCGTGTAGGAAGGCGGGAGATACGGGTTAGAGACCGGTGGGGTAAGGAATGACATAGCATCTGATGTGCGCTAGAATACATCGCGTAATGAAAACGGAGAAATAATTGAAAGCAGGGGGGGGGGGGGGGGGGAGGTAGGATTGTTGTGCAAACAGCGATGATACGCAGGCAAATTGTGTTTGAATGTGCATTATGTACCGTGAGATTAGGCTTGACTTCGGTTGGTTTGTTTGCTTGTTACATTGTTTGTTATCCTTGAATGTTACATATTTGTTGATTTAAAATAAAATGACATGGTGAACTGCGCTAAATCAGAGCATAAACGGTTACGCAAGGTTGAGTACGATAAAACATGGCAAACGACGGTAAAACGTGAAAAAAAAATTAACAGCCGTACTAAATAAGGTGGTGAATATTTTATTCAATTGATTTGAGATGTGTGTGAAAATCTAATTAGAAAAAGTAGTCAATGGAAAGTAATATACATGGTTTTTCCAGCTAAAGAAGGTTGTTTATCAGTTGTGTACAGTGTTATTAAAAATAATTCATCATCAAATTTCAGAATTTACGCACCAGATTTAAATGTCCGGGTTTAATTTTCCCCACAGGAAAAACTAAACCCTTTCACACACTTCCCAAATGATCATCTGGTCAATCCACGCTATGCAATTGCCCTATATAAGTATTATAAATACAAACAAATAAAATAACAACATGTCAACCTACCAGAGACCAAATGGGAAAATAATTCACCGACTCCAGATATTTTCATATCAGAGGGTTCGGCTCTGTGGAATTCCTAATTGAACCTATAAATCCTACCGATCCCTCAATATAAACATTTAAAAAATCTTTTGTAATCCTACATGTATTTAAAATGACTGATTTTTGCATTTTTATATATAAATTCTTTGACAAATCTAATATGCCTAAATTTTGAATGAGAGACCTAGGTATAATGCCAGTAGCCGAAATAAAACAGTAGTCTGAGAATGCCAAATTCTTTTAATCTCATTTCCTTAATCTGTGTATTTTCATATTTTTTCAGAAACAGTTTTTTAAATATATCAAGAATTTGGAATAAAAAAAAATGTATTTTAATTGTGCTATATATTTATTATTTTTGAAGTCGTTCAAAAATCAAATATCATTTTAGGAAAAAGATACTTAGCTTTTAGATATATTTTTTAGATTTTCTAAATTGCCATATTTAAGCTTCAAACGCGAAAAATGTTGATACAAATCTTGCCACAAACATTTTTAATTAAAATTTGAAAAATATCGAAAAAAAATAATCTAAATTAAAAAAATATTGCTCTTATTTAAGGTATTTCCAAGAAAACTGTGACTAATCTTTTTCCTCCATCATACAATAAAATAAAAAAAAATTGCTTTTAATTCCCGGATTGGAATGAACGGATTGTTTGCATATTTACAAAGGTTCATTTCTTTGAAACGTTTACAAACACACATATAAGAGATTAATGTTAAAAAAACATCACTGTCAAAATATACTTATAAAATTAGGAATCTAATATTCAGTTTGAGTATTGATATAATGGTGTAACCCCACTTTATGACAACACAAAAGTTAAATTTATACAACCCAACACCGCCACCCAGCTTCGCCCAAGGTATCCACCTTGGGCGAAGCTGGCCCGCGCTAAAAATAAATACAAATGCTTATGCGCGATTTGGCGTTGCCCGTTTGAATAACTTAGTTGGATTTTTTTTATTAATAACAAACCGAATCTCTAATTGCACGGCCTTTGTACAAGGTGTGAAAAACTGATTTTTTTTAGTCAGTTTGTAAATATTTAAAACATAAATAATGTTTTTACACAATAATGAACGTAAATGGGGCGAATTTGGATTTTTTTCTAACCGAGTTTACCCCCTTAACTAAGAAGTACAAGCAAAAACAGCAACCTCAAACACCAACTCTCAGAAAAAGTCACGAATTTTGAAAAATGAGGTCTAAGTACATTGGAGGGGACCCCACCACTTTTCGAAAGGCGTTATAAGGGAACATATATGGTTTCTTCCTTCACCGCACACGTCAAGACTACTTTTTTATTGAACAAAGCTACATTTATTTGAACGACTCTAAACCCTCCAATGTCCATGCATACGGGGTTAGTAAACAGTATGCAAGTATTTAAATTAACATTATACAAAATTTACATTAACATTATAGGTCTGAGTACAAAAAAAGGCGGATTTGAATGAAATATTTTTGAATTCTTAAAAAATTTTCACCCCCTTATCTCGCAATCAAACTCAAAACAGCCGACGTCTATCTCCATACAATGGAAGAAGGGACGGATGCTGAAAAACGATTTTGAAAGAAAGTAAATGTATATTGGTGAAACAATCAAGTAAAAAAATGACTTCGATTTTTTGTTTATATTTCGCAGGTAGACTATATTCAAGCTAACAAAAAATGATGTATGTAACATAAAACTTTCGCTTGCCAATTCGCTTATTTATGATTAAAACAACACCGAACAGAACGATCAGAACCCACTGAAATATGAAGTACACTTTATGAAAGTTTTCCGAAGCCGGCATGTGTAATGTGCCTAGACATCCAAATTGATAGACTTGCCCTAACATGAAATCTGGGTATCATTTCGAAGAGCTGGATACAATCCACGTGACTATATTTTTGGCACCAGAGGAGTTCGAGAATGCTTTGGATAAACTGTGACATCAGTCGTAAGTTGACCATCGAAGAGCGCAAATCGTTATAATCAAAACCCTGCGCAGAAAAGTAAAGTTCGCTAAAGCAAGTCAACGGTTTGAAGCGCAGTGCATTTTGGATATTTTCAGCGCAGGATCTGAATGTTTGTAAAAAACGATTAAAAAACGTCCCGTTTTTAAATCGGGTTGCATAGTGACGTTGAAAATCAGCGAGTTGCGTATATTACAATGTAAAAATACCTAACTAAATGGTGCAACAAAATATTCAATTTTGAAACCAAGCCCGAACTTTTTTCATCCAATTTGAGAATTGTATTTAAGCTTTTTACTCAGCCAACAATTTACGCGCCATTGTAAAAAGGACCAGTCTTTCGTAAGCAGACTTTGTTTTTGCGGATTAAATCGTAATCTTACATTGTTGAGAGTGATAATTCATGGTGAAATTCCATTATAATATTTTATAATAAAACGAATATAAAACTTTATTCCACTTAATTTTATTTGACCGTAACCGGTTTCAGCTCGTTAGAGCCATCTTCAGACCGGTACAATTAATTCTTAGTCTACGGTTTACATACACAACATATTGGGGAGGGGGAGAGGGGTGGTCTACAAGGATTTAAATCAATTATATTACTTATATTTGTTGCTAAGTCGTTTTATACAGTCGAATTTCTAAATATTTTGGTAATAGCAGTAAGCTAATTAATTACCTTGGGTTTGTAGCTCACTTTTTTTATTTATTTTTTTTATTTGTTTTTTTATTTTATTTTTATTATTATTATTATTATTTTTATTGGCAATGTTTATTAAAAATACATATGAAGTTACAACAGTTACATAGTTACATAGTTACATAAGGTTAACAAAAAAATAAAAAAATTGCCTTTCCTCACCATAAAGAGACAATGCTCTTGTGTTTGGTGAGGGAGTTCTAGCTCAATTAGTAAATTAATGATCGTGTAAGTTAGTAATAACGGCTATTGTAAATAATAAGTAGGTTAAAAAATCTTATATAAATTTAAAAATAAAAATCCTGAAGAGTTTAAAAAAATCATAATATAAATTAAAAAATCATTATAAATGGAAGAATCATGTAAGTTAGTAACAAAAATTATTGTAATAAGTAAGTAAAGGATACGTAAGAAAGAACGCACGATTTATACAATAGTAGACTCAGAGATTTTGAAACTAAGAAATGAAAGAAAAAAGAAGGAATAAATGATTTATAAAATAGCAGACTTTAAGATACAAAGTAAACATATTTGGGACTTTTATAGCAGTTTAAGGTAATTTTTTAATTTGGGCTTAAATTCCTGCATATTTTAGATGGTTTTTAATTTTAATGGGAGGTTGTTATAATAGATTATGCCCAGATAAAGATAGGAATTTTGAATGTGCTTAGTATTAAATTTAGGAATTTTAATAGTTTTCTGGTATCTTGTTGATGTATTGAATTGGAAGTTACGAGTATTTAACTGTATTTCTTTGTATATTTGAAGTATTGAATATTTTTTATAGATTTTGTCTATTATAGGCACATTGAATATTGAAAAAAGAATTTCAGTAGGAAATTTAGACGGTTTTTTCAAGATTACCTTAATTATCAACCTTTGAACAATTTTGAGGGGATTTAAAATATTGTCATATGTTCCTCCCCAGCCAATAATACCATATTGCAATATAGATTGAACAGTTGCATAGTACACTCTTTTTAGGTTTTCTAAGCTAAGAATATTTCTAAGTCTAATAAATATATAAATACATTTCCTAATCCTTTTGACGAGTTCACAAATATGTGTTTTCCATTTAAAATGTTGATCTATATATACACCAAGATATTTGATTTTGGGAGTTGGACTAAGTGTAGCACAATCTTGATTGCAGTTAGTTTTATTACATTTACTTTGGTGTATTATGATGTTTAAATTTGGTTCTAATTTGAATTTATTGATAGAGAATGGGATAAATTTGGTTTTTTCAGTGTTTAGAGAGAGGTTTTCAGGGTTTAGAGTTATCGAACCAATTTTTCAATATGTTAATATCAATGTTAGCTAGGTTATTAACAGTATTCCAATCCGTACCTTCAATTATTATGACAGTATCGTCAGCATAAGATATTATTTTTCCGTTTAGTTTTTGTATGAATATGTCATTAACATAGATAATAAACAGTAACGGTCCCAGGACTGTACCTTGAGGTATGCCGAAATGACTCATTTTTGGTGAACTAAGCACACCATTAATTTTTACAACTTGGGGACGTTTGAAAAGGTAGCTTTTTATCCATTCTAGAGCTGAACCATTTAATCCAATGTTTCTTAATTTACTTATAAGTTTGTCATGTGATATACTGTCAAATGCTTTTTTGAGATCTATAAAAATTCCCAGGCATTTAAATGATTTATCTAATGAACTATGTACAAGGCTACTTAATTTTGCAATTGCATCTTGTGTGCTTCTACCTTCGATAAAACCAAACTGGTTTTCATTAATTATATCGTTGCATTTTATAAATTGGCTCATTCTTTTTTTAAATAGTTTTTCAAAAATTTTTGCTATATTTGAGATTACTGATATGGGACGGTAATTGTTTACTTCTTCTGGATTACCTGACTTAAATATTGGGGTAATAGTAGTTTGTTTGTAAATTGATGGAAATACTCCGCTTTGGAAACTTTTATTTATTATATGCATTAATGGCTTAGAAATTTGATTTTTTATGTTTTTTAAAATATCAACCGTGACTGCATCAAAGCCCGGAGCAGATCCTCCTTTCATATCGGTTATGATAGAAACTATTTCGTCCTTTGTGGTGACTTCAAATGTTGTCATTTTATTTTTAGCATTTATATTACAGTCTGGAGATGTTATAATATTTGGATCAATGTGAATGAGATTGGCGAGATTTTTCCCAACATTTGCAAAGAAAGTGTTAAATATATTTGCAGCTTTTGAGGGGTTTTCTTTACAGCATGTTTTTGAGTTATCATGATTAATAGCATTGATTTCGTTATTATTGTTTTTTTTTCTTGTCAATTATTTCATTTACAACCGTCCATACTCTTTTACTATCATTTTCAGCTAGATCCAACTTCCGTTTATAGTAACTTTCTTTAGTATGTTTTATGATATATGAAAGTTTTTTTTTATATGCTTTAAAGTGATTAAGTAAGTTTTTATTATTAGGTTGTAGAGTTGTTAATTTATAAAGAGCTTGCTTACGTTGTACAGATACTATTAATCCATGAGTAATCCATGGTTTTATAGGTTTGAAGTTAGACAGTTTGTGTTTGGGAATTATATTTTTTGACGAGTCATTTATGTATTTAGATATTTTTTCTTCAAATATTTTACAGCAGATATTGAGATCATTACATTGTAATAATTCGATCCAATTTTCTGATTGAAATTTGTTTTTTAATGTATCCATATTAAGTACTTTTTTGGAAGATTTTGTTTGTTTAAATGATGGCAATATTGGATTGCTGGTTTTGTGGTTAAAAATACAAGAATAATGATCAGTGATAGTTGTGTGAATGACAGCTGCTGTTATATTTTGGATATCCGGTATATTTGTAAAAATATGATCTAAGCATGAAGGTCGTTGACCTCGAACGTCTCTAGTGTACGAATTTATGCACGATAAATAATTGAGTTCTGCTAACATGTTGAGATAGCTATCTTTGTCCTTGCTAGAATAGTCGCTTGCAATATTTAAATTCATATCTCCAACAAAAACATTGTTTTTATTTCTAAAATTGAATAAAATATTTTTTAATTCATCAATAAAGTGTGACACTATCGACCTATGCGTTCGATAAATAGCAATAATGTTATAATGTTTATTTATGTCTTTAAATTCAATATTTAATATGTTAACATTACTAATACTGTGAATCTCTTTAATATTAAGTATATTATATTGGTTAGATACAAATATTCCAATACCAGAGTTTTTGTTTAACTTTGTTGTTGTTGTGTAGTAAGAGTACCCCGGGATAGTGAAATTCAATTCACCGGCTGAGTGCGTTTCTGTTAAAACTATGCAGCCCGGGAAATAATTTAATTCTTTTAATGATATTATTAATTCATCCATGTTCGTTTCTATGCTTCTAATATTTACATGAAATAGGCTAAATCCTTTATCAGGACAAATTAAATTGAAATCTTTTATGGAGTGACACAAATTTTCTTCAATACAATTTTTTTTATCCAAAGCGTTACATAAAAAATCATTCATTTTGCAGTTTTAGGTTAGTTATTTTATGGATACATTTATGTAATTTGTAATGACAAATGGTAGAGGCAAAGAATTTTAAATATACACTATGTATACATAGATACGATGGCTGAAATAACAACATATTAATATATAATTTATTTACGTCTTTAAATTTTGTATTTAAAATATAAACTATAAAAATTAAAATATAAACATCATAATCATTTATATTGGGAACTTTATACTGGTTGGAAATAGGTATTCCAATATCAGAGTTTTTGTTTATTCTTATTATTGTTACATGGTACCCTGGAATGGAGTTATTAGTTTCGCCAGTAGAGTAGGTCTTTGTAAACCCAATCAAGCCCGGGAAAAAAATTATTTCTTTTAAAGATATTATTAATTTTTGAAAAAAAAATTTTACGCCTTTAATCTTTTTATGAAATTGAGTAAATCCTTTTTCAGTGCAAATAAAATAGAAATCTCTTATAGAGTGATGTAAGTTTTCTTCAATACATATTTTTTTTTACCTAATGCTATGTTACATAAAGAATCATTCATTGTTAATTTATAGATAAGAGTTTGAGGAAATTAAAATTTACAATATTTATTCGTAGTCAATGCGCTCTTTAGCAATTTGAAGCATTTTTTGCCGGTAAAGGCATTTTATGCTATCGACTCTATGATCGGTGGAATAGTTCATATCAAACCTTTTGTTTTGGACACAGCAGTTGTTGCAGATTGGAGTTTGTTCTTTGTTTTCACATTTGGATAATACGTTTTTCTTAGTGCAATGAGGGCAAATGGGAGGCTGCGTCCTGGCGAGACATCTTTGGGCTGTGTGGCCGAACTTGAGGCAATGGTAACATTGTCTGAGCGGGCTGCAGTCTTCTACGTATACTCTTTGGAATTTGATGTTTATTTTTTTTTTATCTATTAGTTTTTTCCTTAACTTTCCATTTGTTTCAATAATGTAGTTAGTGGTGTCGTTTTCTTTTCCTTCATTATACTTATTTTTTAATTCCTTGATAAGCTTAATGTCTTTTTTGTCTTCTAGGGTTAATCCTTCATTTTGTTGTACAATCCCGTCTATAATTTCTTCTTCAGTCAATTGGCATTGCAGCCTTTTCAACATTAAGCACGGTTTCCTTTTTTTATTTCTTGAGCCGATACTTCTTTTCCAATTACTTTATTAATTTTTCAACTTATTTACTTTTCCAACTCTTCGGTTAATTTTTCTGCATCTTCTTTTTTTTGGCAAGAAATCACAAATTTTTGTTCTCCGATCTTTTTTACTCCATTTACTCCAACTTTTATTTTTGTTAAATTAATATTTTTTTGAATTTTTATTTTTATGTCCTCGGCCTTCAAGGTGTTTTTTGAGGTAATTAAAATGGCGTATTTCTGTTCTGCATTATATGAAGTTTCTGCGAAGTTTTTATTGTTACTTAGTGCACTTGCGTATGATTTTTTGTTATTTTGATTAATTTCTTCGAGTTTCTGTGTGTAGTGATGATTATTTTTAATATTAATTTCTTGTAATTCTATGATCTTCTTTTGTAGACTAATTAGTTCGTGTTGAATTTTTTCTTCCAGTGATACAATATTTTGTTCCAGTGTTAATTTTATTTTTGAGTCTTTCACTGAAGTAATCTTATTAACTAAGTCTTTAATATTTTTAAAAATTTCTTCGGTTTCCATATTATGAATGGAATCGCCCAGGTGGGCGAGTTATTAATAATGTAAGTAACTATATTTATTGTTTTACTTCTTACAAAATAACGCGACTGTACTCGTTCGGTGCTGAGCGAGAATTGAATACAATGTTGATTTGGGAAAAACCTTACAGGTTGCTAATGAACTAATTTTACTGTCAAATAGTTATTATATTTATGAAGTATGGTATTTTTTATTGCTTTTTGAAGGGATACATGTTTACATTGAATACATATTTTAATTTCGAAATTATTATGAAAATTACACTGGATACAAAATTATTTGTACCAGTCTGAAGATGGCTCTAACGAGCTGAAACCGGTTACGGTCAAATAAAATTAAGTGGAATAAAGTTTTATATTAGTTTTATTATAATATATCGTAATCTTACAATGCGAGTTGCCTTCATACTGTCAGGTTAACTTGCTGACAAAACATAGAGGGATAGACCTCCGCGTACCTTGATTTGTTACCCTTTCCCTGAAGGGCTCGTCTATCAATTTGAATGTCCATGATAATATGTAACCAGCAGTACGCAGGCCCGGAGTGCCTACCGGAAAATCTTCTAACATATTCATGAATTTTCAGTGACGAACTCAACCGGATTAAATCCTGAAAACGTAGGGTGAACTGAAAAAGCGATGTAATATTTGTAGCTTACACGGTTAAGATGTTTTTTAGCGTTTTTCGAGGATTTGATCGATTTTGTCGCGACGGATTTAAAATGTTGTAGACGCCCTATCTAAATAAGTTAGTGCACGTTTTTTTAAATCTCTCACGGTTGTGCGTTTACTTGTTTCTGCTCTATTACTCGGCACATTCTACAGTCTCGGGGGGCCTAGCGCGTGTGTAGTAGATATGTTAGTATCGCGTCCCCTCGTCTGGCTCAGTGTCGTTTTTATGACTTAGTCAAAGCACGCAGCCACAAGCTGCCTTCTAGCTGTTTCATTCCATTACAATTCATTTTGGGAGGCGGGTATGGGGACCGTAGCCCCGGGAACAGTTTATTGGATTACCAACACCCTCCCGTGGGTCACCCCAAGTGGTTTGCTATGATTGGTTACTTATCAGGGATGCCCGGGTTATGACATAAGGTTTGTCTAGGTCTTGGCGGCGGCGGGAGAGATTGGTTGAAGGATGCCTAACCTTAGACCTCTCCAGCCTTGCACTGCAGTGAGAAAGATGGTTTCATGCGTCCGTCAATACATAACCCCAAGATTGCTACTCACCCTTCATACCTTTGTCCTTCCCAGAACATTCCCTACTTTCTTTCCCTAAAAAGACCCTCCACACAGCATTCCCAAAGATGACATTGGCCCTGAGTAATTATTTTTTCTTCACGGCTTCCTGAGTGAATCTAATTTAAATAAAAAATTACAATTTTTTTTTAAAAAGACGACTTTATGGGTTGAACGGTAAGAATGCTAACAGATGGATAAGAAAAAAAAAGAAATCAAAGGCAATTTTATATAATGTTGTTTGGCCTGGAGAGAGTCTACCTTTTAGAGTAAAAAAATATTATTACTTCGCGTTACAACTTACAATATTTACACCATTTCGGAATTCCATTGCTTCACTGGCTATGGGGCAGTTAACACTCTTATGGGGCATAACATATTAAATATATAAATAACAGCCACATCGCTTCCCTCACACATCACAAAGAACAGTGTTTAGGATATTACAGCAGTTAGATTAATGTAGGGATTTGATATTGGTTGGAGGTTTGGGTAAAGTGTTGAGGAAATGATTTTGTATGCATAATGGAGTGTGATAAATGGGAACGGAAGAGAGTACACGAATCTCCGCCTCACAATCGCCTGGAGGCCTGGAGCCAGTGAGACTATGGCATCCCCAATTGGAGGAGAGTAAAATGGGGAAGCACCTGGCTATTCAGATCTTCGCGGCAAAAGCCATTTCAAGAAACGTTTCAATTCTGAACGGTGGTCATGCACCAGAGCGATACTAAGGAACGAGCCGTAAAAATCCTACATTTTATTTTTAAATCATTAAATTGTGAAATAACACAAATCAAACAAACAAATTTACTTGCGCACAATTGGTTTTGAACCCCGATCTTAAGTCGAGAGTCTCACCCCTCGACCACGGAGGTCGTCATATTTTGTCGTTTTTCATTATTTGGAATCAAAAATAATAGTGAATAAATGTATCCCCTGATGTTTCTGCCAACTTTACTAAGGTAATTAATTAACACCAATGACGTGAAATATTTAAAGTGAAGAAATTAGCGTAAAAATTGTTTACGTAGAATCCAATCGTGTGGAAAATTTATTGAAAAATGGTTTTAAACTTGCTGTTGCCGGAACTGAAAAAGTAATTGAGTTTTTTGACTATGTTTTTCCTAAAAAAAGTTTTACAGTTCTCCATGTTATTAGAAAATTTCTATCTAGTCAGTTAAATGAATGGCTTGTAAAATAAGTTAGTGTATCAGACGAGCGTAAAACTTCCTATAAAAGTTTGCCTTTAACTGTGTTAAACGATCCACGTTTCCCACTTACCCAAAACTTGCTTCGGATTCGTCTGTTGTATGTAAGTACTTGAAAAGCATTTCGATAAACGAAAACATTTTAAATGTAGCGATTTCCTTAAACCTTAAATTTCTGCGTAATTTTTACGAGTTTTATTTATTTATTCGAATGTATGCATAAGTTTTAAAGGGGTAACCAAACTGAATAAAAAACAAAAGTGTTAATATCGTTTTTAGATTTTCACGGCCAAAAGTATTTTCGTTACTTGTTTTTGGGGTGTTATGCCGTGTTGCGCTACCCCTTTCTTACATCTGTCGGATCTGCCCTGATGATGGACCCCGCAACGCTGTCCGAAACGTAAGCTAAAGACGGCATAACACCCCAAAAACAAATAACGAAAAAAAAGTGTTAATATCGGATTAAACTTTGAAAACATAACCGAAGGCTTAAACGTTAGGATAATTAATACCGATTAAAGCGAATTTTCGACAGCAACATCATCTCTAGACGCAACGAATCATGAAAAGAAAATCAATAGTATCGGAATTTAGTAAATAGGTACACTTCGAAAATTTTACTAGGATAAAACAAAAACAGAAATCCATCAAATCTGACCCAAAAAATAGCGCCTATCACAATAAGAGTAAAAGATACATTAAACGAACTATTGGGCAAAACTTAAAAAAAAAATTCTTATGACTCAGCGAAGTAGCAAAACAATGCCAAAATGTTCTTTGATTTATTTATTTATTGCTTCTTCACAATTTATGTACATATATTTTTAGCATGTAATTATTAACCCCACTAGGGTTCGCCTGTATCGGGGTTGAATGTATTGTTTAAAAATTGTCACCTTCAATGTAAGAAATACAAAAACAAAAAATCTCTAGTCGGAATTATTGGTCGATTGAGAAAATTACTCTTTCAAAGTAGTTTTTATTACTTTAAAGCTCAAGTACTCAATGTTATTTTTGATCTCCACTAAAGAAGCTCATAATATTTGATAAACCGTTCGACGACGAAAACTTTTTAAAGTTGAACTTTATGTGAAAAATAAACTAAGATGTAAAATATTCGTGTGAAGTCTAAACGATTTGAACTTACCAACACACTGATTGTTGGTTAGTACACACACCAAAAACTAAAAAGAAACGAACAACAAATATTTTTTACCGCATACAAGAACATACTTTTCTCCGATTGCTCCAACAAAAATAACTCCCATCTGTTGTTACCTAATTCGGCAAGAAGAATATAAATCGCGTTAAAAAATACCTGATTCTGCGTGTAATAAATATAAGATATATAATTCAAATAATGGCGTACATTGTACATACTGTACATGTTATAAAAATATGATATTAAAATATTTTTTAAATCCAATAAATAGGTATGTAAGTTGTTAATCTTAGCCGCTCAATATCTTGACCAAGCGCCTCACTAAACCCAATTATGTTCAATAGACCTAATATAATTATAATAGACTGGGTTATTATATTATAATAACCAAGTCTAGCGGATGGTATAGGTCATGAGCGGGCATGTTCCATTGCGATTGCTGTGAGGCCAACCCACGTACTCGTATATATGAACTTTAATATACCGAAAGTTGTCACTAAGGGCCAATCCCAAAACAAAAGAAATGCTCGTTACTAAATAATTTCATCAGGCATTGGAAAAATTGGAATCAAATATTCTCTCAGTTTTCTTGAAGATATTATTTGTAATAAAAATATTTTTACTACTAGACCACTCGACTACAAAGAAAAGTGCTGAATTTGTGGGTATATGAAAAAAGTATATTTTATTATTTATTTTTATGTGATTACCTCACAAGAGACCCAGCTGGGAGCCTACAGCATCTCCAATTGGGGTATGTTGTGAGGCTTATGATAGCGGGGAGAGGAAGGAGATGGGGAAGAAGAAGGTGGGGAAGTACCTAGCTATTCAGAGCTGTTCACCACACTTGCTAAAGCCATTTCAAGCAACGTTTCAAATATTAACGGTGGACTTACATCAAGGCATGATTTAGCAGGGGTGCTCGGGTTCCTGGGGTGAGGTTTGTCTAGGTCTCGGAGGTGGATGACCGGGACACACTGAACCCCAGATTCCTACCCACCCCTAAAAACCCCTTTCCTTCCCAGAATTCTCCTCTCCTTCCTTTCCTTAAAAAAACCCCCACACCGCATCCCCAAAGATGACATAGGCCCTGAGGGAAATTATTTTCCTCAGGATCTCCTGTGTAGAGCTCATGTAAAAAAAAGGCCATACTGAAAGTATCTTTCACTATGTGACGTGCCGCAAATATACTATACATTATTTTAAATGAATTAATTGTGAGATAACACAAATTAATCAAATAAAATTCATTTGTGCATGCCGGGATTCGATCCCGCGACCTTCGGATTGAGAGGCAAGAGCCTTACCCCTCGACCACGAAGGTCATCGATTTAGAGAAAAATCAAATAATGCCGTTTCACTCAAGATAATTATAATGGAAAGAAACAAACAAACTTATTACATATCCCTTGATTATTGAATTAACCACAGAAAAAAGGCATTTATAAAGGGCGCACATATTTTAAATATAATTGTTAAAAAAATATTTGGAAACACAAACAAAATATTTGCATAAAATTTTACAAACAAAATACATTACACAAAACCAGTGTGTAAATTATCCCAAATTAATGTGCTTACAACAAGTTAGCAGACTTATTTAGCTAAAAATAACGAAATAAAAATATAAATTTTTCTACTGAAACTCGGTACATGCAAACAAACGGAGAATTTACAGTGTTGACTTATGCTTTTAAAATTTATGTTATTTTTTAATTCCTCTTAACTAACATCATTCTTGAAAAATATTGCTCGGGCAATTTGGACTTAGCCTCCAGAATGAACACATGACGACTGAACGATTTTACCACCCGTTATAGATTTGTTATGGTTGATCACTTAACCCAAGCCTTTGATTCAAATTTTTTTTTTATCAAATATTACTTTTTAGAGTTATTTGTTGATTTCTCTTCAGACCAACCAAACTTAGCCCAATCCAAAAAAATCAGTATTGATGCAGGAGAGCCGAAGAAAACTGCCTGAATTTTTCGACCACAATTTGCTCACATATTAGATAATTATTTTCTTTTAAAAGGTTACCTTTCGAGTTATTTTTATTGATTAGATAAACCATATTTTAAATCGGTTCAGTAAAATCGGTTTAGTAGGGTTAGAGCCGTCGGAGTTTAATACCCAAACAAAAGCGCACTTGAGGTGATTTTCTCACGAAAATGGCGCTATAGAAGTCATCCAATTATTATTATTATTATTAAACCAGGGTTGCATTTTCCCATACACTGATTAAGTGATTTTTTTAATATTATAGTTATATTAGCGCAGACCCTTGAAAAATAACAAAATATTATTACAATTGTAGAATTTTGAGGCTGAAAGTATTTATAAATAAAATATTGTCGCAGTCTTTCAAAAACACAAATTGTAGATTTTGAAATATAAATTTCATTAAAAAAACATTTAAAAATTTTACACGCTTCAAATATACCTAGAAATCAGTGTCGGCTCGTGACTTTTGGGTGTGCTAGGGTGCTAATATTAAAAAAATGGCATTGTGGATGTTGTCGTATGCGAAAAATATTTTTTTATTTTTTTTTTTAAATCGGTATTTTGTATGAAAATTTTTCAGGAAATTGGTGCGACACACCGCCAAACTGAAACTTCCTGAAATTTTTCATATAAAAAATTGATTTAAAAAAAAAAAAATTTCGGCTACAACAACATCAATAATGCCATTTTTTTAATATCAGCACACTAGCACACCCAAAAGTCACGAGCCGCCAATGCTAGAAATATCAATTAATGAAAAAAAATAGTTTCGTCTGAATTGTGTCTACAATCATATCATTTTTTTAAAAATAAACCTAATTTGAAAGCAAATTTAAATTCTGGGGATCATTGAACCGGAGTTACATAGAGAGTCACAACCGGAATTAGTATTTTTAATTACTTAATCGCTCACCGCTGCACTTGTTCTTACTTTCGTGTTCACAGCGTGTATTCGCATCGAGATTAGTTGATTGATGTTGAATTTGCCTTAAAATATTTATATAATAACTTCCCATATTGCGTTATTTGAAGTCTACGTTTTTTGAAATATAAAAAGGTTCACAAAATTCGATTCAATTTTCAATGCAAAGATCATTCACTTTCCATTTTTTCGAACCATTAAAATGTTTTCAAGAGTTTTCAGCCGGCAAAAAAACCAAGACAAATACACTTTTCAAAGCTCAATAACATTATCCAAATAGTGCAATCATGTAGCTTTAATACATAAAATAAAATAACATCAAACACAATAGTGTGAAACTGGCTCCATTTCTTCACTTTCTCTATATGTAACTTTATTTGTGTCTTTGACGAACTTCAAACATACTTTTTTATGTTACACGTCTTATATTTGATCAGATTTTTCGTACTATTATATATTATATTTTTTGTACAACATATTTCAATTTGGGAGGAATGTATGGGTACTGTCGCTTCATATGACCGGTCAGTGGTTGAGTGGGAAACGCGTTTGGGTCCCACCCAGGCGTTCCGTTTTTGATTCCTCGGCTGGCTAAGTCCTCCATCATGACTCAAGCAACATTTCCCGCATGCTGGGGTGGTAGTAGGAGATTTAAAAATATTTTCGGGTTATATGTAACCCGGGAATGCTTTATTAAAAAAAATTGAATTATAAACACCTCTTCCACTGGTAACTACAAGTGTTTTAGTACATTTGGTGACTTAGCAGAGGTGCCCGGGTTTATGGGGGTTAAAATTGCTCAGTTCTTGGTGGCGGATGCGTCTGCTCACTTACTTTGAGGTGGGCTGGATTTGGAGACTGATTGAGGGAGACCTTTGAATCTCTCCAGCAGGACTCTCTCGACCCATCGCCTTGCACCGCAGTAGGATGGATGGATCATACGTCCGTTACTTTTGGACACACTGATCCCCAGATTCCAACCCAACCCTCATGATTTTTCCTTCCCAGATCTTTCTATCTTCCCTTTCTTTAAAAACACCCTCCACACAGATACCTCGAAGATGACGTAGACCCTGAAGGAAATTATTTTCCTAAAGGCCTACCACGTAGAGCCAATGTAAAATAATATGCCTGGGAATATTTATTTTTCTGCAAATTGTATTTTTCCCACAGATAATTAGATAAAACTGCCGGTCCATTTAAAATAAAAATGAGAGCATAGTCGAGTTGCTCGATAGCTTCTTACAGACGGGTCGCACAAAGCGTATGAGCTGCTCACAACTACAAAGTAAGATAATACGTATTTAAAAATTGATTATTTCACCTTTTTTAATTTATAATTTATTTGATAATTGGCAGCGGCTCACATGCGTTGTGCAGCCCGTCTGTATGCAGCTTTTTACTCGATAAGAGGCTACATATCGAGAAAAGACTGCAGTTTCAAAGGATGTTACTTGTCTTAATTTCCGTGAACAAAATTAACATCGCTCACTCTACCCTTTAATACGATTATGTAACACACTTGCTTGACCAAAATGAGCAACAGAGAGGATGTACTGTAACACGGTAAGGGCTGATAAACTCCCCCTTTTCACGACTCCCGTCCTTCACCCTTTCCCGTGTAAACCTACCGCCTTGGCGTGCTCTGACGACTAATATGTTTACCTTTCTCGCCGTCGGTAATCACGAGAAAACAGACCACGTTTAAGCTGGGCTGATGGAAAATTATGTACTTACTTCTAAATTATCGCGTTTCTAATACATTTTTGACATCATCTTGTACGAGATAAGGAAACTTACACAGTTAGCGCATTACTGTTTAAGTAATTAAATAAAGAATTTACTTTGTGGCTTGTTATAATAAATTATTATCAAATAAAAATGTAAATCAGTTTGAAACCACTTTATTTTAAAATTATTGCTTTACCCATTTTGGAAGAGGCCTTTCTTCAGCAGAAAACATTAAAAATATAATTTTTTAAAACATTTTCTACAAATGTTTGTTTCTACAAAGAAAAGCAAAATTTCCCTAAGTAAATTTTAACTCTGCTTTATTATAAAAAAAAAGTATACCCACGAACTGGCTCTGCCCATATGGGATTTTTTGTAGTGAAAACGTTTTTACCATCGTTGTAGATACGAAGCTCCGCAAAAAGAGGAGACTGATTATTCTACATCATTCTGTCGCAGGACAAATCCTAATATCTCTTTTTAGTGTCGCTTTTTCATTTCGTCGAGTTTCAAATCACAACGTTTCTGAAGAAGTTTTCACTTCAAAAAATTATAAGTGTGCAGTTCACACACGGTAGAAGTGAAACCTTCAGAAAACTCAAGTAAACAAGAGTGGGGAGGCTACGAAGCACCGCACAAAGAGGAAGCCGATTATTCTATCTCATTCTCTTGCAGACATTTTCTTACACATTCTCTTGTGCGTGTTTGTCTCTTTTTAGTGTCGCTTTTTCGTTTCGAAGATTTCACTTAAAAATATAAAAAAAAGTCAAATAAAAAATACCGATAGATTCACAACTTTTCAGGTGTTGGAACGGGAGGTTAAAATAGGAAGGGGCAGTGAGGGCAATCATGGGAAAAACAGAGCGGTTTTCTGAAAATTTCTATAGAATAGGACTAAAAGATAAATTTAATATATTATTCTAACTAACTAACTAACCATCACGCGGTTTCCCCGCAGGGGTAGGCAGAGAGGACGGACCGCCAAACAACTCAACTTGGCACACACTCCTTGCCTCCTTCACATTCATACATCGTGTCATACATGCTCTTCTATTATTCCTACTCATCACATGGCCCGACTCAAGTATCTGATTCACTTTGTCGTGCCATGTCTTCCTCGGGCGTCCCCGATTTCTTCTTCCATTCACATTTGTGTCATATATTCTCCTTACACTTCTTTCCTTGTTCATTCGCTCTACATGCCCAAACAATCTGAGCGTCCCTTTCTTAATCTTACTCATCACGCTTACATCAGCCTTGCATTCTTCGCGGATTTCCACATTTCTCACACGATCGTACATGGTTTTACCACACATACGCCTCAGGGATCATATTTATACAGCATTCAGCCTACTTTCATCCTTCCTCTGCCAGTTCCATGCCTTACTGCCATACATCAGGGTAGGTACCAGCACTCCATATGGAAGGCTAACTTCGCTTCTTTCGATAGCTTTTTGTTGGCGCCAACGGCGTTCAGTCCTCCATTAATAAAGTTGCCTGCATTTACCCTTCTTTCAATATCTCTGTCAGCCCTTCCATCTCTCGTAAACGTACTTCCCAAGTACACAAACTCATCCACCTGCTCCAAATACTCATCATTCACAACTATGTTGCACATTGTTTTCACACTCTCTCTTTCAAATACCATGACTAGACTTATTTACATTCATCATTAACTCATTCTTCATACATACTTCGTTCATCCTAGACACGAGAGACTGTAGATCTTCCATACTTTTAGAAATCAGCACCGCATCATCAGCATTCAACAGGCAACATACTTCCAGATTACTCAATTTCGCGCCCAATCCCATCTCTTTTAATTCTTGCATACAATTATCCATGTATGGATTGAATAACCACGGTGAGATTACGCAGCCTTGTTTAACGCCTTTCGTGATGTCAAACCATCCCGTAAAATTGCCGTTCACTCTAATACATGCAACGCTTCCCCCATACAGAGACGCAATTGCCTGTATGAGATTCGTACTCACTCCATATTTGGACAACACCTTCCATAGCTTTTTCCTGTCAACTTGTCGTATGCTTTTTGTAGATCTACAAAGGCACAGAAAAGTTTCTGGTTTTTTGCAAGAAACTTCTCGGTGAGCATACGCAATGAGAAGAACTGGTCCATGCACCCCCTTTCACTCATAAAAGCACCTTGCACATCCCATATTTTATCCTTTGTTTCCATGTGTACCCTTTCAATCAATATTCTGCCATACAGCTTGCCGACTGAACTAAGCAGGCTAATAGCCCTATGATTCCCACAATCCATACGTGACCCTTTACCTTTGTATAATGGCATGATTAAAGCCCTTCTCCAATCTAATGGCGTGTAACCCTCCTCTAAACACTGGTTAAAAAGTCTGCACAACCATGTGAGAATAATATGGCTTTCTCCTTTAAAGTATTTGGGAGCAATACTGTCAAAACCCACAGCATTACCATTCTTCATACATTTAATTGATCTTTTTAATTCATCCATGCTGATTTTGCTAACATTCACTCCATCATCGTTCATAACTGATTCACCACTGGAATCACTATCACCCGGGTTACTTTCAAAGACTTCCTCGAAGTATTTCATTCATTTCTCTTTTATTTATTCCTCATTCGTCAACATTTGTCCATCTTTTGATTTTATCACTTTCATGCTTCCGTTCTCTGGACCACTCCGGGACTTTTTGACTTCCTTCCAAAAAAGTTTGATGTTTTCTTGAAAGCGGTTTGTCATTATGATTCCCTCTTCCTCTTCCAGGCGTTTCTTTCGTTCTTTCACTCCAATACTTACTCTTTTCTTGCATACCTCATACACTTCTTTTAATCACTTTCTCTCTTCGCTTGAAGCATTGCCAGTCGCTATCAGACAAAACCATGCTTTCTTCTTCTCTGAGACCAGTGCTTTAATCTCATCATCCCACCATGCGTCACCTCTCTTCCTACCTTGCTTACTTATCCCACACACGTCTCTAGCAGATTCACATAGACTCACCTTTATGTTGTTCCATGTTTCCCCTATGCTTAGACCGTCCATTTCTTTCTCATTCAATCTCATCTCTGCACACATCTCATACTCACTTATGATATTATCGTTTTGTAGTTTTTCTATTTTGACTCTTGTTGGAGCTGATACCCTTTTTACTTTAGAGCACCAGCCGCGAAAGAGGTTTACTTTTGACACTACCAGAAAGTGATCAGTTTCAACCTCAGCCCCTCTAATTTTAGAATTATTATATAGGCGTTATACATAGGTATTAAAAATCTTCACCGTAATAATGAAGACAAGAAATTAGATTACGAAATTAAAATATATAGATATATGACCGTTTAATTTCGTTAATTTAATCATCATCTCAAAAAATAATATTCCTTAGGATAACACATAATGGTTACAAATAAATTTATAGTTCTTAAAATGATGGACGTTCTCTCTCTCATGAATTACAATAAATATTTTCTTAATAATACCAAATGTAGAAAATCTGATCTTCTGTTGTTTTTCATGTTAGCTTTCATGGAATACATTCATCGATCAAAACTAGAAGAGAAGGTATACCGTATGCAACAGTGTTAAATGTTCTGATTGGCCGGCAATTCTCGTACCTTCGTAGTCCGTTTGCCACGGGTGTGTTACCGTGGTCTAAATAAATATTCACCGCCCGCAATTCACCTAACTCAATTAACCTAACCCTGCAAAAGCCCATTTCCAAATATTGGCCAATATTTTTCCCCTTGGTGTATAAATTGTGGGTGGTCTTTCCCCGCTGTGAATGTTCCGCGGTAAATTTTCTGCTTTGAACTATTATCGTGTCAATCTCTTGTCCTATGGGTGTGTACCTACCATACGCTATTCTGCAATAATGTTAGGGTGAAAAGCGCGACTTGGCCGCACAAACACACCATAAAATTGATTTTAAATAAACACAAGTGGTACAATCTCACAATACTTGAATATTTACTGATAATAACAGATGAATAATTCATACAGGAATATACAAATGAACTTGTAACCTTTAGCACCACGGCGGGTTTAAATTGTGCTGGCAAAAGCAATTGCATATTCAACATGTGGTGAATAAGTAAATAAACTTGGCTTTAGTATGAACAAAGCAATAGGACTTTAATGATGGTTGACCTTGGCCTACTTATAGCACTTAGGAGACAGAAAACTTTTCAGGTAGGGAGCCCGTCTCACACAGTCTCACAAATTCGAAAGAAGATGTATTACAAAGTGAGAATTTATAAAAAATCATGAGACATTAAACCTGAGAACTCACATTGTAGACGCTATATATTGATAAACAAAATGGGATTGTAATCAATAATTTAGAATTTAATCAAAGCAAAATTTGACGATGCACCGATACAACTATGGAGATGTTGAATATCTGGAAGGGAATCTGACTAACCTAGATTTCCCACCGCATTTTCTTGGTATGTTATTTCGTCACTGATAATCACTTGGCCGAGCACATGCACAAGTATCCGTTAAAATTTATATTAAGAACTGAGAGATCAACTCTATCCCCTTCTTTTCAGTTTGTTGGTATACCTCAATAGGGACTCTTGTTGCAGCATAGCTAAATTTAAAAACAGTAAGCAGCATAGCTAAATTTCAAAGCTGTATCCATTTTTAATTAAGTTTATAAAAATAATAACAATAATAATTTTTTTTTTTAGTAATTTGTACATTTAAGTTTACAAATTTCTAAGTAATTATTATATAAATTTGAAATACTATTTCATTTTGCAGCTAATTAATTATAATATTTCATATTCACTATATTTTTTCTAGTTTTATGTAGCTCCTACAATACATCTTGAACTTTCCAATTGGTGTGGACTTTAAAGTTTCTGGTAGTGTGTTATATAACTTTATTCCCTTGTACAGTAAACTGTTCTATGTATTCGCTTTGTCCTTTTGTTGTAGCCTAATTTCCTTGCACGTCCTTGTGTTATATCTGTGAATGTCCATGTTGTATACAATTTTATTTGAGAAGTATTTTGGTAACGTGTTTTTCAATATATTGTGGATAAATACCATCGTGTTCAAGGTCAGGATCTGTTTCACGGTTAACCAATTTAGTTCCTTTAACATTTTAATCATTTTTGAAAATCTGTTTCGTCGAAATATTATTCTCATTGACCTGTTTTGGAGAATTTGTAACTTATTTTGTTCTATTTCGTTACATAGGAAAAGTATACTTGAGCAGTTGTTGAAGTGTGGGCAATAATTGAATTGTATATGGTGATTGCAGTTTTTCTAGAAATTTTTGGCCGAACTCTTCCAAAAAAAGATTTCTTTTTGTCAATTTTCTTTTGGGTGAATTCAGCATGTCTATTGAAGTTTAGTTTGGAATCTAATATAACTCCTAAGTATTTCATTTCAATAACATTTTCAATAATTTCACCATCAATTTTAATTTTGCTTTCACTGGATGTCTTCTTGTATCCAATCACCAAACATTTTTTTTTTTTTTTTTTGTATTTAATTTAAGCTTATTTATTTTTAGCCATCTTGATACATCATTTAGTTCATTATTTAAAATGTGTATTAGTTCTTCATAGTTATCTCCAATTAAGTATATTAGTGTATCATCGGCAAATAGTCATACTTTGCATTTTGAAAATATTTTCACCATGTCATTAATATAGAGTATGAACAATAGAGGTCCAGGGACCGATCCCTGTGGTACTCCTAACTTATTTTCCATTGGTTTTGAAAATTGATTATTTATTTTTGTTACCTGTTTTCTGTCTTTCGAATACTCTTGTTTTAATTTAATGGCTACAGATGAGAAACCAATTTCTTTAAGCTTTCTTATTAGTATTTCTCGATCTATAGTTTCGAATGCCCTTTGAAAATCCAAAAATATTGCCAAGATAAATTTATTATTATTCATTCCTTCCTTCCATTCTTCGACAATTACGTTTAATGCTGTTTCACATGAGTTATTAGATCTGAACCCTGACTGTTCTTGGTATAAAATATCGTATTTATCTAGGTATTGCAATTTTTTTTTCTTTTATTATCACTTCAATAATCTGCTCGTATTTTGGTAAGGTGTTGATTGGTCGAAATTCTTCACATTTTCTGGTATTTTTAACCTTTGGAACCGGTATAATAGTAGATAGTTTCCATGACTGTGGAAATTTTCCTTCTTCAGTCGTTTCATTAATAATATTTAATATAGTAGATCCTATTACTGGAAAAGCATCTCTTATTATACTAATGTGAAAATTATTGTAGGGTGTATAATTATCTGTGTAATATTTAATGTAATAATATTAATTTAAGATTATTATTGATCTAACCAACTAATATACGGTAGTATAAATTATCTGAAAGTCAAAACATGAAATGATATCAATCTTAATTCAAAATAAAAGACTGAAGGTAATAAATAGTTCAGGTAACGAAGGAAAAATAGAGGAAATAATTCGTGTAGAAGCTAATTTTGGCACAATTGTAGGAGAAGGTGTCCTTAATAACATACTAAAAATATCGGGGGGGTGTGGGTGGAACTAAGGGTGGGGGGGGGGGTCTCTAAAGGCCCCTTTTTTCAGTTTTTCGTTAATAACTCGAAAACTACTGCCTCTAGCGAAAAAGTTAGTTAGTAGTTATAGAGTTATTAACGAAAAACTGAAAAAGGGACCTTTAGGGACCACCCCCACCCTTAGCTCCACCCCCACCCCCTGATATTTTTAATATGTTGTCAAGGACACCTTCCCCTACAACTAAGTCAAAATTGGCTTCCACACGAATTATTTCCGCTATTCGGTCTTTTTTGGTCTTCGTTCACTTCGTTGCCTGGACTATAAGCAATATAAGTGTAGATACGTTTTTAGATTTTCACGGCCAAAAGTATTTTCGTTATTTGTTTTTGGGGTGTTATACTGTGTTGTGCTACCTCTTTCTTGGCTTAAGAAAGAGGTAGCGCAACACGGCATAACACCCCCAAAACAAATAACGAAAATACAAGTGTGATTTATTGCATCTAATTAACACAAGTTTCTAGCAATAAAATTATAGATTGAAATATGACTCTTCTAGAATATAATGAACTCAGGGCCATGTACAGAATCCCACGAAGTGACATTCTGTCGGCCATTTATGATTACTCGTGAAATGATGTTATGTGGAAAGAATTTAATATGAGGGCGCCTTTGCATTATATAGATTAAACACAAAAACTAATTAATTATCTGGAAGCTAAAATTGGTAACCTTCAGAAATACTTAATTAGAGATACATTAGAATCTGGATTCGCCAAGGTGTGATTATTTCCGCCAGTCGAAGTGCGTCCCTTCTCCGGGCTTGATTGTTCCCAACTGAAGATCCTGCAGGACCGTTTCTCCGCATCAACGGTAGTTACTGGGATGTCATGTCGCAAACGCCACAATATGTATTTTAACTCGTAATCGGGGTTGGATGGTCTGTGATTGAATCAACCCATTAAACAGCACATCTCAATTGAACCTTTAAACATAAAGTAATTAATGAGACGTAATTTGGGAGGCTGATATAAGTACCGCGCGCCGCCCCGAGAACCATTTATTGGATAACCCATACCCCTGCCTTAGGTCACCCCGAGTGGTTCGCTACATTTGGTGACTCAGCAGGGCCGGATAGAGAGAGATTGATTGAGGAAGACTATTTGACCTCTCCAGCTGGACTCTCTCGACCCATCGCCTCGCGCCGCAGTGGCAGTGATGGATTCTTACACCCATCACTCCGCAATGACCACAGATTATTACCCACCCTTCGTACCTTTTTCTTCCCAGAACTTCCTCTCCTACCTTTCCCTAGACTCACCGCTTAGCATCCTTAAAGATGACATTGGCCCTGAGGGATTTTTTCTTCTGAGCCTAGTGTGTGGGGCTATTTAAAAAATATATATATCTCTGTTAAGAAAATACTAAGGGAGATTTTTTAATTCGTTTTTTACGATTTTTTCGCAAAACCTTCTACCCTTTTCCCAGATAAAATTTTTATTAGTATTAATTAGGGCAATAATTTTTTTTTTACACGGTAGTTTTATCCGGATGTATTTATCGTATACGTCCATTCCCGGTGGGTCGGACTCCATGCTGGAAGTCGAACGGGATGAGTTAGATTCTCACTTTAGGTACCAAAATAAAAGTATTACGGTCTTTACATTAGTTAGTTATCTGTCATACTTTTGAAATTATATATGTTTTTTTTTTTATTTTTATTTTTTATTATTTCATACAATTCTTGAAAGTATAATATTATGTTTTTTTTTACTACCATACTAGGCTAATGCCCGTGTTAGGGTTATCATACATGATATAAGTATACAGTATGAGAACTAGAATAAAATATAGGTTTGAAATAGAAATTATAAAATACTAGAAAGAAGAGAATGAAAAAAGATAAAAAATATTTAAGGTGAAAAATAACAAGATATATGTATACGTAAGCACATACACACATACATATGCATATACATACACAAATATATATATAGACATAAATACAAATACGTACATACAAAGATACACATATACGTACATATATAAAATTGAAAATAAACAGGATTATGAAAAAGAAAATGTTTTAAAGAAGATAAAAATAAAATACTATAAAATATAGAATACTAAGAACTAAGATTTAAATACCTATGTTAATCTTTAAATTATTTTATGAAAGCTAAAATTTTTACTGGAGGTTAATCAAGGTAGGTAAATAATCGTCTAGAAGAGTATATATTTAGGTTAGATTAGATTTCAGTGAAGTCAGGTTGGAAAAAGACGTGTAGTATGATATTTTATTTAGTTAATTTAATTTTTTCCTTTTCTTTTATAATGGTTAGGATGTCATATATTCTTTAAAAAAATCTCGTCCCCTTTCGAATATCCAATTTTGAACACGAATAGTAAAAAGGGGTATGGTAATAGTTGATTTTATATCGGTGCTCAATGCATTGTATATTTTGGGGATAATGAACCAAAGTGTGTGTTCAGGCAAATCATTTTAAACAGCAAATGTATATTTCTATACGATTTCGAACCAATATTTCTATATATTGGTTCATCACCCTATTGGGGCATCACCCTAGTCCTACCATACAATACACCACTACACAAGCAAGAATCTCTTTAAAATGAATCTACTGTACCTTCGTAGGAAGCTTTGCAAGACAACAACAACAACTGCTTTGCTGACAACAGCATATAAACTTTTAAACGGTAACATCTGTATTCCCGATATATTACAAAAATTTGAGTTTTATGTGCCCGACAACTTCACAAGAGCGCGCAGACACAGAACTTTTGTTGTTCCGAGATGCAGAACTAACTTACCATTAGTAATGCCGCTCGGAAAAATGATTCTTTTACTAAATTTCCTGCCCCCTGATATAGATATTTTTAAACTAAATATTCATCAATTTAAAAACGCTATTATTACTTAATTAAAAAAAAAGTATGTTTATTATTGGTTATGTATAACTGTAAATGTGCATTTAAAATAAAATAAATAAATAAATAAATAAACAAACAGTAAAAAAATGGAACGGTAGGTCGAATTGTGGAAATTGTTCGTCTTGAATTTATTAATCTCATTTGATTTAGGCGCCCATGTTAAACGGGCTTTCCTGCTGACTGGGAGCTTTATACCATCTCTTTCTCTCGTGGGCGAATCAATACGGATAAAAAAGTTTTTTCTACAAAGCACAGCAGTTCTTATCGCTTTGGTTATGTGAACTGAGGCAACTGGGCCTAGTTAAACAGGAACTTCAATAAAAGCAATTTACGAAATAAACGGTCATTCTTTTTCAATAATAACTAGTCGTTCTGTGAACAGCAGGTAGAACTGGCGTCAAAAAAATAAAAGTT
This sequence comes from Limnephilus rhombicus, assembly GCA_929108145.2. Lineage (NCBI taxonomy): Eukaryota > Metazoa > Arthropoda > Insecta > Trichoptera > Limnephilidae > Limnephilus > Limnephilus rhombicus. Next base: position 49,864,090 of record OV815278.1, on the reverse strand, counting down.
ATTTTCTCTTATTTAATATGTTAAATCCAAAACTTCCTCTGAAATCGTAAGATTTTTAAGTAGGTACTTAAACACGCACCCACTTAATTATAAATCATACATAGTAAACACTTTCTTTTTCAATGCATGAATAATACAATTATTTGTCACTAGCTGACCCGGCCACGCGTTGCTGTGGCTAATAAAATACAACGTCATCTACTGGATGGTTATCCAACCGTTATAACTACCGCCGTCTTTGAGTTTATCGCGAAGAGACAGACAGATGCCGCGGAGGACTTTAATTTATAATACGTAAAGATGATGTGCAAGATTATATTAACGTGCATGAAATGCTTGGGGTAACTAACGTATTTAAGTTAATAAGAATTAATACTGTATCTGTCTAAATAACTTTTCAATTATCGCAATGTACGTGACCATTGTTTTAGAAGATAGAATGGGTATAGTAAGCTATCCGTAAAATATAGATTTATGCCTTCGCGGACTTTTTTGTAGATCTATAAAAGAGGAATATCCCACCATGAATGGTTTTGTTATATCCCAAATGGATTATGCAGCGTTTTCGATGAAAGCTACCAGGCGCTGACTTTTTCCGACACTTCTATCGTTACGACAATTATCGTTACGTTTCAACCAATTTACACAAATCCTTGATAAATTACATACTTAAACCTTCCTCATAAAACACTCTATCTATTGGTGAAAACCGTCTGAAAATCCGTTCAGTAGTTTTCGAGTTTATCGCGAACAGACAGACAGACAAACAAACGACGCGGGGGACTTTAATTTATAATATGTAGAGATTATCCCAATGATATTTCTTATTTCAAACTTTCTTCAGGCAGGTAAGTCCCATAATATTTAAAAATACGACTAAGAAAGACAAAATAAGATTTCACACGACGATTTCACGTTTGAAAAAATAAATAATCTTTTCTGAACTATTAAATCGGCCAACATATTGAATCGGAAACGTAACCAACAAACATATTTACAGACGGACGAAATTCGCTACGCTCACTTGATAAATAATATTCCATAATAACTAAAACCCCTGCCATAGATCATCCCTATTAGAGCATCTTCAAAGATGACATAGGCAATTCAATAGAAATTGTTTTCCTCAGGGTCTCCTGTGTAAAAAAAAATATTTTTATGGCTTACCAATTTGTTGGTACCCTTTTTGAACATCGCTCTTCATATTTTTGTATTTGTAACGCAAATTAACTATTTTTCCATGCACTGTCGGATTAGGCTGCGCAAAAACCAAACAACTGCACAAGAATAACAACCGTGCTTCATACTTCTATTATCGTATTAAAATAAAATTTCCTTATTTTGGTTCACTTGTACCAGTCACGAGATGTTTTCCTGAATGCAAATGAGTGTTGGTGTAAGATACTTTACATCACCGTAGGTATATAATCAAATTCAGAGTCTGAGGTCATGAGGTGCAAATTCTCTACCAAGCATTCCACCAATTTTACCCCGAACAGGTAATTAATCTTATGTATCTTGCTCATAGTCGTCAACCCACCGTCTAAATGGCCTACCTCGTTTTCTCTTCTTGTCATTTGTGAACCAATTCATGACTAATTTTGACAATTTTTCACTTCCTCTGATTGTGTGGCCTGACCACTTCCACTTTTTATGGTTTTTGTGACATATTTTGTTCTTGTTTGTTTCTTAATAGTTTCGATTTTTAAAGCCATAGCAGGTGGTACATGGACAAGAGTAGCTAACGATAAATAGAAATGGCGACAGTTGGAGGAGGCCTTGGTCAACAAGTGACATACAGACAGGGAGTCGATGCATGATAAGTGTTATAAATATTATAAATAATGTAATGTAATTTACTGTCTGAATAAAGGCTATCTTGCTCATAGTAATATTAAGATATTGGGTTTATTTAAGTCGATGATACTTAAATTTGATTAGACATTGGAATTTATGTCATACGTATTTTTTTTAAAATTGAGTAAAGAAGCATTATTTTTTCTAATTAGATGTCTTGATCCAACACAATTGAAATAATTTTTATTCGCTGAAAGAAATAGAAACAACCCGTGTAGGTCGAATTTTGCTTACATGTTCACCGGTCGGTAGCTGAGTTGGCATCGAGTTTGGGTACTACCCAGGCATCGCGTGTTCGATTCCTCGGCTGGCTACGTCCTCCATTACGACACAAGCAACATTTCCCGCTTACTGCGGTGGTCGTAGATTTTCAAATATTGTCAGGTTATTCGTAACTTGGAAATGTTTGTCTTTCTTTAAAAAAAAAGTACCGATTCATCTTTTTTATTATTCGAGACAATAATCACATATTTTGAAACATTATTTGATGACGTGGGATTCAGTGGTTGCTTAACTCGTGCTAAAAGAACTAGTTCAATAAAATAATTATTTAAATATAACTAAGGTGAAACAATATAAATTACATAAAAACGGCAATAAAATAAATCACAAGTGTGTCGTTCACATGCGAAAGAACTGAAACCTTCAGAAAACTAAATTAGACAAGAGTGGGAAGGCTACGAAGTACCGCACAAAGAGGAGATCGATGATATTATCTTTTTCTCTCGCAAGCCAAATCCTACAGATGTATGTGTTTGTCTCTTTTTAGTGTCGCTTTTTCGATTTATGGAGTTTCAAATTACAACGCTGCTAAAGAAGTTTTCACTTAAAAAAAACGGCAAATATTATGAGGCACGGTTAATATAATAATTTTTGTAGGACAATTGAGGTGATATTATCATGACAACTTAGAATAAAGTCGGTTTCATGATCTCAGATTTCCTGGTCACGCTTCTTTACTGTAAGAGTCGGTTTGTATAAAGCAAAGAAGAAAATGTATTTTGTTAACGTTTTAAGAATCCGTAGAATAAAGGAAACCATATTAATATTATGTACGAAAAAAAACTAAAATTTAAGAAATAAAGCCATGATAAATTTTATTTAAGTCGGTTATTTAGATACAAATTTTCCATATTTAATTAATTGAAGACAATATTAGCGAAACTCAATCGAAAATCTGGAAACAGAAAATTCAGAACAAGATATTGGCACCTCTGGGAAAAATAAACATATTTTCTAAGTTATTAATTTTATTAGAAATATCATATTGCCATTTTTGTATTAACTATTGAACCACTTTTTAAAAACTTCTAAAAATTTTATCTTTGACATGAATGGTTTGGCCCACATATGGAAAATATTATGGACTGGTTGTTCCAAAGAATTTGAACAACTAAATTTCAATGTTAATATTCAGGTTCTGTAAAAAGTTCTATTCAAGTTCTGTCATTATTTCGGTTCCGTAAAGCAATTAGCCCATTATCATATAATAACAGAACTTATTCATAAATAGTACTTGAAAATTAACTTTAAAATTTGAGGAATTGTTTAAATTCTGTCTTAAGATTTCCAGTTTCAAAAGGAATTGAATCCCTAAGATGGTTTTATTATATGGTACGTCTTCCGAGAATAATTTCCGGCTGAGCTAGACGTTTTAATGCTTTTATTTTAAATAAAGGCTTTTAAAAAGAAAATGATTTAATTGTCATCACATCAAATCCACACAAATTGATGGCCTTATAGAAAAAGTGGAACGTGTATGATGTGTCATACAATGTTACCTCATTTGCATGGGTATATTCCATCTTTTCAGCAAATATTCTTTACCATTCCTTCCGATGAAAGGAAAAAACATTAAATAATAACACAATGTTGCATCAGCGCTTTTGGCAAAGCTTTCAGGTATGAAAAGTTTTTCGGAAAACATCTGCCGGCTTTCGCACAAAATATGACATAAATTTACGTACAGGGCTGAGATACTTCGTCTTTCTTTTGTAATGGAAGAAAGAATAATTAAATATCTTCTGTTCATCAACCCGACTAAACCTTGGAATCGTTCTCATAAGTTGTTATTCAGTATTGTTGCGGAGTTGTTGGGATTCCAGGAAAAAAACCGAAGGTTGTACCTAAGTTAGAGCATGTTTGAAACTTTTTCTAAGATTATTATCACTAGTGAAAGCTCAATAAAAGCAAATCATTGGCAGATTTCCCTTAACATTTTATCATGTTTCTGAGAATCTTCTAACAAAGCAGAAGTATTATATCGATTTATGGTTTTTGCAAATGATTACGAAGCACGATAAGAATATTTTTGTTTTATTTAACAAATAATACTTTAGTAATTGGATCAAAAATAATAATTAAACATTTACCGGTATGAGCAATTGTAAATAATATGTTTTAGATTCACTATAAGCTGGGAAAAAGATATTGTTTTTGGAGGGAAAATGCCTTCAGTAAAAGTTAATTAAAATGATGCCACAAAGTGAATTTACTATATTAATGAAGAATTTAATTAAATGTTTTGTATTATTAAACTAAATACACAGATTTCAAATATGTAACGAAATGGCGGTTACAACAGAAAGCGAAAATTATTATTATAATTAATTATTAAACAGTTCGAAGCCACTATCCATATGGATAAGAATTTCTCCGATATTATTAGGGATAGATTGAATTCCCATGTTCAAACTCTTCTCTCACACACCGTAATCCGTTAACCGTAGGTACGACGAGGTAAGATAAAAGTGTATTTATTTGGTTTGTGCGCTCGGGCAACTTGTGGGTTCTCTAAGGGTGGGGTGAGATAGCGGGAGGTTGGCGAGGAGGGGGGGGGGGGGTGAGAGAAGAGTTGAGGGGATGGGCACCACGTGACACCGGGCCGCTGGGGGCGACGGTCGCTCAGGAACAGGGCGCTGAAGTCGCGCGGTGTGGCGTCTATTCTCCCCTCTGCCACGGCTGAACGGGTGGTTCCAATGAATCTAGTTCATATTTTTTAGAGGAACAATAAAACATTTTTCATACAAATGTATAGGCTGAAATACCTGTATAAACTAAATGATTTTCAATTTATTATAAGAAAAACTCTCTTCTTATAACTTTTGAAGGTTATTCCAATCAATGTAATATATCATTGAAGAAGAAGATAACAATAATAATCTTACAAACCAACACAACCCAGAACCACTCGTCTAACCGGGACGTGTTGCGAGTTGCGACCATTATCTTTTTCTGGATCTTGTTCTCTTTCATGTTTTCGTTTAGATTATTATTGCTATCTTCTTCTTCAATAAATGTGTTTTTTTTTTAAATCACTGTCAAGCCAGGATATTTTGTCGGAGGGTTAAAATGCGCAGTACCCCTTTGAGGAGCCGATGTAAAAAATAAGTTGATGAATTAATAAGTTCATAAGTTGTTTACATTAAATGTTTGTTTAAAAAATTTCATTCACATTCCCAAGTCCTTCATTCATTCTTTCATTCCTTTGTTTACCTCCTCTCCTTTAAGTCCCTACTTAGTTACTTCAAAAGGAAAAGGTTTTCATACCTACGTGGAACTCATTTACAATATTGGAACAAAAATTTAAAATTACCTTCTTGTGTTGAAAAATCGAAGTGACATCGGTCACAGCTCGCATTTGAAATAGCGATATAATTGCAAAATTTATTAATTTATTAACTACGAAGTGTCGGTAACTGCGACATATAGTTGTTCTGTTATTGTGGGAAGCTGCCATCACCAGGATTTATCCTAAAACAGTGGATGAAGCCATCAAAGGGTAGGGGCTTATTCCTTCCATCGCCAAATCCCGTGATTGAAATTTCGAAACGCAATCAATAGAGAACTCCAGTCCAATTTTTAATTTTTTTTAATGAATAATGACCTTCTAACTTAAATAACTGTATAATTTTTATTTTTAGAGTTAGAGTTAGTTTTAATAGTTAAAATAATTGTCAAAGTTTTAATTTTTCAAGATCCCCCTAAGACCACCGTATGTACGGTGAATCGTGTGACGTCTTAAAAAATTACTATTAGATTGGGCAATCAGCCGATCAAGTGCCGCCATTTTGAAAAGCGTTATTCGAAGCATTCTCCCTAGAAGTAGCATTACTATTTTTTTGTGCAGTAGTTTTTCAATATTTTAAATAATAGAGATAAACTAATAGAGATACCTCTATTTTTGATACTGAATTATTTAGGCTTAAATATTGTTTCAATAAACACAACGACTAAATCTCTATAAACAGTATGAAATAACGAATAACATGAAATGTTGTTAATACTGATGGCTTATTTCATACCTACATAATCAAAGATTTCAATACTGATGCGTGACGTCAGCACTATCCATTCAGTAATACCAACTTTACAGTGTGTTTTGACGAGAGGTTTAAAAATGCCCTTTATAATATATTTTTAAGAACTCTACGTTTAATATTATGAAATAAAACTTATTTATTCAGAATCAGCATTTATTGGTCTATATGAACATGTTTTTTAAAAGCCATAATATTTTTCACTGGAGTTCCTTATTGTCTTTTTTTTTTTTTTTTACATGAATACCGCACAAGAGTCCCAACTGCTCCCCTCTGGAGCCAGTGGGACTATGGCATCCCCAATTGGGGTATGTTGTGAGGCTGATGGTAGTGAGGAGGGGAAGGAGATAGGGAAGAGGAAGGTGAGGAAGTACCTGGCTATTCAGATCTGGTCACCAAACACGGCTAAAGCCATTTCAAGCAACGTTTCAATTCTGAATGGTGGTCTCACACCAGGGCGATACTGAGAGTATCTTCCACTCTGGAACGTGAAGCAAATATACTATATTATTTTTTAAGTGAATAATTGTGAAATAACACAAATTAATCAATTAAATTTATTTGCCACGCCGGGATTCGATCCCGCGACCTTCGGAGTGCCAGTCAAGAACCTTACCACTGGACTACGCCGGCCGCCCTTTTACTAGCATAATTCAGATTTACAGTCCATATCTCTCTCGTGTCGCGGCATCGGTTGTGATATTATAATTTTTTAATTATAAACCAATTATTCGAGTAACAATGTAATATGAATTATCTATAATATAAAAATGAATCGCTAAATTTGTTGGTAAGCGCAAATCTCGAGAGCGGCTGAACCGATTTCGCTGATTCTTTTTTTAGAATATTCCTTGAAGTTCGAGGATGGTTCTTACGGAGAGAAAAATTAAGAAAATTGCGCAGAAAATTAGATAATAACAGAAAACATCGCACGTTTGACAGTTCGCGTGTTAGAGAATGACATTTTGCAAAACATTGATTGTTTAATCACGATTCTATTTTTGAAAATCTTTAATAAATTTATTTAAAGTAGGTACTCCCCTAATATTTTGAATCGAATCGAGAATTTCAGATATTTTAAATAGGTACCTATATTAGGTACCAAATTTAATATACATGAAAAATGGAAATTTGAATAAAAATTGTAAAAGGTGGAACACGGGCTGTTTAATAACTGAATGTACTGGGATTGAATATATGGAACGCGGGAGGAGGACGGAGGAGGACGAGGGAGCGGGAAAGGGAAGAGGGAAGGCGGGGAAGGTGGAAGGGGAACGCAGAAGGGGAAGGGGACGTGTGAGGGGGGTTCGCGGGACGGGGAAGGGAGGGAGGAGTGGAGTGAGGAGAGGGAAGGTGGAAGTGACGGAGTGGGAACGCGAGAGGGGAAAAGGACGCAGGAGAAAAAGGGGAGGCGGAAGGGGAACGGGACGAATGGGAGAAGACACTCAGGGAGAAACAATTTCTTTATTAAATGGCATAGCAATGCATGCCGGGACCATATGGGACGCAGGAGGAGGGTTGGCGGGATGAGGGAGCTGGAAAGGGAAGAGGGAAGGCGGGGAAGGTGAAGGAGAACGCGGGAAGGGAAGGGGAGGTGTTAGGGGGGAGGGGAACTCTGGAGGGGGTTCGAGTTACGGGGGAAGGGAAGGGGCGTGGAGTGAAGAGAGGGAAGGTGGAGGTGACGGAGTGGGAACGCGAGAGGGGAAGAGGTCGCAGGAGAAGAAGGGGAGGCGAAAAGGAAACGGGACGAATGGGAAAGGACACTCAGGAAGAAACAATTTCTTTATTAAATGGCATAGCAACGCATGCCGGGACCAGCTAGTATACAATAAAAAAATAAGTATACACTAAATCGAATTTAATAAAAATGTAAGTATTAAGTTCTGCAAAGAAGCTTTTTAGCATCGTGCTTATTTTTATTATATGGTTGTTTGGACGTTCATTCGACCATTATGAAAATATGGTTATGCCACATTGACAAGATTTATTTATATGATTTCATTTATCGGAGCTCCATTTTATATAATGTTTTAAAATTATTTATTAATATCTTCGTTAAAATCGATTTACTTAAAAAATATATCAACATTTTGATTAAAAAATTTATGTGTTTGTTTGTAATAATGGTGGGAACTGTCAAATATATTTTATTAATTAATCCTACTACGAAATACAAACAAATGAACAAGTAAAAGCGTATACTATATTTGTAGGTCACCCTGTACCATGCTTCACACACCGTGCCCAGTGTACGTGATAAAACTTCGCAGTGCTTCCGAGGTTACGGTATTTCTTTGTACAGAACCAACTCGATGAGAAAATTCATTATCTACACACACATATTATGGTGAATCCTTATAGTGTTTATCATTGGTTTAACTCTTCTTACAGGTGTGATATCATTCCAATACGTATAACTTTATAAAAAAATATGTAAAAAAAGGTACATGGCTATTCAGATCTAACAAGAGCTTATGCCATTTCAAATGATATAAGGCAAAAAAGGTGAAGGTGAAGGTGATAAAAAAATGTTTTCATTATGTCACCTGCTACCTATACATTCAAGAAAATAAAACAAAAAAGAATAAACAACAACAGTCTGGCTTCAAAAACAAGGTCAAATAGTGTCACCGAAGGAGCTAAAAAACCAAGCATGTTGAACTTCTTGACAAATACAAATACAACGAATAAAAATGTAAGGCAACAAACCCCCTCTCGTCACACCGATACCACAAATAAACAAACTTCAATGAAAAACACAAAAATCTTCCAACCCGGCTGGTCACATTTATGACCAAAACCCTCCAAAGATACAAAACTCAAGCTCAACCTTAAAAACTTCAAAAAATCGCACAAAGTTAAGCCGTCAATTAAAAATTATAACATACAACGTCAACAACCTGTCATCATACGACCGAATATAGAACTGGAAAAATGTTGTAAAATTAACTAAGATATAATGGAAATTTCGGACATATTGACACCTCTGGGACTCGAGTCCCCAGGTGTCAATATGTTTTTCTGATTTTTCTGTTTCCAGATTTTCGATTGAGTTTCGCTTATATTGTCTTCATTTATTTAAATATTACAATTTGAGGTTTTACTCATAAAGTTAAAAATAAAAAACAAAAATATTCATCCTAGACTTGCAGAAAAGTCAATAGATGTCGCATATTAAATAAAATGGATAAAGATTTATCCAGACACTATCTAGAGAGCATTTAGTTCGGGTTTGAATCTTGCAATCATACATAAAGATAGTTGCCAATAATATATGTGTTAAAGAAAATGAAGATAATGTAGGTGGTTCTTAGTCGAAGTATGGTACAGTTAAACATGACCGAATTTCATATCGACACCGTGGCGCAGTGGTTAGCGCGTTTGCCCGGAAAGCAAGAGGTCCTGGGTTCGAGTCCCAGAGGTGTCAATATGTTTTTCTGATTTTTCTGTTTCCAGATTTTCGATTGAGTTTCGCTTATATTGTCTTCATTTATTTAAATATTACAAATAAAATTTATTGGCGCACGCCGTGTTTTGAACCGCGACCTTCGCTAGTTGAGAGCTTTAACCCTCGATCACGGAGGCTGGTTAGGCATTACAATATGTTTATTTTGTTTATTCGAAAATTTAAATACATACCTATATTTATATCACAAGGATGACAGTTAGGTATTCTTTGGATTTAACAGAGACACCTGATGGTTTGAAAATAGAATTCAAACAAGTAAATAACTGACATCGTCTGTTTTATGGAAAATTTTCTTGTCATTGTGAAAACTTACTAGTTGTGTATTAATTGACAATTCTCATCCCTTGTGCCAATGACGTTATATAAATAGACTCGCCATAGTCTCACATACTCGCAAAATAATGTGGCAAGTAAGGAACAATCTTTTGTTTTCAGGGGTTTTCGGTAATTTCTTAATTCAAAATTTATTCATGAAAAAAGATATGCTACTTCCACACCGAAGCCAAACTTCCAACTCGGAATTCCAACGCACGAACTACCCTTCTACACAATCGTCCGAAAGTTTGAAGTTGGAAGTTGGCCTCAGTGTGGCCGTACCATAAAACAATCAAAGAATGTGTGTTTTTTCTCTAATGATGCACAAAATTGTCGGACGGGGAACATGAAAATAAATTTTATTGCTTATAATAGTCAATAATAATACGTCATTTGTATGTACATATAAATGAAATGTTATTTCTTCACTTTTAATACTGTTTGCCGTGTAATGGAACATTTTCTCATCACACAGGAGGGCATGTGGCGCTTTTTAAATGCAATTTTTCTATGGTAAGACACGACCTTACTCGACTAGTGACAGTTTAGTACTAAAGTACTAGAAATCGAGACCAGTACAATTGCCTTGCTTTTGGCTTCCCACTTTGAGATTTCTACCCCGCGTCTACAGTATATAACGTCTTTGCCTTGTGCAAGTTTCAGGTCATAAAAGGATTGCACTGATTGAACTTAATTTAACTATTGGATGAAATTACGGAGGTCTCCAAGCTACAAGAACTACAAAACAAGGTTGGTGGATTTGTTATTTTCCCTGGAGTTTTCTTTGTGGCATTCTTTGTGATATATTTGTCCGCGCAAGTAGAGTTTTCATAATCATATCTTTGGGTATTGAGCCCACAGGGTCTGGGGTTATTTACACACCTCAGGCTCACATATTATAATGCAGAGGACGTCAGGTATTTACGATGTATTAGTTTGATGATGAAATCTATAATTGGTTTCTCAAGTAAATTGCACACGTATCGCCCTTATGTAACACCACCCTTCGAAATTGAAACGCTACTTAAAATGGCTTTAGCCGTGTTTGGTGACGAGATCTGATACTTCGAGCCAGGTACTTCCAAACCTTCCTCTTCCCCATCACCTTCCCCTTCCTACAATCTTCAGCCTCACAACATATCCCAATTGGGAATGCAAAAGTCGCATTTACTCCAGGCGGTTGGAAGCAAATGGGCTTCTTGTGTGGTATTCGCATGAAAAAAAACGCAACGTAATTTAATGAAAGTGAGAAGAAGGAACCTATGAAAAATACTAATCAATTTTTTATTTTTTCAACTGGTGCAAAATTTCAACCGGAATTTTAATTGACGGTCTCTATGGTTGAATGGTCAGGATAGGTTCCCCAGCTACGAATCCGGAGGTAACGGGTTCAAATCCCGGCGTACTCAGTTTCAGCATTTAAAAATAACACACCGTATATTTGCGGCACGTTTCAATGGTAGATACTTTCAGTATCGCCGTCTATAGCTCTGTCTATTTTCCCTCCCCACTCCCTCCAGCCTCACAATACACCCCAATCAAAGATGCCATAGTCCCATTGTTTCCAGACGGGTGGAAGAAGTTGGGACTCATTCGGGGTATTTACGTAAAAAAAGTTCGGTGAACAGAGTAGTCTTATTTAATTATCAATACCATAATATCCTCTGAAATCATAAGATTTATAGGTAGGTACTAATTTATAAACCATTAAAATAGACGTAGCATTTAAAAAATTTCACATGAGGTCTTTAACAATTCTTTTGTCAAACTTTCTTCAGGCCGGTAGGTACCATAATATTGATTATTCCGATTTGATAGCTCAGAGTAGGAACCACAATCATGCGGGATAAATTGGTAGTATCCATCACGGTAACCATCTTAAAACGGAACCGGAACGAAATAAACAAATTTGCGGACAGATTAATTAAAAATTAACAATAAAATTAGATTAATTTATATAAAAAAATATCATTTTTATTTAGACATAACTAGTATATTTTACGGTAAGTGATAAGGTACTAAATATTAAATTTTACATAGGTAATTTACGCATTACATATATCCATATAATATCTAAGTAATTTCGTCTGGGATGAAAATTGTTCCTAATCCTTATTTATGATGAAGGCAATGCTAAAAGGGCGAGTTATACAGGACCTAATAAAATCAGTCAAAAATGTCAATCAATTCCACGAATAAATTATGAAAATGTCTAGCATTGCTACAATAGATCGGAAGGTCGTGCTTAATGAACAAAAATTGTGGCAGCTAATTGAAGACATATGGCAGGCCTTTGTTCTTGGAACTGTTTCAATGGTTTCCCTTGTGTTTGTGTTTAATTTTTAAAAATTTCAATTAAAATTAAATTTGATAATGTTATTATTGAGTTCTGAAGTTTCTGGTTTTTCTGGTTTGCTTCGTTACTAGGCAAAGCGGAAAAATCCAAAAAGACACTGACAATCCTTCTAAATCCTTAACCAAATACATACAAGTACCTACCTCTTTAAAAATCACATACATCATTATTTGGTAACAATAAACCTTGTTGCAGGTAACTAAACATAAATATGTCACATATAAAAATATAAAACGCTTATATGATATTATTGAACGCATAAACCAAATATTATCTTGTAACTAAGCGTGAAAAAAGGGTGACCGGACAACTCGGAAATTAACCAACTCAGAAGCACCTCAGAAAGGTCATTAAGAGTGATGATAAAAAAAGGTTAAATATGTTAAGTTAGGTTAGGGTTACCGGCTATTTTAAAATTATAGTTTCATAGCTTTTAATGACCTTTCTGAGGTGTTTCTGAGTTAGTTTCGTTCTGAGTTGGCATGACACCGAAAAAAGCTACACGATGCTGGCTTATAGAATTAAAAACCGGTTAGTTTACAAAAACTTCGGGCACCCATACAGCCCTCTTGGATTCAAATCCTTGGCTGGCTAAGTTCATCATTTCACAAGTATCATCTTAATAAACGCCCCTTAGGGGCTTTTACATATGAATAGTAAAACGAATACATTATTCATTATATATAACTGAACTGCCTCAATAACAACATTTTGTGTTCATTAGTGATACATTGAAGATGTCCATTGCCTTGATATAATTGTTTCTCTTCATTAGTATTCTGGGCATAGAGGAATACACATGGTAGTTGGTAGTTAATCCCAGAATTACTGCACTTAAATAAATCCGTATTACGTAGTGGAATTCGAAAGCTTATTTATCAATGCGAGCAATTCTGGACTATCAGATATATTATTTAAAATTTTGTACAAAAATAACTAGACAGTGAAAATCATTGTCTCTTATACAATTTAAGCATACTCATATCCATGTTATTTGAAAGAGTGTTGTAGTTAAACAAAATTGCCAGAGTACCCATTTTAAAACCTGGAAAACGTAATAATTTCGTATTCTTTATAAAAAAATATATATAAAACAGGAAACCTTACCTCTTATCTAACAACCATTGATTTTGATATTACTCCTCAGCATAATACATATTTGCTGTGTTTGAAGAAGTAATACATATCTACTCAAATACGCACAATGTGTAATGTGATGTAATGATTTATACATCAAACAAATTTGCTAAACAGTCTGTAAGGTAAAACCCGTGGAAGACGTTATTATTTGGAAACCCTCACCTGGATTTAGATATAGATCAATAATTTTAGACCCTTGCACAGAATTAATCGAACCCTTGAAGACTCTTGGCCACCTTTAAAAACACCCACAACACTTCTGCCGGTCTCCTGTTTTTGTTTTTATGTGATGTAATAGCTTTAAATATTTTAAACATTATATTTTTGAATGTACCTATAACTTTGTGGTTATCCATTATAGAAAAATGAAACAATTCAACTTTGTATAAACCACTTATATAATGCGTAAATCCGACTGGTTTCGGAACAAACGTTCCTTCTTCAGGGAAAGCTTATACTAATTTGACAGTTTAGAACAATGTTTTATTATGGTAGGGGTGGAGCCGTTGCTAGTTATTAATGTAGATTGGGTGGGTAGGTATTAATGTAGAGTGGGTGGGTAGGGGAACAAATCCATGATTGGGCTTTAAGACAAATTTTTTGTTTGTTGATAATAGATTCATTATTTTTAAGGGATTTTTTAATTTCCAAGGCTTCTAAGTTATCAAAACGTTTTCCTTTATGATAAATATGAAGAATATTTACACCTGTATTTTTTTCAAAACTATGGTTATTTTCAATGATATGGTTAGCGAACTCAGAAAAATATTATTATTAAGACACCTTAAATGTTCTTTGATTCTGATAATTTCTTGTATAAAAAGCTGGTTTAATATTAGAAGGGAGATTTTTGCAACATTGAACTGAAAAATTATTAATATACAAAATTTTACGCCATTCTTTATCATTAATAATTTATTTCTTGTATAAAAAGCTGGTTTAATATTAGAAGGGAGATTTTTGCAACATTAAACTGAAAAATTATTAAGAAACAAAATTTTACGCCATTCTTTATCATTAATATTATTAGAATTGTATAGATATTAATTTTTTGAAATTTTGCTAGGTTTTTTATTTAGGATATTATCAATTAATTTTGGTTCATATCCGTTATTTATAGCAATTTGTTTTATTATAGAAAGTTCAGAAAGGAAACTTTTATTAGACATTATTTTATAAATGTACGTTATTTGATGATTTTGTTACCTTTTAGTTAAATATGTTTAAGGCTGCTGTATTCATACGATCTGTCAATGATATTTTAATTTTCGATCTTTATCATTCCCATCCAAATTGATATTGTTATGTGTTATGTTTTAAGCATAATGCCCTTTATGAAATAAATATTGAAGGATAGAGAGACCATTCCGTTTTATGTTGAGGCCCTTTTCCACAGTAGGTACTAGTACAATGTGAAGCTTGAATAAACCATCACCGCGCCAAGAGTACCTCGAGGGCAAACTGAATACTACTCGTCGTTTCTCATGCAGTATTTAAACCTAACTTAGATTTGAAAATGACTTTAATATTTAGTTACAAACTTGAAAAAAATTAATAAATAATAACACATTTTTTCAACTTTAACTTTGGACGTGCGGTCTCACAGGCCGCTTGCAGTTTGCGAATCGGGTGCCCCTCTCCTCCCCCGTACCCCACGCATCTGTCCGCCTCAGTAGCTTCGGTTTTAGTGGTGAAACGACTGTCGAGAGTGAAGATTACGTCGCCGGCTGTATTTTGCGTGAGTAATTTCGCTTTATATTTTGATTGCGGTCTGTGGGACCGCGCGTCCACGTTTGTGCAATTAATTGAGCTGATGGTAATTTTTATGTAAAAATTTTATGTTTTGTTTTAAGAAATTATTGTTAAGTTTTAAAATTTTTTATTATTTATATTTTATTGTGAAATTAGTGAAACTTACTGAAAAAGTAATTTTCCTTGGATAATGTTCCCACAAAGTGATCTCGAGTAAAAATGACTGAAAAGAGCCTTTGATTGTTAAATGGTTAGATTTAGGTTTAAAATAAATATATTTTAATTAAAATGTCTTGTTTTATTTACATTCGGTAAAGTCGGTAAATAAATTAAAACAATTTTAGGTAAAATACTTACTTAACCAGATAGATTCCGGCCTTTAAAGATAGCGGTCGGTGAGACTGCACGTCCATAGTAGTGTAACAAAAATGTAACGTCCATAGTTGAAAGTTAAACTACAATACGTTAAATAAAAATACACACGAGAGCGCTCCTAACTGTGTGGTGTGAAAATTAAACTTAAGATATATATGTCAAGAAAAGTTTTAGTTCCCCGTTTCTGTAAGTAGAGCATTTAAAAAGTTCCCACTTTTGTTGGAACAGATACCTCCTCGCACTTTAAAATTGAACTCACTTAAGTTTAAACATAATTTTTTGAAATGTTATATATAAAGTCGACTCTTAGCGCTTTTTTCTCATCTACGATAATAATTGTCCCACTGACCTAAAAACTATTCTCTCCCTGTTTTATAATTCATGGAGACCCTAAAGGTATGTAGGTCTAGAATTCTGCGTCGTGGAATATGCTCCACAGAAAGGTAGAGTAGTTCGCAGAAAGACGTTTTATCAACAATGTTCCGAATTCCGAACTTGACACGTTTTTGATAGTATAAAAGTTGTTTGTAAACACACTATTGATCTCAAAACAAAATATTTGCACGAGTTGTTAAGAATTTCTAAACAAAAGAAAAATATCATCGGTTCAAAGGTAAAACTCATTACGTTTAGTGCCACACATGCTAGCACAATTTCACATTTTACTTGTGAAGAGACAATAAGGCTCTGCAACCGGGCCCGAAAAGAAGACGATTGAGAAATACGAAATTACGAATGTTAGAGGAGAGCGCTAACATTTACAGCGACAAAATCGATGCGAAAATTGCGAAAATGTTTAATAAAACACGACTCGTTTAAAATAGAGCAAAAACTCGCGGGCATTATCTTAAACAGCATTTAAAGAAACACTGTGAATTTTTTCATACATATAAATTGTCAAATAACTGAAACAAACGTGTTAATAATAATATTTGGAGCATACTTTGCGATTTTTTTCTATCTAGGGAATTTTACATAATTTGCGTTTCGGCGCGGGCAAAGTCTAGATATTTTCTTAAAAAATAACATACATTTTTTAAGAGCTTTAAAACTTACCCTGTTTACGGGAAATATGTAATAAATCGGTACAAATCCGGGTTACTCAAAACTCACATTTTAATCATTTTTCGACGAATCTGTAACTATAATTACTTTTTTATTTCCATGACGCACAAGAAATGCCAGTTATTTATATATTAGATTAATAAAACAGTACATTACCATTAATATATTTTACGTACAACGATTTCAAAACTACTAAACCCGTTTTACAACTATAAAGTTAGCGGTAAGCACCAGATTTTATTTT
Organism: Limnephilus rhombicus; assembly: GCA_929108145.2. Lineage (NCBI taxonomy): Eukaryota > Metazoa > Arthropoda > Insecta > Trichoptera > Limnephilidae > Limnephilus > Limnephilus rhombicus. Next base: position 49,847,198 of record OV815278.1, on the reverse strand, counting down.
TCTGGATGATGAATTAATAATTTAGGGAGGACAACATGGAAACACATTTTAAATATTTGTATCACGTTCTTCAGAATTAATTAAAATGAACGCGGCAGAAAGGTCGAATCTCCAGGCCTGCTAGGGTGAATTCAACTGTACGTTCGTCCAATATGCCGTGCCGCGGCTTATATTTGTTAACACGCTTTTTTCACTTACGTCGTTAAGATTCCCACATTATTTATCTTCTTCTTATTTTCTTTGATACGGGAAATTCGACAATAGGTCCGTCCAGTGCACGGGTCGCAAGTCGCAATTTTTTATACACGGCTTCTTTACTTACGTCGTTAAGATTCTGAATATATTTTAGGGTATATTGTCGTCTTAAACTATTGTTGTGTTATGTTATAGGGGTTATTTTGTCGAGCAAAATGAAGTACAAATTGCAGGTCACGACTATCGCTTGTGGTCGTGGGAATTTCTATCCGGCGTTTTAAACTTGCTTTTAAATGGTTTCATTAATTGGAAGATTTCTTTGATAAGATCAGTGACTAGATCATAATTGTCACCTTGTTCGTTCATCACTTAAGGTCAATTATTTAATTTAGATAGCATACTAATAGGACTGTCTACATTTATGGAATTGTAGGCTGAATTTTTCAAATGAAGGCGAATACGCTTTATTATGTTTTATTTAGGAATAAAATTATTTTATCAATTACCCGCTGACATGCGAACAGAAAAAAATTACGACAAATATACAAAAAAATTAAACCTTATTTTTGTAGTACTTACCACTATATAATTTTTACTTTCTCTAGATATATTTTTGACTATTTGTTATTCCTAATGTTTTATGTCCATCCTATATTTTCTTGTTTAATTACCCTTATAATCTTTAAAAAATATATTAAGTCTAAATCTCTTCATTAGTTAAATTCTTAAGTTTGTGAAAGAGATTTTTTATTTTTTTAATAATACTTAAGTTAACAAGTTGTCCTCTCCTAAACACGAGCATTTGCTTTAGGAGCGTGTATAAGCTATGTTATGTTATATTGTGTAAATGTAAAATAAAAAAATAAATAAATAAAAAAACAAAAAAATCAATTTTGGATCCGGGTATGGGTCACCGCCCCGGGAAACATTTATTGGATAACCAACACCTCTGCGCCTCTGTTACTTAGCAGGGGTGCACGGGTTCATGGGGTGAGGTTTTTTCAGGTCTTGCGGCCGACACATCGGCCGGTAGTTGCCCACCAGCGTGGTAAGCCGGATCAAGAGAGACTGGTTTTTTTTTTTTTTTTTTTTTTATTCCAGTTAAAAGAAAATTACATTTTCACTCATTTAACTAGAAACAATTATACAAATTAAAATAAAGTAAATATTTCAATACAGCGCTATTCAACATCATTATTTTGTTTATCAAGAATATATATTAATAATTTTTTTTTAAATTTACCCAGCTTCTTTTCGTTTTTAATGTCGTTTGGGAGGCAATTATATAAGTTGCCTCCCTCGTAACCAATGGATTGTTTACCATAGTTAGTGTGGATGGTGTTTAAATGTATGTTATCGTGTTGTCTCGTAAAGTGTTTGTGTACTTGGGACGTTTTAATGAATTCTGTGTTTGTGTGTACGAGTTTATTGTTTATTTTGTATATAAGGAGACATGTATTGTATTCATATAGTTTTCTTAATGTTAGTAGTTTTGTTTCCATATATATATTTTTTGTGGGTGTTCTGGGCTTGTAGTTAAAGAGGGAGACCTTGTGACCTCTCATGCAGAACGAACATAAAATCCTACACTTTAAACGTATATAAAATCTCACACTTTAAACTTACATAAATCTTACACTTTTTTTTTTTTTTAAAGAAAGACAAACATTCCCGGGTTACGAATAACCCAACAATGCTTGAAAATTTCCTACTACCACCACAGAAAGCCGAAAATGTTGCTTGTGTTGTGATGGAGGATTTAGCCAACCGAGGAATCGAACACGCGACGCTCGGGTGGGACCCAAGCGCTGTGCCCACTCAACCACTGACCAGTCAACATGTAGTTTTTATGTACTTTAAAAGTACATAAAAACTCACACTTTAAACGAACATAAAATCTTACACTTTAAATGTACGCAAATCTCACACTTTAAACGTACACAAAATCGTACACTTTAAATGTGTTGGAGATATCTACAAACAAAATGATTGATATTTCTTCCGCATTTTTACCAAATATATGTATTCTGATCGTACACGAAACTATTCTTTTCTGAGTTTTACTTGTCACAATTTGTAGTTTCCTTTTTCCTTTTAACCAGAAAAAGTTGAATGTCTCTCCACGGGGAAACTCCAGGGAAATTAATCGCCGAACCGCATATGAAATATTTATAACCAAATTTACAAGGCTATTGTTGAACACTGTCGAGGAAAACACCTGTGAGAGATAATGGCGACCTCTGTGGTAGAGTGACTCTTTAGCTCCGGACCTTGAGGTCACGGGTTCGAAAATATTAAACAATAAATATAATCTTGGTTGTGTGTACTTGACATTAATATCAGTATGTATATATTTGTAAATCAATTTATGCCGCTGTTCTTACGACGGTGGTGTAATGGCAGTCTAATTGACTTCCAAGCAGTTGATCGTTATTATACAGTTATTTCACAGCCAAAAGTATTTTCGTTATTTGTTTTTGGGGTGTTATGTCGTGTTGCGCTACCTCCTTCTTTAGCCAACGTTTTGGACAACGTTGCAGTACCTATCCATCATCAGGGCAGATCCGGCGGATGTGTATATGTGTAACGTTGGCTAAAGAAGGAGGTAGCGCAGTACGATATACATAACACCCCAAAAACACATAACAAAAAAAAAGTTAATTACTTTCCTAACCACCTTTTTCTTCTCGATCTCATTTCCCCTCCGCTTCCCTACTAAGCCTCTTTACAAATCAAAATCGGGCATGCGATAGTCTCACTGGCTTTGAAAGGTTGGTAATCTTACATTTAAAAAAATATATTTTCTATTCCGAAGAAGCTGTCAAAGAAGAAAATGTCATAAATCATTACGCCAGATATTTCCATGGGAAATACGCGTTAATCTTAGCAATTTATTTATTTTTCGTTTCTTTTGGTAGGTATTATTGTTTACAATACAATTTTTAACCTCACTAGAACAAGCCTGTATTGAGGTAATTAATTTAATAAAGTTATAAAAATAACAAAAAATAATATAGGTATTGAAAGAACAATATGGTTTCTTTAAATTTTCGTACACATAATGGGTAGCTACTAAGCTGAATGAAGCTAATGTATCTGTCTATTTATCTTTATCTTCTTTTATTTTATAAATAAAAATGAATCATTATTATAGGCAATAATTTTATTAGCCTGAAACACTCATCTACATTGAAAAAATCTCCCGAGAAAAGATATATTCCGCCGACGGGACTTGAACCCGCGTCCTTCCGATATCCGATCAACTGCTCTTTGACCGGATATCAGAAGGACGCGGGTTCAAGTATCGTCGGCGGCATGTATCTTTTCTCGCGAGATTTTTTCAAAGTAGATGAGTGTTTCAGGCTAATAATTATTTCTTATAATAATTGTTACCCTTTGCGCTATGCCTAAAAATCTTGTCTTAAACATTAGTTTACCAATTAAAAAATAATAATTTTTCAAAAGAAGCAAACACATTGTGACTTGACATTTTAACTAAATGAAAAGAAAATACTTTATTACGGAGGTACCGCAACCGGTAGACGGAAAAAAAATAACAATAAAGTGACGTAAAACAAAGTATTTTCTTTTTATTTATTTAAAAAATAATAATTAAAAATGAAACGCCTAAATATATGTACGCGCATAACTTCGGAATGACTTTACCTATTTCATTCAAACTTTGGGGATTTAATGTGTGCATGCCCGCGAAGGTTTCTATATATACTGGTGAGCTCTGGCATTATGGAATTTGTATAAAAAAATTGCAATATGTGGCACGCGAGCTAATTGAAAACTGGACGGGGACGGGGTACGGGGTAAGCGAGAGAGGGTAGTGGGAGAGGGAAGGTGGAGAAGGCGGAGTGGGAAGGAGTGGGGGGAAGGGGACGCGGGAGAGGAAGGGGAGGCGGAAGGGAACGAGACGAATGGGAAAGGATGCGCAGGGAGTGGGGAGAGGGAAGGTGGAGTGGGAACGCGAGAGGGGAAGGGGACGCGGGAGAGCCAGGGGAGGCGGAAGGGAACAAGACGAATGGGAAAGGATGCGCAGGGAGTGGGGAGAGGGAAGGCGGAGTGGGAACGCGAGAGGGGAAGGGGACGCGGGAGAGGCAGGGGAGACGGAAGGGAACGAGACGAATGGGAAAGGATGCGCAGGGAGTGGGGAGAGGGAAGGTGGAGTGGGAACGCGAGAGGGAAAGAGGACGCGGGAGAGGCAGGGGAGGCGGAAGGGAACGAGACGAATGGGAAAGGATGCGCAGGGAGTGGGGAGAGGGAAAGCGGAGTGGGAACGCGAGAGGGGAAGGGGACGCGGGAGAGGCAGGGGAGGCGGAAGGGAACGAGACGAATGGGAAAGGATGCGCAGGGAGTGGGGAGTGGGAAGGTGGAGTGGGAACGCGAGAGGGGAAGGGGACGCGGGAGAGGCAGGGGAGGCGGAAGGGAACGAGACGAATGGGAAAGGATGCGCAGGGAGTGGGGAGAGGGAAGGCGGAGTGGGAACGCGAGTTTTTATATAACGGTGTTTGTGGTCGCACTCTTCTGAAACGGCTTGACGGCTTGACCGATTTTTATGAATTTTTTTATGGATATTTGGTAGGTGTGAGAATAGGTTTTAAAGTATATTTCATACCACTATGTGATTAGGGGGTCCCTATCCAGAAAAAAGTTCCATTTTTTAATTTTTTTTAAAATATTTTAGTATTTTTTTATTCGGCATCAAAAAATACATTTAACCCCAAATTTTAACCCTCCTACCCCCACCCTTCCTTTTTTTATCGCGATTTTAGTATATTCGTATGAATAAATTTAACCGTCTTTCGTATTTCAAACAGAACGAAATTATTTTGGTTGTTGAATGACAGATGGCGCTACGTCCGCCTCATCGAACTTTTATCCACACATTCGCAAGACATTCACGAGAAGAGTCGCGTCATTTTGATATTTCATTCAGCATCATGTTCTCGTGTGGGCAAACCATCGAGCTTATTTGTGTTGGCTAAAGACGGACTGACAAAAAATATCTTACAATCAATTTCTCTTCAAAATTCATATTGCTTTTCTTCATTTTATTTTCCTACTTTATTGGTTTTTTGTTTTTGTTTTTATCGGCGGTCATCATCCACAACGCTCCATTCATCTTTCCTTAATAGATCCCATCCCCACTCACTTACAATACAATCGTTATTTTATACTTAACAACCAAAATATTCACTAGAAATAATTTATATGGCAGTACAACGTTTGTCGGGTCAGCTAGTATATTAATATTTTTGTAAAGTACTATACTTTTGAAAAATTTGGTTTTCTCCACCAGTGACTTAGCAGGTGTACCCGGGTCCATGGGGTGTCTTTACTGCGTGGCGGGCTGGATTGAGAGAGACTGAGGGCTCCCTTTTGACCTCTCCATCCGGACTCTCTCGACCGAACGACTTGGACCCCGTCCGTCACTCCTGGATACAATGACCCCGGATTCCTACCGACCCCATACACCTTTTTCCTCTCCAGAACTTCCTTTTCGTAAAAATGCCCTCCACACATCATCCCCAAATAAGAAGGATTTCCTCAGGGCTTCCCATGTGGAGCTGATGTAAAAAAACTGAAACTTTCATCGGGTTAGTAATTTTCCGCTTCGACACAAAAAAAAATCATTACCTGCCCTAATCAAAGCGAAGATTTAACTGGGAAAGTTTCTGACAAGAATTCGGGGTCAATCGTCAAGCACGCCGAACCGGAGATCGGGCAGACAAACTTACTAAAACTAAATAAATATAGAGGGTAAAACATTGTGAAGATAAAGATATATATTTTCTTTATATATTTAGAAATACGTTAGTACGACTCACCTGACTTTACCAACATGAAACTTAATTTGCATCACATACCTACAAATAAATTGCAAACCCATATTTTCAATGTGTATGATTTTATCGTACGTAATGTAAGTGTCCACCTGTAATTTAGTCATGGTAACTTTCCGTGTAATTTTTTGTAAGTGTAATTTTCAACGTTTAATTTTCGACGTGTAAGTTTTCGACGTACAATTTTGGAAGGGTACATTTCGATGTGTAATTTTTGGCGTGTAATTTTTGACGCGTAATTTTCGACGTATAATTCTAGTAAGTGCTATTTTAGCAGTGAAAGCACGTGTCATTTCACCAATCAACATTTTTTATTGTTCTTTAGTAAAATAGTAAGTAATAGTTGGCCAAAGAATCCCGATCTTTACACGAAACAATAAAATATTCTGGCTTTAGAAAAATATATTCATATAGACCAATAAACGCCGATTCTTATATATTTTATTTAATAATATTAACCGCAGAGTTTTAAAAAAAATTATTAAAAAGTTCATTTTAAATCGGGTCGTAAAGACACGCCGTCGAGGTGACATCACTGTTCGACGTGCCGTGACGTCACCGTAAAGTCATTGTATGGGAATGAATGGTATGACACAAGCAACCGTATTAATTTATTCGTTTATTTACATACTGTTTATAGAGATTTAGTTGTTGTGTTTATTGAAACATTATTTAGGCCTAAATGATGTTTAAAAAATAAAGGTATCTCTTATTAGTTTATCTCTATTATTGAAAATATTCAAAACCTACTGCACAAAAAAAATCGTAATGCTATTTCTAGGGAGAATACCACGAACAACAGAATTCAAAATGGCGGCAGTAAATCAGCTGATTGCCCGGTCCTAGTAATTTTTCAAGAGTGATGACGTCACACGATTCACCATAAATACGGTGGTTTTTGGGGGGGCTTGAAAAATTAAAACTTTGACAATTATTTTGACTAATAAAATTAACTGTAAAAATAAAAATAAAAATGCAGTTATTTAAAATGGGGTTCTCTATTGAGTATCATCCTCCGAGGCTTGATTATTAACTTTTACATACATAAAGAAGTAGATCGAGATGACACGGCGGTAGATTATTCCATACTTTGCTCGCCATAATATTTAGTAAGCAGAAGATGTAGGAAAGGGAGTGAGACGGTCTGGGAAACCAAATATTCATAGAATGAGTTAGGAAGACGATGTTTTAATATTGCAACATCCTTAACAACAAGGTGAGGCATACGAGAAATCATCCACCCTAAGTTCTGCGAAGCTGGTAAGGCAGTTTGCTAATGAATAACAAAAAACATTTCTCTTAATTGAATTCTTGTAGCTTTTATTTTTCCTTTTTTACTTAGAGTTGATAAAAATAAAACTATTTACGATTTTATAATTTTATCTTCCACATTCTTCTTTCGTATCGCCGGTGTTGTCATTCTAAGCATTACATTGTCTTCAGTTTAATAGGTACCCTATAAAAATACACAGACAGGAACAAATCATTTCATTCGCGTAATATGAAATTGAATGCTCTGAATAGAGGTCGCCACACTTTTACTTTATTTGTTTACAACGTTTAAAAAAATAATTCATTGTATTTACGTACCAGGTTGCTACCTCTTTCTTTCTTGTATTCATGATATAGTGTCAATTCTTAATAATAATAATATACGTAAGATGGTAATATAAAAAAAATGTTGATCTGTAATGGGATCTTTCAGTTCAATTTTCATCCACTTCCCGAACTACCGAAATGTGTGAATTGATAAAAATGATTTTTTATTTATTTATTTATCTATATAAAAAGTATGTTTACGTTAGGTTTTTCGATGCTTGTCTCACTAGAATATATCTGTGTCGAGACAGGAGGATTACAATACATATGATAACAAAAATTAACCAATATTAATGTTTACTTTGCTTTATTAGTACCTACGTGATTAGCACGTTTTTTTTGTATTTTTTACCATATTTTTTCACCTGCCCACGCTTTTACTGAGCTATCTCAATGCTATATAATTTTCTCTGGGTCTTATACTGCCCCCCTGAAAGTCTCAAACGCCCACAATGGCGTGTTAACGCTCACGTTGAAAACCAATGAAGTACATTACGCACGTTTATAATCGACTTAGGATGTGGTCAAAAACCAGCTGAGCGTTTTAAAATCAAATGTCAACCAATTAAAAGCGACCTTTTTAAAATCATAATGTACATTGGAGGACCCACCACTTAAGGTAACAGATGACCCCTTCAACTTTTTTGTATGTAAACGACTCTACATTATTTAATTAAACGATACTAGACCTCCATTGCCCCGCATACGTTGTTAGGTGGCAGTATGCAGGTGCTACTATATACAATTGTTAGTAAGAATGAATAAAATCTTACCTTGAGTTTAGCTAAAGGAATGAAAACAGTGAAAGAAAATAAAATATAGGCAGAATGCCAACCCTCAACATATTTATGTACATAATGCACCAAGAAAGAGATCATAATGTACCTACACAAAATATTTGAAAAAAAAGCATATCAAAAAACTGAAATTAAAAATAACATCAACGACATAGCCGTCCAATGGATAGAAAGTTACTTGAACAATCGTGCACAATTTGTTAAAATAAATGACCAAACTAGCGACCAGGGAACGTCAAATTTTGGTATCCCACAGGGCACCGTGCTAGGACCAATATTGTTTATTTTGTATGTAAACGATATATTTATTCAACCATTACATGGACGAATTATCTCTTACGCCGATGATACCGTTCTTTGAAAAAATTAATTTAAAAGCCACAGAAGATATAAATAATCTAAAAATATGGTTTGACTACAACCTCCTTTCGTTAAATAGTGATAAAACATATGTCATACCTTTCGAAATTAACACCAATAATTTATCAAATCCTCAAATAATCTTACATAATCATTCTCTCGCAAAACACGATACTAATCACTGTCGACAAAATTGTTCACTTCTGAAAACAGCGGATAAAATTACATATCTCGGAATAATCATAGATAAAAACCTAAAATGGAAAGATCGCATCGGACATACAATAAAAAGAATAAGGAAATTAATTTATATATTCTTACGAATTAGAAACTTCTTATCAATCTATACTCAATATACTACGCACTAGTACAGTCTATTTTTCAGTATGCAATAATCAGTTGGGGAGCAGCTTACAAAACTAGTTTGACCCCCATAGAAATTGTTCAAAGACTCATTATAAAAATTATACTAAAAAAACCTCCAGACTTCCCCACTGAACGCATATTCGAAGAATTCAAAGTTCTAACATTTAAAAATTTATTTGAGAAAAATTCAATCCTACAAATTATAAAAGAAAAAGATAAATTCTAATTCATAACTGAAAATCGTACAAGACTTACACGTGTATTTGTATGCCCCAAACTAAACACGACTTTTGCCCAACACCATTATACACACTAAGGAAAATACTTCTTTAATACCTTCCAGTAGAAATCAGAAGCATTAATGACAAAGTACAATTGTTGAACTCCATCAAAAAACATTTTAGAAAAATCACCAACTGGAAAATTGCTGCTTCCCTCTCCACCACATGAATGTCACAATAAAAATTATACCTATTTTACTTATTACTGAATACATGTGGATGATTTTACCTTTTAGTCAAAGGATCTTGATTGCGATATGATTAAACTGGTTTTAACGGTGTATGTATATTAACTGTGAATCTGTGCATATATTATGTGAAACACCTGATTGTATAAATTGTACATATTTAAAATGTATCCACAAGCTCTTCCATCCACAAGCAAATGCTTTTAATGGAGGAAAAGTAACACTGTAACATGTTCCATTTTTTAAGATAAATAAAATTATAAAAAAAAAGCTGGATAATAATGAAAAAAAATATATATTAAAAAAGAAAGCGGCCCGCGGTCCGCAGTTTGACGACCACGGTTCTAAATGAGCTCGCAGCACTGCATAAACAAGAAAATTACACAAGGTGTACAAAATTTGTAATGAAGTGAGAGTAATTTATCATAATATGAAGTTGCATTAATGTGACATTTTTTAAGATTTTTTTTTGCATTAATGTGTTTATTAATTCTGTGGAAATATGACGTTTTAAATACATCAATTTGAATTTCACTTTTTTATAGAATGAAGCGGATTCTTGGAAGTGGAAATTATCCCAGAAACTCGCCGGATAGACTAGTTATTAATGATAATGCATTCTATCATCTTTTGGTGGCATTCACGCATACACATGCGGACATTTGCGGTCATTCCTGAAATTCGAAGAAATTAAAGCAGTTAATATACGAAATAAATGTCAGTCTAATCAACTCGGGATTTGGCCCGGTTGGTGGTGCGGTTGATTCGATCACTGGGTAGGAAGGCTTAAATCTCAGTCAATCCAAAATAAATTTAAAAAAGTCAGATGTCAAACAATGTGCAGTTTACACGCGGTAGAAGTGAAACCTCCAGAAAATAAAACTTAGATACAATGAGACGAAACATCTGGAGTAGGATAATTTTAGGGTCTGTTTACTTTAATATTGTTACCATGTTTATTTTTACATTGTATTCTCTGAAGTACTGCACAAAGATGAGGCCGATAGGCTACGAAGCACCACACAAAGAGGACACCGATTAGTCTATCTCAATATCTCGCAGGCTAAATCCTATAGACGTATGTGTCTTTCTCTTTTTACTGTCGCTTTTTTTCGTTTCATCGAGTTTCAAATCACAACGGTGCTAAAGAAGTTTTGACTTCAAAAAATTAAGTTTTAAATGTTTTATATTTTAAAATAGATGTATTGTAGATAAAAAAACTCTTATTTACAGGTTGATATTTTAAGGATTAAAACACCTATAGCCTTTTCCATTTTTTTAATAAAAAAAATTAAATTTAAAAAATGGGAAACGAAAATTATGAACGTGTTTTATTCTTTATAAAAGTAATATTAAAACTGAATTCCACCAAGAATTAGGGTTTCAAAATAACGTTATTACGGATCCCGGTATTATGCAGGTGTAAGAGCGACGTATAATTTGTCTAGACATCTTCCTACCAACAGGGCTCGTTTGCTTTTATCCTTATATTCAATGAATAACATTGTCATTTTTATTGCGCTGTACGGGAATTGAACCCACAATCTTCCGACTCAATATAACTCAACTCAACATAAAATCAAATGCGCATATCAATTTTCTGTGGAGGTTATGACCGAATAGACCTATCTATGGTAAGTATATCAGAGTGAGGGAGCGGGCCGCATCGGTAGAGACGGGACGAGAAATAAAAGGCGTCAGACGATGTGATGAGTCAGTCTTTATTGTTGCTACGTAGCGAGGTCGGAGCGGAGCGGAGTGACAGTGGTGCTGCTGCGTGATGATAAGTGAGAAGGTCAGGAGACTAGGGCGGTGAAGATCACTGGTCTTCAGGGAGCCGGCGTGTTGCTCTACACCATGGCGGTGTAACACTCTTGTCAGGAAGCTGTTTGCTGCGTGTTCACATTACGTTGGGGTCACCAGTTGAGGGAGCGGGCCGTATCGGTAAAGACGGGACGTGAAATAAAAAGCGTCAGTCGATGTGATGAGAGTCAGTCTTTATTGTTGCGCTACGTAGCGAGGTCGGAGCTGAGCGGAGTGGCAGTGGTGCCGTTTGTGTTGCTGCTGCGTGATGATGAGTGAAGAAGGTCAGGAGACTACGGCGGTGAAGATCACAGGTCTTCAGGGAGCCGGCGTGTTGCTCTACACCATGGCGGTGTAGAAGTGACCTTGGTCCAGGTGGTCGACCGTCGTCGTGTTGACGAGGTATGGCGGCTGTGTGGTCTTTGAGTCGATACACACACGTGACGCAGGAAGGAACCTTGAGAGGCGATGAGGATACTGGTTGCTGGCTCGTTGCCGGTTGTGGTTGCTGGTTGTGGTTGCTGGATTGTTACCGGTTGCTGGCTCGTTACCGGGTTCTGGTTGTGGTTGCTGGCTTGTTGCGGGTTGCTGGCTCGTTGCCGGTTGCTGGTTGGTGAAGTTCCTCGAAGGTGCTGGAAATGTTCCTGGTGTCACACTGGACAAATGTTGTTCACTTGCGGTTGACTGCGCGGGCTGTTGCCCCGCGAGGGCAGGTAAAGAGTTACTACACTGCACTTAGTTGTATCACTGCCCGATGTGTAAATGTCGAACCATGAATGAAGACTGAACTGAACTCAGCGAGCGAGCGCTTGCTTATATACTCACGGCGAATAATTACTCTCACGGTAGGCAAGGCTGGATGAATTCACGTAAAGCTGAGAAATCGCTCGAACCTTCTGTGGGCACTTGTATGGTACAGCCACACGTTCTAGGCCTTTCGCGTAAGTGGCGGAATTATTATTTACGAGGCGGCGCGGCCGTAGTAACTGACTAGGTATTTCGTAGTTTCCAGCGTGTTTAGTCGGGGTTCAGTGGCGGCGCAATTAATGCGGCACAAGTGGCCGCCACAAGAGCTTCTCGAATTACCCATTATTCGAATAGAACAGCAATATTCTGATAGCGACACATGGATGTCTATTGCATGTTGTTGGACGGAGTGATTGAAGGCCAGTAGCAGTTTATGCAATGATGCAGAGGAGGCTGTGAGGAGGGAGGAGGCTGGATGTGCCCGTCCAAAAATATAGAAGAGAAAACGAAAAGTGTGTGAAAAAATAAGAAAAATGTGGCCATACTTCCAAATTACAGTAAAATCTTAAAGTTACTTCAATTAAATCAATACCAAATTGTACATTGTGCAAGCCTAAATTACTTCAATTTAACGAAAATATGTTTATTTTTTAGTATTTTCACTAGGACTGGTTGTATATATAATATTATATCAATAGGCTTGGAATATATTGTGCTAACAACCAACTGTTCCTTAATCTGGAAAAATGTAACACAATATCATTCACCAAAAGCATAAACCCCCTAATATTCCCGTACAAAATCAATGACGTAGAGATAAAAAGATGTTGTGAAGTGAGGGACTTAGGAATAATAATGGACTCCGGAATGTCTTTCCGAACACATATAAATTCCATCTGTGACAGGGCGTACAAACTTCTAGGATTCATCATAAGAGTGACTAAACCATTTAGGTCACCACACGTAATCAAAATACTGTACGTCTCTTTTGTTCGCTCAATATTAGAATTCGGATCGGTCATATGGAATCCCCAATACAAAGTAAATATTGAAAGGTTAGAAAGAATTCAAAAAAAGATATTGAAACACCTAGACTTTAAATCCTTTCGAACTTCAGAAAACCTAAAAGACTCATTAACATTCCATAATTTATCAACTTTAGAAGATAGAAGAAATATATTCGACCAAAAATTTTTATTCAAAATCATTAACAACGTTGTTAACAACAACTATCTTCTAGAACACATTAATTTCCACTGTCCAATAAGAAACACAAGATCAAACCAACCATTCCACATCCCACACTCAAAAACAAATTACACACAACATTCATTTCTCCGAAGGTCGTGCACAAAATACAATGATATCTTTTACGACGCTGATATTTTCCATTTGTCCTCAGGCCAATTTATTAAATCCATAATAGAAAAAATTAAAACAAATTGTTAATTACGAACTCTCCACCCCTGCTGCATGTTATTTTTTTCATTCTCATTATGTTGGTTTTCCTTTTTTTTATTATAATAATAATATTTGGATGATTTATATATCCCATATGCTTCAATTTGTGTGTGTGTTTTTTTCTTTCATTTCTGTTGTATATACATATTTTTTCTTTTTTTTCTACCACTTTATGTTTTCTTTAATGTTTTAATCCATGTTTTTATATATATATATATATATATATATATATATATATATATATATATATATATATATATATATATATATATATATATATATATATTATAAATTGTAGCGGAAACTTCGCTGGTTAATGCAATCATGTAATATGTTACTTTCTTATTAAAATATGTATAACTGTTTGTTTCCTAAATAAACTAAAATAAAAATAAAAAAATAAAAAAAATTATGTTACTCCGGCCGGCCAAACGTGGATTTGCGCTCACTGAGCCATATACCGCAGTACAATACAAAATATACACGTGAGGCAGATATACGGCCCACCTCCGAGAGCCGCTGATTTTATGTAGGCGAAGGGGAGTGTGGAAGTCACATGGAAATGCAATGAACGGTTACTGACATGATGGGGGTTAGTTTAGTTTGAGGCGCGCCTTCAATTACACGTTAATTATTTTCAATTGATAGGTTATTACATGGTTTTGGGTTTTTCGACCGCCAAACTAAGCACATGCCCGTATAGTGGCGGTCGGATTATTCGTCATTTTATTAAATCATCTATTATTTTGCTGCCATGAAAGATCATCGCGTTGATTTTATCATCCGCTAACATGGTAGGCGGGGTAAATATATTATCAAGTAATGTATAATATATGTTACATTAGCTCCACCCTGGAGGCCCTGAGGAAAACTAATTCCTCATGGCCATATCTTGTCCTTGGGGATGCTGTGTTGAGGGTCTTTTAGGAAAAGACAGGAGAGAAAGTTCTGGAAAAGAAAAAGGTATGGGGGGTGGGTAGGAATCTGGGGGTCAATGCGTCCAATAGATGCAAGTGATGGGTCAAGAGTGTCTGACTGAAGAGTTCTCCCTCAATCAATCTCTGCCGATCCTGCCTCCCCCAGAATAGGTGGGCAAACAGCAAAGATCTAGACAAACCTCACCTAGTGAACCCTAGGTACCCAAAAACCCCTGTAAAGTCACTAAACCAATTGGAGTGAACTATGGTAAAGGTATTGGTAATTCAATAAACTGTTTCCGGGGCAGTGGTATCCATACCCGCACTCCCAAATTGAGAATACAATACAAACTTTTAAAAATAATATGTTTGCGCCTTCCCATATTTCAGCCCCCTAAACTGCCACTGATAAACACGCAATAGCAACAATTAAACAATAGGTAAAACTGGGTAAAACCAAAGAAAATCTATAGAAAAGTGACCAACTAGGGAGGGTAATTATCCAAGCCAGTGGCTCGTTCAATATGTTTCGTTTCGTAAGATAATTCAGGATTTTTGTGTTCGGGATTGGATTTTCAGCCTTCCAATGAAACCCTAACACGAGAGACAGTCGTACTCCAACATGACGGTCAGCTGATGGCGGTGATGAATGTCACACACATTGTCTGTTGTATCAACGATCGTACTGGTAATATTAATATGATAACGCTGTTTGTCAGAGTATGTAGGTATTGAACAAACGCGTCAGTAAGCTATTAAGAGTGTAATTTGACTGACTATGCCTGGTGCCGGGTCCAGACAGGATGATGTTGTTAGCCCAGCGATTACTACACGGGAGTCAAAAAGTGATTCATCTGAAATTAATATAAGTAGCTAGACGTGAATCTGAACCTTAGTAATGTTATCAAAATACTAACTTCGGTTGTGTATCTGTCCTGCGTAAACCATGGTTCAATTAACTCAATTTTCCTTTTGATTTAAGTGTCATTTACAAAATCGGAACTCATTGCTTGAAGAATTCGCACAAGCGATAAGTACCTACCAATAGTATAAGATATAATTGGTAGGCACTTCATACGGTTAACATTCGTCATCTTCCAGATGCGCCTATGTTAAGTCGCTTTAAGACAACTGTTGATAAAATGGGAAAGATTATATCAGCTTCCAAATAATGCAGAATACAGATCGCGGTTTAAAAAAATAAAATGTTTTAGGAAAGCATTATGACAACGAATCGCTCAAGACGTTTTGAAAAAGTGCCATAGTATGCCAAAATCGCTGGAATGGTTAAAAGAATTTTTTTCGTAGTTTTCAAAATCGGAACTGACTTGAATTGAATTTTTTTACTTATTTATCTGTAAAAAGTATATTTACATTGTGTTTTTTATGCCTGTCTCACTAGGATATACTTGTGTCGAGACAGGCGTAGAGGTACATAAATGAATATCGTAGTTACAAGAATATTTAAGGTAAAATACATATTAATTTGAATAGAATTAAAATAGAAAGGTGATTAGAAGAGTGGGTAAATCTTTTAAAGAGAGTTTTCTTTTAAATGTTGGAGGAGATGAATTAAAATAGTAAATTCTGCCTAATCTATTTATGGAGTTAAATTTGACAGAATTCTATAATTTTCATTTATTTTATATGGGTTAGGTCGTATGTGAATAATTATTTCTGTCTACGTATGATATATTTTACAGATGTTTATAATAGTGTGGCTTCCAATACGTACTATACATTTCTTTATATCTTGTTTAAATTTTGTCAAGGAGTCAATTTGTCTGATCGTAGCTGGTAGTGTATTGTATAGTTTGCAAGCTATGTATTTAAAGTGTTTTTGGAAAAAGGAGTTTGGGGAAGTTTTTTGTTTTTGGCTCGAATTGTTTGTGTAGCTGTGTATAGTGTTTTGTTGTTTTTGTGTAAATTAACTAAGATGGATCTTAGTTAATGGACTTGAGTAGAGCTGTTTTATGTCCACAACGTTGTAGAAGTTATTGAAGATCGTATCAGTGCTGGATCTTAGTTAATGGACTTGAGTAGAGCTGTTTTATGTCCACAACGTTGTAGAAGTTATTGAAGATCGTATCAGTGCTGGTTTGCGAATTTGCGGCAGTTTGCGAATTATTTTTATGATTAGTTTTCGTGCTTTATTCAGACTGTCCCGTGACTTTTCAGGGGTCGGCGCCAGTTTTTTCATAACAATTGTGTGAAGAACCACAATACAATCTGTCGTAATATCGTGAGTGAAAATGACAACTTTTTTGTTTATTTTGCAAAAACCTGAATGGAAAATTCCCCATATGGCAAAAGTTATCGTTAAAAAAAGCCCACGTTAGTCATTGCCATAAATTCAAAGACGCGTTAAGTTCATACTAATCGAAAAAAAATATGACACGTTAACGCATTAGATGGGTGAAATAGCTAATTTCTTAAAAGCAGCATACTGACAGGCGAGCGTGTCCATGGTGAGCAATGCGAGCATGTTATCACAGGTGAGCGACGAGTATTTTAGTATGGATGTCCATTCCATATGTGTATAAATGATCGCGTAACGTCATGTTCGGACTGCTCGCTACGGACATGCTCGCATACTTCTCGACGAACAAATTAGAAGTAGTAGAATACGATGTGCTCTCACTAGGTTATCCTTCACATACACGTTTTTCAATGTTTTGTCTCACATTTTTATTTGTAAAGATAAATAAAATAAATAAAATCTCCTACTACCCCGACAGTAAGCGGAAAAATGCCGCTTGTGTCGTGATAGAGGACTTGGCCAGCCGAGCAGTTGAACACACAACATCTTATTGGGACCCAAACGCGATGCCAATTCAGCCACTGACTGGCTGACATGTTTTTATTCAACCCTTGCTATTTTCCGAAAGCAAAAAGCCTTGTGAATAATTTTACTCGTATTTATTGAAATAATAAGTAATTTTTGAGAATATTCGAATGAAAAGAAACCCCAAAAGATTTGTTTCTGATCGAGAATGATCTTTGAACCTCTCAAAAGTACCGGAAGGCATTTATTTACAAAAAAGGCCTACAGCGCCGCATTTGTGGCAGCTGGTGACAGTTTGTCTGATCTCTTTGTGACTTATGTGCGATATTAACCACAGTAAATCTTAAGTACTTAAGTAAATCGTATGTCCACTGAACATAGTTCAGAGGTATCACGCGCGTTGTATGAATAACCTTATATTTTAAATAATCTAAGACGTTCGTGCGATTTTTTTTTTGTAAACGCATAAATTACAATGATTTTAGGGGAGAAGTTTCGTAAATAGAATTCGTAGATAGTGGATTTTACTGTGAGGCAAAATGATATTTCCATGTCACACATTCACACATTTCAAAGAATGTGCACGGCAGTGGCGGTCCATGAGTTTAAAGTGAGCCGAAAATGAATTTCAAATTTTTTCAATATTTCAACTTTTTCAACGAAGATCTTCATACAAAAATATGAAATTTTGAAAAAATAGAATTCATTTTCAGCTGCAACATAGTCAATAAAGTCATGTTTTTCAATTTCAGCGCTCTAGCTGACTGAAAACTCACGAACGCCCACTGTTGCACGGGTATGTGGCCGGTCTTGGGGTCGCAAAATACTAAAAATCTGTTATAAAACTTTTTTTTCTGAATAAAGAGAAAAAACAGAGTCCTAGTATAATTTATATTTTATCTAGGTTTTAGGTAACAAAATATTAACATTGCCAAAAAATGTGCCAAAATATTCTTAAATGTTTTGTGAATGTGGACCACACTACTACAGCTTTTCTGTTCAACTGTTAAACTTGAAATAATCCTTCATCTTCATCAGTAATCAAAATAATGGAATAATAATTGTAGTTCTTTTATATAATTTTCTAGAGCCAGAGGTAATTAAGGTTGGTATATATGTAGAGAAAAATATAATTTTCTTTAATTTAAAACAATGCCGATCTTGGCTCGTCATTGTGGCTGTATGTATCGTAGACCGTCACTGGATATGCGCCACAGTACCTACTTAACAGTCAATTCGATATTTTCTAATCTATGGATAATTAAAACTATTGTAAAAATAATCTATGGCTATGATAAAGCAAATTGATTAGATTAATTTCAATAATTAAGTAATTACTATCGTGATTGTGATATAGGAATCGACATTACAAGTAATAACATTAAACGTCATTTCTTTCCTTAGAGAGAAACTCAATTGTGTTTTAATTGATTGTGTCGTCTAAATCACAATGAAAATATCTTTATATATATTCGCGTAGTATTAATAATATCGATTAGCATGAATTTGAAATCAGCCCAACCACATGCGAGAAGAATCTTGTGACGTGATCATCAGGTTAACATATTTACCTACGTGTGCAATATACATTTCAAGGTGCGTACCGTACTGATCGATGTTTTATGTAAAATGTTGTGAAACAAACCCTGATCTTGTATTTTCTTCACGAAAACCTAAAAGTTTACTTTGTTTTGTTTGGTTTTCTTATCCCTTAACCCTACACTCGTATATCTGAAGGGTCTACGGTTTTTCTTCATTTTGAGCACGCGCAAAGCTTTAATTATTTAGATAAGATAAGTGGACTGTTCGATTAAAAGTGCTTGATTGTTTGTAGTAGTCCTGTTCTATGTAATTGACATAATAATATGTACGAGTATTATGGTACGAGTATGTAGTGCTTGACAATTTATTTTTAAAAAAATTTGCTTATCAGACAAGAGTCATAACGGCCTGGAGAAATAGTTGGGACTATGGCACCCCCAATATCTCAATATCTGGTAATGTTTTGAGGTTCGCATCAAATTTCGAATTAAAGCAGAACCTGCAATCCACTCACATATCAATTATCACAGATAAGTAATTTAGATTACACAGGCAACACTAACTCTCGAATTAGCTCTGAGTAACTTTTTTAACAACGCTGATCAAATTGAAAAAAAAATCCATTTTTATTATTTGTTTGATGTCACTCAAGCATCAAATCTAACCTGCGTCATAAAGTACTGGTTTTTAGTAAGAATAGTTATGATTAAATAATATAGCATTAATTCTTCCAAATTTAGCCTATGTAAGGCTTGTTTTCGTATTCACTATTTGAATAAAATTGAAATTGTGGGGTTCTATTACTAAACAGGCAATTTCTAAAAATATCGAAATTGAATTATGTATGCCACCACACTAATCTAGGGCCTTGAATCGACTAGTGTATTCAGTTTTTACGAAAGGAACTAATTCTACATAAAATTTGGCCTTTGAAAATAAGGTTTTTCTTAACTTACAACTTTCTTAACTTATAACTCTTAAAAACGATTTATTTTGCAATCACCCAATCTATCATTGAGTATGGTATCATTGCATGGGGAGGGGGCACTTCATCAGCTCTAGATCCTGTCGAAAAGGCACAGAAAACAATTATGAAAATTATTCTCAAACTTCCTCTAACTGCAGACAGTGACCTTATATTCAAAATAATGAGAGTATTTGATGTTCGACAGATCTATGTAAAAACTATCCTCATGCATCTCTTTAAAAACAAACATGTGCTTTACGAAAAAAAAATAAACTTAAGGTTTACACGTAACTCCAACAAAAACATATTGCAAGTTCCAGCACTCTCTTCCACCTTTGGTCAACGTAGCTTTAGATACTTTGCCACAAAAATATTCAACATTCTCCCAGAAAACATCAAACTGAGTCAAACACAGAGAGAGTTTAAAAAATATGTTAAAATATGGATACATTCTAATGATCGAGCCTATACTGGTGCCCTCACCCAAACGCCCAGTCATTGACAGTTGTTATTGTAGTAATAACCTTGCAGTTTATGAATTGTGTAGGTATATGCAAACAATAATGTTAACTAAAATAAAGTTTTTGCTGTATGGAAACCTACTTTACACATTTATAAAAAAACCATAGATAAAATTGCGAGAAACAATTAACAAAATTTCTGCCTCAATACAGGTTCACCTAGTGAGGCAGGCAATGCACAACTAAAAATACTGTATAACTATACTACTCCTGTGTAACCTTTCTTACATTACTTTCTGTTTGTTAATTTTTCTGTACTGATTGATGTAATCTATTTGTAAACTACATTGAGTATGTAATTTTTTTATTTTTTTTAGTTGTATTGTTGTTATTTCATTGAATAAAGATTATTATTATTATTATTATTAAAAACGAACTATTTCCTCCGTGGACCGATTTTTTATCCAAAAGTGATTTCCTTTTTTATACGTAACTTTTCCCATGGAATACAATAATGCGACGATGATTTCTTTTTATGGTGTAATAATTTCATGAACATTTTTTTTCAAAACTGACTAATTCCTTCTTTTTGAAATGTCGGAATAATCTAAAACGTGTGCCTCTAAAGTACCTGTTTTTGGGTTATAATAAATAACATTGCTCAGATTTTCTGGTGGAAACAATATTTCTTTTAAATTTATGTTTCTTAAGTTTTAAAAACTTTCGCATTTCTTAAAAATACTTTTCTTTCAAACTGACCATTTTCAGGAAATAGTCGGATTTGAGAAAAAATTAAAAATGTTTTTTTTTTCTTAATAACTAAAATTGAATGAACTG
Source organism: Limnephilus rhombicus (assembly GCA_929108145.2). Taxonomy (NCBI): domain Eukaryota; kingdom Metazoa; phylum Arthropoda; class Insecta; order Trichoptera; family Limnephilidae; genus Limnephilus; species Limnephilus rhombicus. The sequence goes on along the minus strand of OV815278.1, from coordinate 49,826,040 downwards.
ACCTAATTTTGACCAAATTATAAACGCTTGTGGAAGCCTTGTGAATTGCACGCTTATTTAAAGAGATTTTATATTTAAAGTTATCGTGGTCGAAATTTGGGATTTCTGAACCTTCTAGTATCACTTCACAATGGCCTTCACTAGACAGTTTTGGAATAGAGCACCACGAAAATCCGACGATTTTCAAAATGGAATGTTATTGAACAGATGTTTACAAACAGATGTTTACAAAAGCAACGTTCTTTATCCACTAGGATTTTTTGCTTTGCATGTTCTTCGTACACTTTTTTTTTGCATACTTCAGAGGGTAGAGTGGCTCAGACCGCTAATGATGCTTAGAGCTGTAGAGTGCCAGGGAAAGTGATGACCCCGCAGCTGTTTTGCACGAATATCGATTTCAGGCCCCTACGAATGAAGATAAGAAGGGAGAATCATTTGAAAAATGCTGAAGTAAACACTGAGTTGTTTTTAACCATAGCTTCAGATATGGTACACATAGGAACGCAAGACGTACTCGTATGTCAGAGTTGGAAAGTATTGAGTTGTTTTTAAATGTAGCTTCAGATTTGGAACACGTAGGTACGCATGATGTATGTCAGAGTAGAGCCTACGTTAATGCTTCAGCGTGGCATGGGATTGGTGATTCTCTGTAAATATGATTTTTTAGATTGCTGGGGATTAGCAAAGATGAACGCTGTTATCATTTATTGATAGAGGATCATTATGTTTAAAACAGATATTTTATTGTAAATGGTTTTAGGTGAAAAAAAACTTTTAAAGACCTGACTATTTATGATAAAAATGTGTTGGTAAAGTACAATTCAAAATTTTCAAACTCTATTACGGGAGATAATAATAACTGTTGAATATAATATAGCTACATTGAAGGATATCCGACTTAATATTAATGTTAAAAATTGTAAATGGTAGAATAGACAGTCCTGATCTAACTAAGCTCATTGAATTTCATATTCCCACGAGAGCCACTCGTTCTAAAATCATTTTTAAATGTAGCAATAATCGGACTGAGTATACGAAACACTCACTTTTACCTAGGTTGCATGAAGTTACTAATAGATATGCAGATGTGATAGATCTATTTAACTGCACGGAACAGAGGTACAAGACGGCTATGCTATCATATTTTTTTAGTCACTATTAATTTTATTTCTATTATAGATTTTTGCATGTAAATGTATCTCTGGTGTCACTTCCCAATGTATCGTCACAATTAACTGTTATACATACACTGTTTTACCATTACTAATATTTTGAATATGAATTTGTGACATGTAATTAATGTTTATGGCATACTTATGCCGTTTGTATTAAATAAATAAAAAAATATATAAAGAAAAAATGTTGAAAATTGTGTCGTCAGAGAAATAAGTAAAATAGCCAATGATCAAACACTGACATTAGGGGAGAATGAGATAGTTACGAACAAGTAAAAAGGGCAAAACTTGAAAAAAGAACAAATCTTGTAAATTAAAACTTTTTTCAAAAACCAAATTGTTAATAAAAAACTACCCCTTATAAACAAAGTTTTTTAAACTTTTAAACTTGACCAATTTATTTCAAATGCTTTTAAAAAAACTTTTTTTCATTTGACTGAGGACTGAACCATCCTACCCACTTAACAACACTTAAACCAAATCCTAAAGAAGGGTGACCGCTCCAACCCGGCCAACTACCGCCCCATAGCGATCACATCAGTTCTGTCTAAGGCGATGGAGCGTGTGATCAACGACAAACTGCTCACATACCTCGAGAAGAACAAAATTAATATGGATTCCAGCGGAACCGCTCGTGCGGTGATCTTCTCGCGTATGTGACGCATGTTTGGGGACGGCGCCTGGAACGTTTCGGTGAGACCCAGACGGTTGCACTGGACATTTCCAAGGCTTTTGACCGGGTTTGGCACCGAGGACTTGTCAACAAACTGCCTTCTTACGGACTTCCCGCATCCTTGTGTACGTGGATTGCCGACTTTTTAAGGGAGAGGTGGATTCAGACGGTAGCCGATGGTTTCACCTCTTCCTCACACTCGATAAATGCTGGCGTCCCACAGGGATCGGTTCTGTCGCCGACTTTGTTTTTCTTGCACATCAACGACCTTTTGTCATGTGTACCGATTCACTGTTACGCGGCTGACAGTACAGTCGATGATAGCTTTTTGTTTGACAAGCCCCCAAAGGGCTCACAAACTCCAACGGCTCGTAGGGCTTTGAAGCAAAGAATGGACGGTTACCTCGAGAGTGTTTTCTCTTGGGGTAAAAATAATCTCGTTGAATTTAATGTTTCAAACACCAAATCTTGTCTGATTACGTCTAAAAGGGAACGAAATGAAAATCTAGTATCTTTCAACGGAAGCAATCTTTCGACCAGGCCCTTCACTGATATGCTTGGTGTAACCCTAAGTGACCAGCTCAGGTATGGGGGCTCCATCGAAGCCAGAGTAAAGTTAGCTTCCCAAAAACTGGGCGTACTGTACAGGGCCAACAGATACTTTAATAGTACACAACTGCTAACCCTGTACAAATCACAAGTGCGCCCCACGGTTGAATTTGGCAGCCACCTCTGGTCTGGAGCTCCAAAATACCTGAAAAATACAACAGACGGATTGCATTCTTTAGATCACAGGCGTCGGGTGGGAATGCTAGCCTTGTTCTACCGGTATTACAATGGAATATGCTCCGAGGAACTAGCATCATTGATCCCTTCGGAACCGGTGCATAGTCGGGAAACACGCCAAACGCGTGCCCAACATTTGTACACGGTTGACATTTGTCACATGAGAACAGGTCGTTTCTTCGACTCGTTCTTGTGTTCAACAGCTCGGCTGTGAAATGATTTGCCGGCCTCTGTGTTTCCTCCTTCTTATAACATGGGTCTCTTCAAAACCAATGTTCATTCCTTCCTCTCCTCAAAAAGACCCTCCACACAGCATCCCAGATGACATAGGCCCTGAGGGAAATCATTTTCCTCGGGGCCTCCTGTGTGGAGTTAATGTAATTTTTTTTTTTTTAAATATAATATCATCCAATTGTGTGCGCTTGTGTGAGTGTGAGTGTCACCAAAAGTTGATAGAATGCACTGTTATCGACAACGAGTCTATTGGTAGAGTTTCAATTCCACCGGATGTCGGGAAGTGGGTTAATTTCCACTTCACGAAAACAAAATTTAAATTAAAAAAGTACACGTTTTTATGAGAGACAGCCTGGATTCTAATTACCTCGTAGACTCTGGTCTGCCATCAACCGGATAAGGTGTTCTCACATGATGCATATAATATAGATGCATATGCAAAGATGCATAGCCCCTATGCCCGATGTCCGTATGTGATGCATAGATGGGGCCTTCAAGATTCGGCGATGTGTGAATTCGGTGCGATGCAGACCACCGAACATGTGGTCAATGAATGCCCGCTCCATTCATTCGCGGCGAGATTGATGAGATCCAAAAGGCGACGCCTGATGCCCTAGTCTGGCTCGCAGACCTGGTTTTCCCGCTCTGACCCCCCACCATACGAAAGAAGAAGAAGTACGAATATAAATAGAGCAATTTTTATACAGGTTTATCTTATTTTCTTGTCATTTTTGCTCCGATTACATTAAACCTACGATATGAGAGCGAGCCAGAAGATAAATACTTTTGTTTTTTTGAAGAGTTTTATTAAATGTACATTTGTTACTTAAATTAAATTTTTCCGCGGCCGGTTTCGATACAACCGTATCATTCACATCATAATTCTGCTCGTGAATGATACGGTTGTATCGAAACCGGTCGCGGAAAAATTTAATTTTAGTAACAAATGTACATTTAATAAAACTCTTCAAAAAAACAAAATGTCTAGAAATTGTTACATAGAACAAGAAATACAAAAAAATGATAAATACTTTAATTTAAATTTTTTTAATGTTCTTACTTTTTATTCATCTTAATACTTCTTGAAAAAATCCTTTGCTTAGAATAAAACTTGTAAAAAATTGTGTTGTATCTCACTTCTTATCTTATTTGATTTTCAGTCAAAAGGGGTAAATTTTAATTCCGTAATTTGACAAATTTATTCGGATTTCCAGAGGTCCAGATCAGCTTCTAAAATCGCAATCTTCTTTTGAAAATTCAATACCATTAATTATGAAAACAAAATGAAACGGAAAACCTTGTATTTAAATTTTTACCGGGTAGAATGTAAAATCAGGAAAAATGATTTTACACTTCTCTAAACATTCATAATTTATTTTCCCTAATAATTCCGAACCAAATCATTCAAGGAATTGGGATAGCAAAGAGAATTTACCAAAAATATGCTTAACTTGCTTGGAGACATATTCGGATTGGAGGATTGGTTAGATCATTTTTATTAATATTGAACGTGAAATTATGGATTAAGTTTCTTGTTTTGTGTGGATTGCTGGTGAATTTAACGATTCGGCAAAAGAAGAGAGAGGTGAAAGAAGTCAAGGTCATTGTAGGTAAGTACCTGCTCGTGAATTCGAATATTCTTTCTCTGACTCTAATGCCCATCTTATATGGACGACTTAGTAATAAAATTTAAAAAAATATATATCTATTAGATTAGATATTTTAGATTAGATTATATTTTTTCAGTGGTTGGTTGTGCACTGCGCAGTGCTATGCTTAATTATTTCGTGAACATTATAATGAAGGTAGAAGTATTTTTGAACATAATAAGTAACATATTTAAGGAAAAGTAACTAATTGACGAGTGCAAAGAAAAATAAAATTTATAAAAATATTTAAAAAAAAAAACATGAGAGAGATGTGCACAAAAATGCAGGGATTTTCAGTCGAAAGAAATATACCTAGTAATAAATGCGCAATATTGCACAGAGTGAAAACGGCTACTTCCAGACAAATATGCTATATATACTTACCGTTGATTAATGGCACCAGTCTGAAGATGCTCGTAAAAGCAAAACCGACCTCTTCCAGGTCGCTTGTCACCCGGTGGTCACGGTATTATTTAAAAGAAAAACATAAACGTGATTTTAACCCTTATGTATAAAGAAACTGTAGGAAGGACAAGGTCACAATCGTTTGCGCTAATATCCATCTTGGTGAAGTCAAAGATTTCATGCATGTGGCAACACTACACTATTTGTGTTTAAATTATCTGTGACTTGCAAACACTGTCAAAACCGAAAAGTCGGACTTTTGACATTTTTGTTCCTTTTTCAAATGGATATAAAGGTATTTATTTATCAGCAATCACCTTCGAAATGTATTTTTTCACTTAGGATGTCTATTCAGGTTTATGTAGAAATAACGACATCAGTTCATTTTCGTATTTATACGGATAACTAAGCAAAAGTCAGGAAGGTAATTTTCGCGTAGTTTTTTTTCAAATAGGCGTGGTTATTGAAGGCCTTCAAGGGCTGATAAAACACGTTCATGGGTATGACCAATAAATGCTAAAAATTAAGCTATTGATTTACCGGCGAAAAAAAAAACTAACTTCTGAAGTATTACAATTTTTTCTTATTTAAAAAAATGAACCTGAATGGTGGAAATCCGTTAAATTATAACTTTGTTGTTAATATCTGTTTCAATAACAACAGTTTGCTACATTTGTGACACGTTCCAGAGTGGAAGATACCCTCAGTATCGCGTTGGCGTTAAATCATCATTCAGAAATGAAATTTTGCTTGAAATGGCTTTAGCCGTGTTTGCTAAACAGATCTGAATAATCAGGTACTCCCCTTCCACCTTCCTTGGCCCCATCTGCTTCCCCTTCCCCACTCCATACTAACTTCTGCCTCACAACATTCCTCTAGTGGGGATGCCACGGTCTTACTGGCTCCAGACGGGGGCAGTTGGGACTGTTGTGCGGTATTCACATTACAAAAACATAAATAAAAAAAAATAAAAATTTTGCTTTTATTTTTTTTGCGTACTTACGCAAATTGCAAAACATCTGCTGATTCCCTATGTCGTCAAACTAAAATATAAATTAGTAATTGTTCATAGAATGGCAGTGCAAAATATGACCAAGCACCTACAACTTAAAAGCATCAGATAATTTTTGAACAATTTATTATTAAAATATATATTTTATCTCCATACGGGTCCATTTAATTCGGGCTTAACAGACGGGAATGGGATGAGTCCTTCCAGTCGGCTTAAAAAATAAAAGATAGGCCCTTCTCGGCAATCAAATAGCATGTAAATGGATCAGGACCACAGATCGAAGATATCAGAGACTTGTAAAATAATTGGCCCTAGAACTGTTAAGACTCCCGACTATGACTATGACACATCAGTGTAATTTTTTGGAACGAGTGATGAAGAGATAGGTACCTGGGAGGATGTAATTCGAAAAATCGAATCTTGCATGAAATGTAAAAACGCCAAATTTAATACGAGATTTTAAAAATAACACTTACGAAATAACATATTTAAAAAGATACATTTCAATTTTGGAGGCGGGCATGGGTACCGCCGCTCCGGGAACCATTTATTGGATAACCAACACCCCTGCCATAGGTCACCCCAAGTGGTTCGCTGCGTTTAGTGACTTAGCAGGGTTGCCCGGGTTTATGGGGTGAAGTTTGTCTAGGTCTTGGCGGCCAATGCGTTTGCACACCTACTGCTTGGCGGGCCGGATCGGGAGAGATTGGACGAGGAAAACCTAATCTATACCTCTCCAGCCAGTCTTACGACCTTGCACCGCAGTGGGAGCGATGAATTCACACGTCCGTCACTCTTAGACACATTGACCCCCCAGATTCCTACCTACCTTATATTTTTTTCCTTCCTTTCTCTAAAAAGACCCTCCACACAGCATACCCAAAGATGAAGCCCTGAAGAAAAAAATTCCTTAGTGCCTCCTGTGTGAAGCTTATGTAAAAAAACACATTTGAAATGACTAATTTAAAATAACACATTTAATTTTGTCCGTGAATTAACCATGATTGTGTATAAAATTGACACGCGTTTCTTTACTTTGAAGACAAATAGCAGAGAATTAACTTGCTATCAAATATTTAAGCACTTAAGTACTTTAAAAAAAATCTTTATAGTAATAACTCACAAGAGACTCAGCTGCTTCCCGTCTGGAGCCAGTGAGACTATGGCATCTGGAATATGGCAGGCTGAAGGTAGTGGGTTGTGAGGGGGAGGAGATGGGGAGAGGAAGGTGGGGAAGTATCTGGTTATTCAGATCTGGTCACCAAACACGGCTGGAACATTTCAAGCAACGTTTCAATTCTGAATAGTGGTCTAATAGTGAACACCAGGGCGATACTCTTAGTATCTTCCACTGTGAAGCGTGCCGCAAATATACCATACACTACTTTAAATGAATAAATTGTTTTTATTTTTTTTATTTTTATTTTAAATACATAAACGGCTATACTGCCTTTTATAAATAAACATATAAAAGAGTACATAATAATATATAATAGAGTAAGAAAAATAATATCATTACATAATAGTAGTTTTAAACTTTAAAATAACATACAATTATTTTGTGTATCACAACAAAAAATAACAAAAAAGAACAATGAGAAATATCACATTTCATTTCAACATGTCCATATTGCGTATATAAAGTTACATTATGGAAAAATAATTTTTGAGTGCATGTTTATATTGCGCTAATTTTAAGAAATAAATGTCGCCGATGTTAGCATATTCATTTCCCAAAATGTGTAATCGACTGATTGGTGAGTAATAATGTGATAATGTATGTGTGTTATTATAGTAGAACGGTAGAGTCAGTCTATTGTTAGCGCGACCAGGGCAATGAAATCGTATTAGTTCTATTAAATCAGGGGTATCCAGGACCGAGTGAATTATTTTATATAATATTAATAGATCACAGATAAATTGTTCAAATTATTCAAATAAAATTTATTTGCCCACGCCGGGATTCGATCCCGCGACCTTCGGATTGCGAGTCAAGAACCTTACCACTAGAACACGCCGGCCGTCTTACCATGAAAAGACGATATTCACTCTTTTGCCTTGTGATTGGAGAAATTTATTTATTTATTCTCACCACATTTGGGCTTCTAGTGATACTTTTTTTGAAATCATTTTAGAAATTTATAAAAATACTAGCAGACTCGGCAACACGTTGCTGTGGCTAACCAAACACAACGCCCGACCTTTATAAAATCCGCACTGCCCGCTTGCCAGCTGCTCGCTGCCCGCTGCCTGAATTGAATATTCGAATTTCTCGGCTTTTCTCTACTATAATAAGTATGTATTATACATATAAACCTTCCACTTGAATCACTCTATCTATTGGTGAAAACCGAATGAAAATCCGTTGCGTAGTTTAAAAGATCTACGCGCACATACATTTTGAGGGACTTCATTTTATACTATGTAATGATGATGATGATGATGAAACGGCATTGGCAAAAATTTGAAATATCGAGGACAAGTGTTTCCACATATAAAATCCACACCACCAGCTGCCCGCTGCCCGCTGAATTGAATATTTGAACTTCTCGCCCTTTCTCTACTATAATAAGCATGTATTATACATATAAACCTTCATCTTGAATCACTCTATCTATTGGTGAAAACCGCATGAAAATATGTTGCGTAGTTTAAAAGATCTATGCGCACATACATTTTGAGCGTCTTCATGTTATACTATCTAATGATAATGATGATGATGATACTGGGTAGTCTGGTTAACATAATTAGGAGACTTTTTTTCTAAGTGGTAGTTGTAAAATGGCAAAAATCAATATAACACCGACTATTATGTAAATTGATATGCCTATTCTCCTGAGCACCATTGCTGGTCTGTCCCTGTAATATCATTTCTGGACGATTTCCAATGAGGGCATTATAGAGCTACGAAGAGAAGTTTTTATCTTTTATGTCAATGGTTATGCTCTTTGACCGGGGAAATGATTTCAGGAGAGTAATAAAATTTGATAGGTAGAGATGGGTCGTAAAATTTTGGGAGCAAGAATGTGAGAAAGTTAATGGAAGACAAAAAGCAAATCACATTTTATGAGAAATACACAGGAATTTTAAAAGTGTGATATCAGCTACTACAGGCTGAGTCAGTTGTAATGTCCAGCGGACTTACATTCAAAGTGTTGACGAATTATGGTGGGTAGTACTCAAATGAAGAGAGAGTAACGGTATTGTACTAATATTTATTAGGGAGCTGCCTAAAGCAAAAAGAGGACGAATCTAGCATGCATCGCCTTATATAGATTCACGCAAGCATGCTATCTCGCTTGCACTCATACAATTCACACAGACATTACAAAAAGCAAACAAAATTTATTTACACTGATTAGATTTTGATCTTTAACTTCAAGTAGAAATGCTTTTAATTTAGATTTAAATGGAAATCAATGGCGCTACTAACTTAGTACCTTTTTAACCACTACATCGAGAGAGTCAATCCGTCTCTCTCTTGCTGCCTGACGTCGTATTCGCTATTTCATTTGATTATTATTATAATGTAATGTCCCTAATGATGTGTTATAGCCAGTATTAAGTGGTTGTGTTCGTAAATAATGTTTTTAGTGTAATCTTGTATCAGGTGATCACTGTGGCTGCAACGCCTTTAACGCATGCCGCATTTGGAGGATGTTGAGAATTTGTCCAAAGATAGTCTAGAAAACAACTTTTGAAGAAATTGTGGGCTGTATTGTCGTAATAATAAACCAATAATAAAGAATTTGTTCTGAGATCGATGGGAGTTTTTAAATGTCTCACGGCAACGGCGCGCGCTGCGACGCCAATTTTCGTTTTTTAATACGTGCGGGGGAGATATCTCATTATTATAAATAATATAGTGTGGAAGAAAAAAAATAATTTTTTTTTTACAATTGCTCACACAGGAGGCCATGAGGAAAATAACTCCCCTCAGGACCTATGTCATCTTTTGGGATGCTGTATGGAGGGTATTTTAAGGGAAAGGAAGGAGAGTAAGTCGTGGGAAGGAAAAAGATATGAGGGGTGGGTAGGAATCCGGAGGTCAGTGTGCCCAGGAGTTGCAGACGAATCCATCCCTCCAACTGCGGTGCGAGGCGATGGGTTGAGAGAGTCGGGCTGAAAAGGTCAAAAGGCCTCCCTCAACCAGTCTCTCTCCAACCCACCATGCAGCAGGTGGGCAGACGTATTCGCCGCCAAGACCTGAACAAACCTCACCCCATGAACCCGGGCACCGCTGTTAAGTCACCAAACGTAGCGAACCTCTTGGCGTGACCTGTGGCAGAGGTGTTGGTACCCAAAAAAATGGTTCCCGGGGCGGTGGTACTCATACCCGCCTCCCAAATTATTTGAGCTGTTTCCGTACCGTTGCAGTGTTGTTGCCGTGACATTGTCGTGCCGTCGCCGAGCCATGGGAATTATAAAAGCGCTCATATCAAATTTAAGCAAAGAATGGTCAGACTTTTGAATAGACCCGACAAACGCCCACATCGGATTTCTTTTGTTAATCGTTTATTGTTAAAATGGAAGTCAAAAAATTGAAGAGGATTTGTAAAAATATATTTTTTTAAGTGGTTACCTGTTTATTTCAAAATAATAAGTGAACTCCTCAGAATCGATAGTCGGTAGGGACTTTACGCATTTTACGCTTCGTAGTGGCAATCTGATATTTGATTAAACGTTTCTTCTATTCCAGATATTTTCCTTTATGCGGAAGGAAAAGTTCAAAACGCAGAAAATGCGAGTTAATACTCGATTCTAAGGTCGATTGCTGAACGCGAAATAATACTTTACGGATCAGAGTGTCTGATGTATTTCTAAAAACGATGTTTTTTGAAATTTTTTATCTGAACATCACATAATAGTCCCAACTGCTCTAAACCATCTGGAATGGCATTGTTGGGATAAATAAAGTTGTGAGGCTGAAGGTTGTGTGGAAGGGAAGGAAATGAGTAAGAGGAAGGCGGGGATATACCACGGTTATTAATATATGGTAATCAAACACAGCTAAAGCAATTTTAAGCAACGTTTCAATTCTGAATAAGAAAGTTGAGTCCATTTTTTGATTTTTTTTTAACAATGTTCACATTCAAACTTAAATACTAGTATTATTTAAAAAAAGTTAGTTTTCATTCATCAAAAGTTAATTCTTCACGTCGGACACGTCGTCGTCCCTGTTAATATTTTGTTTTTTTTTTTTTTTAATTGAAAAGGTAGCATATTCTTGTTCGTGATTTGTTGTTTGTTGGATTGACAAACCCATTGAAAATGCCCTAATGAACTAGTCTCCTACACTCCTGTTCTGAGGACGCTAACTGCCTGTGATACTTGAAAAGAATCAATCAAACGCTGTGATGCCATCTCTAAAAAAACTGTGTTGCAGGATAGGATAAAAAAGGAATGGATATTGAAAACGTTTTTTAATGAATTATGAAAAAAACATTTTTAATGTAAGTTAAATCTAAGAAAACGACGGTATTTAAGGAAATCATTTTGATTTATTGAAAACAATAATTTCATAATTTTACTTTGAAAAAAAATGTTTTAGTAAGTAAAAAACACACCACCCATAAAAATTCTTTCTAACCACTTAATTAAATACAAACCATAGCAGGTAGTTTATTAACAGTATTCCTCACTACGGGACTGTAGGTAATTGTGCTGATATGATTTTATGTTTGTTGATTTCCTCATCTTCATGTTTGTTGATTTCCTCATCTTCATGTGTGTTGATTTTCTCATTTTCAATTTTGTTGACTATCTTTGTTATCAAGTTTAATTTGTAGATCTCCGTTTTAAATTAAATAGGATAATAAAAACGCGCGCATATTTAATGAACATATAAGATTTTTTTACGAAGGGCTGCATTGAAAGAAAAATACTTTTTTTGGTTGAGGTTGTCTGCGTATTAGGTCGGGGACATGTTGCGTTACTATGAAAAACAACTATGTTACCATGAAGCTCTACTTTGCGATTCTACATATCTTAAAATATACAAAAGATTCAATGTTCAATGTTTATAGAAGTTGAAGAAATAATGCGGCAGTTGAATATTGCGTAAGTTTTTATTTTATTTTATTAAGAAAATGGCAGAAAAAGTGCAGTGACTATCGATTAATAAGCCTGATGAGTCATGTTCTTAAATTATTCCTTAAAATAATACATGCCAGGATACGCAATAAGTGCGAGCAGGACTTGGATGACACTCAGTTTGGCTTCAGAAATGCGTTCGGGACGCGTGAAGCATTATTGTCTATCGACGTACTATTGCAAAAGTGTCGTGACCAAAGAAAAGAAGTCTTTGCCTGTTTTATTGACTACGAAAAGGCATTTGACAGGGTAAAACATGCTGACCTAATGAAAATGCTTGCGGATTGTAACGTTGATACCAAAGACCAGAATTTCATTAAAAACCTGTATTGGTTCCAAACAGTAGAAATAAGACATGGGAATGAGAGATCTAATGCAATTGCCATTCAGCGTGGAGTACGACAAGGCTGTATCCTGTCGCCACTATTGTTTAATCTCTATTCCAACTATGTCTTTAAAAGAGCCCTAAGTAATACTGATAAGGGTCTGAAGATCAACGGAGTTGTCATTAATAACATAAGATACGCAGATGATACTGTATTACTAGCTGACTGTATCGATGACCTCCAAGACCTATTAAATCTTGTTAATAATGCTGGTGAGCAACTGGGCCTAACAATCAACGTCAATAAAACTAAATGGATGACATTTGGACGACTAGATCACTCTGAATCAGTGATACTGTTAAATGGTTGCAATGTCGAAAAGGTGGAAAGATTTAGATACCTCGGCAGTATTCTCACGGAGACTCTTGACCCAGATGTGGAGGTTAGATGCAGAATTGAAGCAGCAAGAACTGCGTTCATTAAAATGAAATCCCTCTTCTGCAATGACAATATCAGCTTAAAACTAAGGCAGAGAATGCTAAAATGTTATGTGTGGTCGGTCTTGCTCTATGGATGTGAAACATGGACCTTGAAAGTAAATACCATGAACAGGTTAGAGGCTTTTGAAATGTGGCTTCACCGGAGAATGCTCAAGGTCTCATGGACCGACATGATCATCAACACAGAAATTCTCAGGCGGGCTAGAGCAGATAGAGAACTGCTTACATTAATAAAAATCAGGAAAATTTCATATCGGGGTCATATACTTCGAGGGGAGAAGTATCACTTGCTCCATTTGATATTGAAAGGCAAGATAGAGGGTCGCCGAGGGCCTGGTAGGATATAAATGTCTTGGCTGCGTAATATACGAGAGTGGACCGGCATTAGAAGTGTGGAGGAGCTATTCCGGGCAGCGCAAGACAGAGAGACATTCTCAAGAGTGATCGCCAACGTCGGGGGGACCTGATACGGCACGCAAAGAAGAAGAAGAAGAAAATGGCAGTTTCAGATTTTCTTTACCAGGGAACACAAAAACCTGCACTCAAACGTAGAATGACCCATAATAATGCTAATAAATATTAACTTGACGGAGAAAAAATTCTCCCATAAACCTGATAATTTATTTTACTACGTCTTGCAGTATTAATGTGCGTACTAATTAATATTTCAGTGTATAATTATTTAACACAATAAACAGAAATTAACGCCAAAAATCACCGTAAAAAATTGCCTAAAATACCATCAAAACATTGCAAAAACCATATATCTGCCATCACTGCAAAAGCAGTTGAGTTGGCATCGCGTTTGGGTGAACCCAGGCGAGCGTTGGGAATTCAATTCCTCGGCTGGCTAATTTCTCCATCACAATACAAGCACAATTTTCCGCTTACTGTGATGGAAGTAAGAGATTTTCAAATATTGTCAGTTTATTCGTAACTCGGGAATGTTTGTCTTTCTTATAACTCGTATCTTATACTACGATCCATAAATGTGTTGATTAATTTGTCACCAACCAGTTTCTCAGTTAACCAAGCTACGAGTAGATACATATATCAGGGCAAAATTATTATTGTATACAGTGGAGGTTATCCACCACTTACCCGCCCTGGTATAAGTAACAGATGGTTATTCCTTCAAGGCTCTCGCAAGATTCTAATTTTTTTGTTAAACTATATACAATCGATTTTGCCTTTGTCCAGGTAATTAATTACCTGACGTATAAGTGAAAGTAAAAGTGAAAAGATAAGACAATTATTCTACTGTCATAAGCAAATAAGTAGCCTGAAAATTTTCAACGATCACATTCTATGTACGAAACCTTTCGTATTTATCAACTTATTATAATAAAAAGTATATCAGAATATGACTTTTTTTACATGAATACCGCACAAGAGTCCCAACTGCTCCCGTCTGGAGCCAGTGGGACTATGGCATCCCAAATTGGGGTATGTTGTGAGGCTGAAGGCAGTGGGGAGGGGAAGGAGATAGGGAAGAGGAAGGTGGGGAAGTACCTGGCTATTCAGATCTGGTCACCAAACATGGCAGAAGCCATTTCAAGCAACATTTCAATTCTGAATGGTGGTCTTACACCAGGGCAATACTGAGAGTATCTTTCACTCTGGAACGTGCCGCAAATATACTATATGTTATTTTATAATGACTAAAAAAAAAATATTTGCCACGCCGGGATTCGATCCCGCGACCTTCGGAATGCGAGTCAAGCGCCTTACCGCTGCACTACGCCGGCCGTCTTACGAGAAAATAACGAGGTACTTGAATCATTATTTTGATAAACTGATTTTGTGTGGGTTCAATAGCGCAGATGCGATTCACTCAAAAGGATTTTTAACAAGTCAATGATCAAAGTTTCTTAGAAAGCAGATTCAATAAACTTGAGGGAGCGGGCCGCATCGGTAGAGTCGGGACGTGAAATAAAAAGCGTCAGTCAGTGAAGTGAGTCTGTCTTTATTGTAGCTACGTAGCGAGGTCGAAGCGGAGCGGAGTGACAGTGGTGCCGATAGTAATGCTGCTGCGTGATTATGAGTGAAGAAGGTCAGGAGACTACGGCGGTGAAGATCACTGGTCTTCAGGGAGCCGGCGTGTTGCTCTACACCATGGCAGTGTAGAAGTGACCTTGGTCCAGGCGGTCGACCGTCGTCGTGTTGACGAGGTATGGCGGCTGTGTGGCCTTTCAGTCGACACACACACGTGACGCAGGAAGGAACCTTGGGAGGCGATGAGGATGCTGGTTGCTGGCTCGTTGCCGGTTGTTGGTGCTGGCTCGTTGCCGGTTGCTGGTTGCTGGGTCGTTGCCGGTTGTGGTTGCTGGCTCGTTGCCAGTTGTGGTTGCTGGCTCGTTGCCGGTTGCTGGTTGCTGGCTCGTTGCCAGTTGTGGTTGCTGGCTCGTTACCGGTTGGTGGTTGGTGAAGTTCCTTGAAGGTCCTGGAAACGTTCCTGGTGTCACACTAGACAAATGTTGTTCACTGCTGACTGCGCGGGGCCGGTGCCCAGCGCAGGCACTTAGTCGCGGCACTGCTCGGACTGTGTTGCTACTCGACCGATGAATGAAGACTGAACTGAGACTCAGCGAGCAAGCGCTTGCTTATATACTCGCGGCGAGTAATTAATCTCACGGTAGGCAATGCTGGGTGAATTCACGCAAAGCTGAGAAATCGCTCGAACCTTCTGTGGGCACTTGTATGGTACAGCCACACGTTCTAGGCCTTTCGTGTAAGTGGCGGAATTATTATTTACGAGGCGGTGCGGCCGTAGTAACTGACTGCAGGTATTTTGTAGTTTCCAGCGTGTTCGGTGGGAGTCCAGTGGCGGCGCGATGAATTCGGCACAAGTGGCCGCCACAAACTTGTGAGCGGATAACTTCGTAAAAAAAAGGAGTAATATTTTAGAATTTAAAAGCCCCAGTATTGAAGAGAATACATTATGAAATCTTAATTATTTCATAAACTGGTGTTTCATAATACATATACGTGGTGTAACAGAACGATTTTACTCAGCGATTCCTGATCATATTTGCAGTAAAAAATATGTCATTTTGCTGTCCGATGATATTTTTTTCAACTAAAACAATAAGTCACGTGTTAAGCACTCCATCTCGTTTCAGCAGCACGATAACATACGAAAAAACGCGCGTATTACGTGATCCCGTTGCATCCTAATATTCATATAATTTTTACCTAAAAAAATAATGTATGATCAACAATAAACATAACATGATAAAATCGGCCATTACGGACTAACGGATTGACGGATTAAGCACCGAAAACTTAAAACATGCAGGGGCAACGATTATGGAACTATTGGCAACATTGTTCACCGACATCTTAAAGAGCGGTTATCTACCTAAAGACATGACAAAAACAATTATAATACCGATATTAAAATCTAAACTGACAGACGTAACATTACAGGGAAACTACAGACCGATCTCCATCGCCACGGCCATCGCTCGAATATTTGAACGAGTTCTCTCGGATCGGAAGACGGATGCCATATCGCATACCTAGATAAAGAATAGCACAACTCGAAATAATCCAAAATCGAGTTATTGCCATTTTTGAAATATGCGTCGAAAACTACACAAACCACAAAGACACCTGTTTAAAAATCTCCATCAATAAAATTGTAGATGGCACATAAGTCAGTCTTTCTGAAACACCAGTTACAACATACCAACTGTAAGGGAAGGTGCTGTCAGTACGCACAAAGACTGGATTATTTCGACTTAGTCTTGTATTCGTGATTAAGAGCCTAGCAAGTCAATCAGTTTTGTCGAAATTTGCTAAAATAGTTAAATTGTTTGTCGCTTGTGTCGCCCTCGTCGCTTTTTAAGTCAATTCTGCCAAAATTTATTATAAATAGTTACTAATAATGGATTTGATAGTAGTATCCGCTCGTAAAAATCCGAAGTTACAAGTTAATCATTCCCGATCACAAATTAAATATTGGCATATATCTTGGCCGCTATCGTGGTCATTTTCGTTGAACGCTGGATTTCTATTTTTCCCCTTAACGTGGGGAAATTTCCCTCGAGACTTCCTATTTTGAAGAAAATAAATTAAAAAAATATTATTTGTACAACTTTTTAAAAACTGGCGGAAATTCATGATTCAATTTATGATTTTAAAAGCCAATCGTAAGTTGTTAATGGGGTTTAACATTACAATCTATGTATATTTTTTAAGTTAAAAAATATGTACGATAAAAAGTTAACCAAGTTCTATAAAAATCTATACCTTCTCAATATGAAAAATATTAGAGACATATTAATTTATTTTACATGTGAATCGATATTCCCACATTTTACAAGTAAACTAATTTTCCATAAGTACGGGATTTTTTTCGGCTAACTGTCAACCCAAAGAACACCTGCATGGTGAACATGGTGAACACGCCTTGCGATGAATGTCTGTCCGCCAGTTGAATAGTTCCCAGGGCGTCACAACATAGAAATATAAAACACCATTGAAAAATATATTCGTTTATTTAAAATTAAAGTTTTTACAATAAGTAGTCGTTATGTATTATTATTAACATTGTTATTGTTTCCTGTAAAATAAAGGTATTCTGCTATGTAAGCTGTATAATAATGACATATTATATCACACTATCATCATCACTATGTCACTTATCACTTAATTATTTGTAAAAAACTGCAAATAAATTGGTTCAGTAGTTACTTATTAAAAAATATTCAAATTTCATGTCATTTTAAAATGACTCTGGTTGAGAAAGGATCAAGGAAAAGAAGGAGAGGAAGTTCTGGGAAGGAAATAGATATTAGGGATGGGTAAGAATCTGGGGATCATGTATCCAGGCGTAACGATCCATCTCTTCCACCGCGGTGCAAGGCGATAGGTTGAGAGATTCATAGTATGGAAGGTCTACAGTCTCTCGTATCTAGGATGAAAGAAGTATGTATGAAGAATGAGTTTATGATGAATGTAAGTAAGTCTAAAGTCATGTGTTTGAAAGAGAGAATACGAAAACAATGTGCAACATAGTTGTGAATGATGAATACTTGGAGCAGGTGGATGAGTTTGTGTATTTGGGAAGTATGTTTACGAGAGATGGGAAAGCTGATAGAGACATTGAAAGAGGGGTGAATGCAGGTAACTCTATTAATGGAGCACTGGTACCTACCCTGATGTATGGCAGTGAGTCATGGAACTGGCAGAGAAAGGATGAAAGTATACTGAATGCTGTAGAATGAGATCCTTGATGTGTATGGCGTATGTGTGGTGAAACCATGTACGATCGTGTGAGAAACATGAAGATCCACATGTATGTAAGTTTAATGAGTAAGATGAAGAAAGGAACTCCGATGGTTTGGGCATGTAGAGCAAATGAACGAGGAAAAGAGTGTAAGGAGAATATATAACGCAAATGTGAATGGTAGAAGAAATCGTGGACGTCCAAGAAAGACATGGCACGACTAAATGAAGCAGATACTTTAGTCGGATCATGTCAAGAGTCAGAAAAATAGAAAAGCATGTATGAGACGATGTATGAATGTGAACGAGGCAAGGAGTATGTGCCAAGACCGAGCTGTTATGACCGAGATATAATTAACCATTTATTTGCACAGCCCTATTTCGTGTGTAACATGACACTGGCTTTTGAAAAATAAAAAAATATTATGACGGATGATATATACGCCTTCTTCGAAAAAGTAAGACAACACGGAAATTTATTTATTGTAAAAGCACTGATGGGCTTTTACAAAATGTTTAATTTTTACATGGTTTTACTGCCAGATACAGAGATATCGAAAAATATTATACAGTTAGGTACAGTTCTGAATCTCAACTATTTAATAATAATAATTGGATGATTTGTATAATGCCGTATTAGTGAAAAATCACTCCTAGGGCGCTGGTTCACTTGATGGTGCCATTCTCCCCCCGACTTCTTCTACCATACACATTCACCTCGTTCCTTCTCCTTATACTCTTTTCTTCATTCATCTGCTCCATAATGCATTCATAATTAAATAAAGTAAGTAAAAATGGTCAAAAGGAATAAAACTTCCGAATAATAAAAGCTAATTGAAAATAATTAAAGTTTCATTTATTATTGTTTACAAGTAATGGGACTTTTGCCTACCAAAGTCATCGCCAAATCAACAATTGTTGCCGGTACGCACATAATTAAAATCATTAAAAATATCTCGCAGAACTTAATAAATAGTAATTGATTTCAATTATAACATTAAAAATATTTTTCGAAAGCCCACGTATAAAAATAAACATAAAAGCAGTTAAAAATTGATTCTTAAAACCGAGTGATCACTGTATTCATATTTGGGTCTACAGATATTATTTTTTGCACACAAACAAGGCAATATGTAGGAAGGTACAAGTATATGACAGTCCGTGTCCTGGACACTATCGTTTTAAAATTTATCTTTTTGACACGCTTCATTCACTTTCCCTGTCCAAATTCAGTGGTCGAATTTCTTCCCTCTAGAGTATACGTATTCTTTACAAAAACCAACACATGCATATATTCTTAATACTACTTTACAGAACAGAGCGTCACGAAACAACCTCTTGTGGCGACTGACTTTCGCGTAATGAAGAGCAGTTGGAAATAGGATCGCTTTTATCTGTTTTGGGTACAGATAAAAATGGAATATTACACAATAAATCACAAAATTATTTTTATTTAATTATCAGTTTGTATAGTTTAAATATTGTTTTAATACACATTATTTTTATTTTTTTCAAATACTTGTTATTTTAGTAAATAATATCGATTTCAAAAGTACATCGATTTACGTAGTTTTTAAAAATAATTTTACCTCATTATTTGCGCATTTTATAAAAAAATATAAATGTGGGAGTATAGGTTGATATGTGTCCTATAACAAAATATTTTTTTATATTTTTTTTCTTTTCGTATATGACGACAAATGGAAAACAATCAGTGGTAGATTGACGATTTTTTGAAAACCGATCTTTTATAAACAGTTATAAAGTAAGAAAAAATGTTTTTTTTTAAATATTTAATTTTAACTTGGGGCATTGACAAAGCATGCATCTAAAAAACGTAGTGACAAACTTTTTTTTGAGGTGGTATTATCGACACAGATGACTTCAAAAATACGCAAAAACCTGCAAAAATACGAAAAAAACATTAAATATTGAAAAATCCCTCGCGGGTTCTTAACCGCAGTCATAGTGCGTGAATATTTTGAGTTGATTTGGTATTCGTGATTGAATTTGTCTTGTTTCTCGGGCGTTCTACATATCAATTCCACTGACTCCGGTATTGTGAAGATTATAAAGCAAAATATACAGAATAAGAGGGCATTAATTCAAAATTTATCACTAAAATGGAATAAATTTGAGTTGATAAAATTATTAAACAATGATTTTGTCACAAATACTAAAATAACACGAAATTAATTAATAAACGCGTGACACGTGAATTTGATGGTTAAGTAATTAAGCAAATAAATATCCTAGTAAAATAACATTCAATATTTTTTAATATTTTTAATCGGTCAAATAAAAATCGAGTAAAACTTTTTTCGCTGTTCCTGAAAAAAGAGGTATTTTGAGTTGTACTACTCTATATCTAGGTGTGCGATATGTAAACAAATGATAACCAGATGGGCTTCAAGAGAGAGTGCTCTATGGAATCAGTAATTTTTGCGAAAAACGGACTTTGGAATACTACAAGAAGAAGAAAACATCAACTTATGCATGCTTTTTGGATCTTAGTAAGGTTTTTGACCGAGTTTCCCACCCCTTATTATGGAAAAAACTAAAGAAAGGAGGAATCCATACCTTGGAAAGTGGTAAAAATTCTCGAAACTTGGCACCGTCAACAGGAAAACCTTATAAAGTGGAAAAATGGATTTTCAGAACCTTATTACCTAAAGAGTGGCGTCAGACAGGGAAGATGCATGCCCCCGATATTGTTCAAACTGTACATGGACGAACTCACCAACAGGCTAAACAATGCAGGGGTAGGCTGCCAAATCGGAGGTCAGTGTTTGAACAACATTAGTTATGCGGACGACATGGTCCTGATGGCACCATCTATAAGGGGCCTACGTATTCTTCTGAAGATCTGCAAAGAGTTTGCTGATGAAACAAACATGCTGTATAACCCCACTAAAACGTCTCTACTGGTCATAACACATGGACAAAGACCAAAAAATATTCCTCCAGCTACCCTGAACGGTGTGAATCTCCAGTTGACTGAAGAAACTAAATACCTTGGATACATAATCACCAGTAATCTGATGAACGATGATGACATCGATAGGCGAAGAAGAGCTATCAGCGTAAAAGCTAACATGCTCAGCAGAAGATTCCGCCTTTGCAGTACCGTTGTAAAAATGACGCTCTTCCTTTCCTTCTGCGCAACGCTGTATATTTGCGAACTCTGGGCAAACAACAAGAAGAGTAGTATTTTTTTTACATGAATACCGCGCAAGAGCCCCAACTGCTCCCGTCTGGAGCCAGTGAGACTATGACATCCCCAATTGGGGTATTTTTGAGGCTGAAGGAAGTGGAGAGGGAAGGAGATAGGGAAGAGGAAGGTGGGGAAGTGCCTGGCTATTCAGATCTGGTCACCAAAAACGGCGAAAGCCATTTCAGGCAACGTTTCAATTCTGAATGGTGGTCTTACATCAGGGCGATACTGAGAGTATTTTCCACTCTGGAACGTGCCGCAAATATACTATATATTATTTGAAATTAATAAATTGTGAAATACACAAATTAATCAAATAAAATTTATTTGCCACGCCGGGATTCGATCCCGCGAGTCAAGCGCCTTACCGCTGCACTATGCCGTCAGTATAGAAAGACTCCGGGTTCAGTACAACAACGCCTTCCGCATAATGTTTGATCTTCCCAGATATTGCAGCGCTTCCCAGATGTTCACGGAGGGGCGAGTTCCCGGCTACGCAGCCCAGGGAACCAGGGACGGGGGAGGGGAACTCGGAGGATGTAAGGGAAGTCAGGAGGGGGGTTCACGGGGGAAGCGGGCGAGGGGGGTGGGGAAAAGGAAGGCGGAGAAGGTGGAGTGGGAACGCAAGAGAGGAAGGGGACGCGGGAGAGGAAGGGGAGGCGGAACGGGAACGGGATAAATGGGAAGGGGCACGCAGGGAGAAACAATTGTATCAAAATGCATTACAATAAACAATATGTTTTTTAAAATAAATATTTTTTTATTATTATTTATTCCTGTTCGAATTGAATATGCATATTATTGAATATTCAGGACAACGTCTGTCGGGTCAGCTAGTGATTAATAAAATCAGTTACACAAACATTGTTGTAAAAACAAAATAGTTTATTATTAATCAACATTGTTTGTTGATCGAATTTCCACAAAAAAACACATTATATTTCGAACCGGAAATATAATAAAATTTCTATAGATAATATATATGACAATAAAAAAAAAAACACGGATGATAAAATGATCACACATTAAAAACAAGCCCAATTTTCCTTCATGTTCTTCGCAAAATAAAAACAAGTTAAATTAATCAATAACTACGATTAAAAACTCGCTGGAAATAAATTGTATGTAAATAATGGCAAATTGTTTCTACTTTATATTCATGGTTTTAAAAGGGTAGGAAGGCTTTAATTTATTTATTGAAGCGTCGAATAAAGCCACTGAAATATATATACAATTTACACACCTACTGTATCCACTGAATTCAAAATAAAATTTGTAAAAATAGCCACTTAACATGTCGAATGTCTCCCACACAATCGACGTCACAAGCAACAAATGGATGTATTCTTAGTATGCCTTATATCGCCACAAATTTATGTTATTGGCATAAAAGTCGCTTGGCAAACAGACTCTAGAGGTCATAATTTCAAGCGCAAAAGCTTTTATTTATTTTGTAAATAATTTTATAAAGTAAGAAAAAATTTGATCAATGGAAATTGCCACAGATAATTTTAGCCATAAAATCACATTAAAAAAATTGTTTTTTATAGGCGTTCCTATATTTCTAATAAACCATTTTTAGTAGTTTAGTTTTATATACTTTTTAAATTGTTAACAATTTTAATTCTTCTCAACAGAAATGGCAGGAAAAGCTTCAATATTTTTTTGTATTTATAATGTAAGCGAATTCATAGTATTGTTTATTCGTCTATAAGCTCAAACAATCAATACGCTCCTTACATCTTGCATTCTTTGCTAATCTCTGTATTTCTCGCACAATCATTTATCGGTTTACCACACAAATGCCTCACGGTTCTCAATTCAGCAATCAGTCTACTCTCATCCTACCTCTGCCAAGTCTCAATGCCATACATGTGGCTTGGTACCAGCACTCCATTGTGAACTGATAGCTTTAATTGACTATATTCGTTTTTATTTCAGACCTATTCACTCTGTCCAATAGTTTACCTACTTTCAGTCTGTCAAATAGTTTATTGTTACGTTGTAGTAGTCGGCTGCAAAGCCATTTTTTATACAATTGTTGTTACCATTTGGAAGACGTATTTATTTTAATCTTTTCCGAAATAATCCGCTTGATTTCAGTGATGTCCGCTATATAATCAAAAATAAATAATCGAACTCGACGCTGTCGAAATCCGTACTGCCAAGTGAGTTCTCACGTTGTATTGAAGAATGTTAACTATTTTTGATTATTAGCTCTCCATATTCTCTGTCAAAAATAAAAAAAATAAATAATCACTTCGATACGTCAATTAGTTTCCGATGTATAGAAGTAAACGTGCGATGCGGACTCGTACTCGGTGCGTGTGACGGTGTGACGTCATTTCACAACACTCGCTCAGTCCGCTCGCGCTCTCAGCACGGTGTCGTTTTACGTTTGTACCGCTGGCGACTTGCTGAGCGTTGTAAAATGACGTCACATGGACTCGATATTTATCGTAAGTTTAAATGCCTGTAAAATCAAAATTAATAGGTATTTTTGACTACAACAAAAACTAGTGTATTTGTATACATACAAGCTTTACTGTAACAAACTTTCAAGCGATTTGGCATACCTATTAATATTCTTTATTGCAATACATTTTGTTGGCTAATGTAATCAAGAAGTTATTTGACGTAATTAAGAATAGTTCGAGTACCAACCTTTACAGTTTATCGGTCGACGAGATAAAAAAGAAAAGTAAACATTAACCTTGTCTAGGTCCAGGAATGTAGGCGTACCTTGGGTTAGCCTTTAATTTAAAATAATCAATATCCTTTCTATCTACTTCCACCTTTCAAGGATTACAATGTACGAAGCGAAGTCGCCCCCGTTAGCAAGGTTGTCAATACCGATCGATATTGTTAATGCTTCAACTTTGTCGAAAATCCTCCCCAAAATTGGAATAATTAATGACTTATAAAAGCAGAAGGCCAAAAAGGCAAAATATGTTCTTACGTAATGCTAGTAAAAATTTTATTCTGATTTTTTATATATATTTTGATTTTGTTTCTATGCTCTGACAATCTTTGTACTTACCGCACGAGAGATAAGTACAAAGAAAAGATGTTTCCAATATAAATGTAACAATTTTTATTTTTGTTGCATTAGTTGCCCAATGGTATACTCGTATTAAGAGGAATATTAAAACAATGATGCTCAATACTTTAGAGATTAGGTTTATTATTGAGCGACGTTAGACCCCTGCTAGAAAGGTCAAAAGAGGTCTGTCAACCAGTCTCTCCAGATCTGAACTGCCACGCAGCTGATGGGCAGATGTGTTCACCGCCGAAACCCGGACAAACTTCACCCCATGAACCCGGGTACTCCTGCTATATCACCAAATGAATCAAACCACCTAGGGTAACCTACGGCAGAGGTGTTGGTTATTCAATAAATGATTTTCAGGGTGGTTGTACCCGTAAGCGTTTTCCAAATTGTAAAATGATTTTACCTCAGGTTTTTACATATTATGAGATTTTCGTACTTCCCTTACATTAGAAGCGTTTGATTGTGGTTGGGAGATATAAAGGGAATATTGTAGTGATTTATCAGTAATTAATGATAAAGTACGTGTTTTTATATTTTTTTTATTTTCTGGCGTAAATGCTTTACTAATATTACATTTATTACGTTAAAAGATGTACATGTATATAAATGATATTTTTAAGAATAATGCATATTACATTTGTATAAGAAGAAATTTTTAATTATTGAAAATAAATAGATATACCTACAGGATATTTTTAAGATTAATTCAAGTAACAACAGTTTTTTGATGAATATCTTGACGTAGTTCAACATTTGGTTAAATCATTAATGATTCTTATTTTTTGTGGTAGTCAATTGAACAAAGACCTCCCTTAATTAAAATATCAAATCGTTCTAGCCAAAGGCACGGCACTTATGTACTAGTATTAAGTTTTTTCCTACTAAAATCACTACCTCCGTACAATCTTTGAAGAAAGCATGTTCCATCAAAATATCAACTCTTCTAAAAATATATGCAATCTCTGCAAAAATGCTCTGAAACCGATGGCGGGTATTTTATCCCTAAACAGTTTTATTTATTGTTGTTCAAATTCGAAAATCTTAAATTTTACGATGAAATTTTAAACATTCACGTTTTACCTAAGTTTGTGAAATGCCTTGATTATTCATGCCCATGTTTTTTTTTGGTTGCACAGAAAACGGCAAATTATTTATATGTTGACAAACTTTCGTCAAACAAGTGGTTGAGTATTGGAGAGTTGAGCACAGAAATAGAAGGATTTATGCTTGCCATTCAAGATTGTGTCATTAAATCAAATTGATGATTTATGTAGAAAATGTTTGGCTTTTCCGGAAAATAAAGAACATATTATATCGGGTTTTTCTGCATTAGCGCCGTCCGAGTATACATTTACGCACAATCAGGTTTTAAAAATAATTCACCAAAGTTTGGTAATTAAACATAACTTGATTGACTGCCGTAATATAATACCATATTATGAATAAGAATCAAATTCATTTTTAGAAAATGAATTGAATAAAATATATTATGATAAAATTATACTGACAGAATAATTAGTCATAATAGACCCGATATAGTTTTACATGACAAAATTTAAAAAATAAATTTTATCATTGATGTCGCTATTCCAAATTCCTGTAATATTCAAAAATCTGTTTCTGAAAAAATAAGAAAATATACAGATATAGGAAATGAGATTAAAAGAATTTGGCATTCTCAGACTATAAAAATATTACCATTTGTTATTTCGGCTACTGACATTGTACCTAGCTCTCTCATTCAAAATTTAGGCATATTAGATTTTGCAAAGAATTTATATATAAAAATGAAAAATTCAGTCATTTTAAATACATGTAGGATTACGAAAGACTTTTTAAATATTTATATTGGGGGATCAGTAGGATTTATCGGTCCAGCTAGGAGTTCTACCGAGCCAAACCCTCTGATATGAAAATATCTGGAGTCGGTGAATTATTTTCCCATTGGTGACTGGTAGGTTAACATGTTGTTCTTGTATTAT
The DNA here is from genome assembly GCA_929108145.2 of Limnephilus rhombicus. Classification (NCBI taxonomy): domain Eukaryota; kingdom Metazoa; phylum Arthropoda; class Insecta; order Trichoptera; family Limnephilidae; genus Limnephilus; species Limnephilus rhombicus. The sequence goes on along the minus strand of OV815278.1, from coordinate 49,799,707 downwards.
TTTGTATTCATTATACTTATATAGTGCACTCGAATAGCGTGGATTGACAGTTATTATTTGTGGAATAGTGTGTGGAAGTGTTTAGTTTTTCTTGTGGGGAAGATTTAACCCGGACATAAAGTCGTAATATTATAGAAAAAAATAGTAATAAAAATAAAATCAAAAATAAATAATAAAATTATCTAGGGAGTGGTCTGGAGTAAGCTCGGGCTAAGCGCTCACTCAGGAGTGGCGGTTGGTGCTAGAAGGCTGCGGTCACCACCCACTACCGAGTTGTCGGAGGCCATTAGCCGCATTCTGGCTCCAGTGACGCGTTGTCTTATCAGACTGGCGAATCCATTCAGTCCTAGTTCCGTAAACATGGTCGATGCACTGTTGTACCTTCTCTACACAAATATAATCAATTTTAGTGGTTTGTTAAGCGGATACTTCTTTTAAAATATTTATTATTAACAGAATTATTAACATTTTATATTAACAGTTTGAGTTGATAAATACTTGTCAATAATTAATAAAAAAATATTATTATTAAATCGTTACAGGTGAATATTAATAATCAATACTATGTCCACTTAAATATTTAACATAACAAATATTTCATGAAAATCCAATGCTAAGTTTTTTCCCAATTCGAATCTGTAATACCGAAATGCCAATAAATTTAATAAAATTCACTAGAAAAGGTTTAGAAAAATAAAAAAGTACTCCTTTTCCCTTTGTCCTTTTCCACAACTTTTTTCATTACTTCGAATAGACAACCCTCACAAGTACGGCTATAAAATCACCAATAAGTGCGGGTTGACAAGCCCAAGGCCATCTAACGGCTTTACAATAGCCACGTACCGGCGGCGTATCATTCCATTATCTATTTATTACTGTATTATTGTAAGCCATGTTATCGTAATAGTAATAACTGAGGTGCACATCTAAGGAGATTGAATAATAAATGTGCGCTATTGCGTCGCAGTCAGTTTCTGCTTTTCGTTATTGCTAACGTTTTGTATGTTCATTCTTTTTTTGTTATTTTTTTAAGTTTACGTAATGAGTAAAATTATTCAATTTGAGAGAACCTTTATTTTTTCAAATTGGAATTGATAAGCATTGATAGTTCTATCTTAGACATGTCCCCTTTAACTGTCAAAGCACGTTCCATATCCTCCCTCCACTCTTCACTAAGCCCTAGCTACACTCTTATCCCTACCACAACATTTAGTAATACATTGTGCTCACCCACTGTTTTGTAAAGTCAAGCAGTCAAGTTATTATGTTTGCCCTGAGGAAGGAACAGTCGCTCTGAAACCGGTTGGTGTAAATAAAATATATTAGCGGTTCGAACAAATAAGTATTGTTTCATTAAGGTGTAAATCATATCTTACATGCGTTAAAGTATTGAAAACAAATGAACATAGGAATACGTGCATAAAATCAGTAGATATAAATGTATAAGTGCTTAGAAACAAAATCAATATAAAAGTTATACATAGACGTTTGCTGATATTAGCATTTCAATGGTTCCACATGTACAGGGCTGTGTTTGAGTGCATACAATTGTGTATGCACTAAAATTTATACGACTTTACTATAGGCGTAATGGTATATTTGGCATGTGAAGATTATAAATACTTTGATTTTTTTTTTTAATTTATTCATAGGCCCGCATCATATGAACATTTCTGTAAAGAAAAGAAATCGTGTTGCCTGAGTTTTATTGCAATGGATAATTATTCTTCAGGCAATAATTATTAGTACAGATGAATATTTTATTCACGAGTGAAACCAATATTATGTTTTATGTTGGGCCGAAAATTGATCCCTGCGGGACCCCTGGACATATATTTAGCCTTGCTTCATTATGATTTACGTAATGATGAAAGCATCATATTTGTAAGTAAAATCAGTATGAAATAACTGAGGAACGTTTACGTGGTCACTTATTACAATGGTATTGGTTTTGTTACGTACCTACCTACCGGGTTTTTCCTTACTGAGCAGTTGAGCACTCCTGGCTATTTTTACTATCTTATAATAATATAAGACCCCGTTCTTGTCAGCTTAGGATGGAGATTTAATGGTCAGATCTTGTGTTATTGATTTATTAACATGATTTTTAAGTAATTTAACATTTAACAGTTTTCGAATTATAGGCAAATACGAGATGAGTATGAGTCCAGATGTGAGAGAATAAGCTATGGTATAAGTATTATGGGTTGATAGTACTGAAAAGATGGTATTATGAAATATTTCGTTACGTTTGAAAAGTTGACGGGCTATAGCATAGCATTTAAAGAATCACTGTGAATTTTTTCATAGGTACATATAACTTGTAAAATAATAGAAAAAACGTGTGATTTTTTTTTCTATCTAGAGAATTTCATATAATTACCGTTTCAGCGTGGCAAATATTTTTTTAGAAACTTAAAAACTTAAAAGTGTTCAAGAAAAATATGTTATAAAACGGTAGAAATTAGGATTAAATAAATACACGTTACAAAATGGGAAAAGTGACAAGGAACAGAAATTGCGATGACAATGGAACAGTATTTATAATAAACATTTAGGTTATTGCTTTCAGAAGGATGAAAATTTTAAGAATGCCATTATTATGGTTTAAGTGTTCAAGAAAGCATCTTTACAATGTATATCTATAAAACAATGCACAACGATGCAGCAATTGATGCCGCTACAGGATTCAAAAGCCGGAAATAAAATCGTACATAATAGTATGAAAAATGGTGTGGGTAGATTTGGCAGATCACTTTATGACGTGTCCAGGAATTAAAGAAGAGATGCCTCTAACTCTGTTCTTTGATTTGCTCAACCTTAGAACCCTCTATAAACTATGCATTCATACTACGAACAAGAATTATGAGGCAGTTCGACGTCGTGACTTCCTCATCTGTCTCTGGCTTGGATGAAACTACGGTGGAGGTAATCCACCTCTTACCCGCCCTGGTATAAGTAACTGATGGTTACTCCTTCAAGGCTCTCGCAAGATTCTAATTTTTTTATTAAACGAAGCTACATTTATTTATTTTGAACGAATCTAGACCTCCAGTGTCCATGCATACGTTGTTAGTAAGCAGTATGCAAGTGCTTAACAGGAAAAACAAAATGCAAAAAAATAGGTTAGTAAGACAAAGATAAATTAAACAGGGCAAAAGAAAAACTCATGAGACTCCATGACGCGGCATTGCATCTGTAAAAAACCTGCAAGCACCTGCATAATATAGAGAACATAAGAAATACAATAAATCTCAAATCAATTGGCAAGTACCAACAAAAAATGTGAATGGCTTTCGGTCTGACCATAAACTACACTTAGCTTCCGTGTCCCTTAGCCAACCACTCAGTGAAGCCTCAAAGAATGTTAACTGAATTTTGGATGAAACCACAGGCTTATCGAAGATTGCAGATAAAATGTTGCGAAGAAGTCTATCAAAATGAAAGACTGTCCTGGTATCCCTCAAGTAGAAAGACAGCCGTTGACCTCTGGATCGACTCGGTGAAATTCTATCGGTCACTGCCGTGATCGCGGAAGAACGCGAAATAGAAGCACTCGAAAAGTGTGTAACGCGTTAAAAAAATTGTTTGCTCTGATTTTTCCAAGATTGTTTTGTCCTGCTCAGAAATGAGCAACTCGATTAGTGTGTTTGACGAATTTTTTTTAGCCTCAATAAAAGTGAAGAATGTGATTTTTAGTTCCAAAAAGATGTAATTTATATTTTGGCTAGTTGTTCAAAATATAGAAAACGTGTTTACTATGGGTTGATTATATTTAATAAACAGCATTTAGATAATTATATAATAAAAAAATCTAAATGGTTTTAATTTTTTTATTTTAAAAATGAATTTCCCATATAATCCATGCAACCATTGACGTTTCTCTTTAGAACGACATCACTGTAGGGTTAATGTTTTTTCGCAGTTACTTCATTTAACGTAAAGTATTATAGTAGTATATTTGCGGTATCGCTTTGGTAAAAGACCATCATTCAGAATTAAAACGTTGCATGAAGTGGCTTTGCCGTGCTTGTTGACCAGATTTGAATAGTCAGGTACCTACCCATCTCCTTTCCTACTCACCATCTTCAGCCTCACAACAGATCCCAATTTGGGATGCCATAGTCTAACTGGTTCCAGACGGTTGGGAGCAATTGTATCTCGGTTCTAAAACTATCCAAAAATCCCTCAAATGTCCCCAAAATAACTCTCTTCAAGACATACCTTCATTATTTCACCTCTCCATAATGAGCACTACCTCAGCAATTAGCACAGCAACCCTGAAAATAACTTAGGGGTAACTTAAAATAACTTAATATTCTTAGTAAATCATTTAAAAATAGTCTGCAATTAAATGTTTAAACAATATCTTGGACAACAAGATTAATCGGTGAAATTATTCTAAAAAATTGTCCATAGTAAAGTAACCTATTTTGAAAGTTTATAAGGCCAAAACGATCCCGTAGTGTACTTACACTGAATGGTTTCAGAAGCATAAATAATTAATTTTTTAGAAAGTACCTACCTACACACGATTCGTGGGTAGATTAGTATATAACGTCATTGGCGTAGATACTATTGATATTATCTTCCGAATAGTGCGGGCTAATTTTGAATGTATGCGAAAACGCACGCATAGGTTGCACTAACACTGTATGATTTCAGAATTATAAATAAATAAATTCTTTAGAAAGTATACACGATTCGTGCATAGATACTAATCGCATAAACATCCTACCATTTACTAGTGCACACTTATTTTTTTATGAATACAAAGCCAAAACGCACGCATAGTTTTCTTAGTTAGTTTTAGTTTTTTTTTACATTTGAGTTACTTACCAGAGGAAAATAATTTTCCTCAGGGGCTATGTCATCTTAGGGGATGCCATGTGTAGGTTTTTTTTAAAGAAAAGGAAGAAGAGGTAGTTCTGGGAAGGAAATATGTATGAGGGGTGGGAAGGAATCTAGTGGTCAATGCGTCCAGGAGTATGAATCATATGAATATAAGTATGGACATATGAATCCATCCCTGCGGTGCAATATGATGGGTCGAGAGAATCTGGCTGGAGAGATCTAAGTCAGGTCTACCTCAACTCCTCAACCAGACTCCCGATCCGGCCTGCCACGCAGTAGGTGGGCGGATGCATCCGCCGCCAAGATCTTGACAAACTCACCCCCTGAACTCAGGCATCCCTGCTAAGACACCAAACGTAGCGAGCCAATTGGGGTGACCTGAGTGTTGGTTATCCAATAAATGGTTCCCGGGGCGGCGGTACCCAAACCGGGCTCCCAAAATAAGGATTAATCAGTTTTCAATATTCCATTTTACATCATAGATTAGATTTAATGGTAATACTTGCCATATAAAAAAAAAAAAAAACACTTTGATTTCAGGCGATTTTTTGAATTTGACATTTAACGTTCACTAGATTTATTGTTTGTTCTCTGCGACCTTATCATTTGATTTGACTTTTTGATAGATGTTATGAAGAGAACTCCGTACATTTTATGCTGTCTGTACGTGTTTTAGAGGTATAATGGTAATGGTACTGATTTTAACAAAATCAAATTTTATAATAATCTTATTATTATTATAATTTTCCAGTACAAGTATATTACTTTGGATTTAGTAATATAAACGTTGAACATTATAATAGTTTATGATCAATAAGATGAATCAAGGAAAAAAATATTTATGTAATGTAATATTTTTGGTATGCCTCGTTATTCTCCTGTGCCATTCGTGTGGAAAACGTTCTTTTTTTAAAATGATTTTCGGCTATGTAATTATCGTTTTTTCGCACCAGTAAGATTATGTCCCGACTTTCCGGTTTATAAAAAATGGCCTGATTTTTCGGGTTGAAATATTAAAAAAATCGCCAGGGTTTCAAAAATACGATTAAAAAAATACAGAATATTTGCCTAAACTGGATTTTTTTTTAAAGTGATGCAAATGGCCTATTGCTGTGTAGTAACACAGCATCCTTTTTAATAATGTGACTTGCAATTTATGTTTGATGACGCATACGCGTTTAGTACCTACGCATCTCCGTGTTTTAACACAGTACTTTCAAAATTCGCAGTAAAGCAATCAAACATTTCATGTCATTTGCCATTAGATGTCATCAATATTGTATTGTATATATAGGTCAACGTCTGTACGCCTTAACAGAATAAATTATCAAAAGACATCATTTTTCCTTTTCATGTTTACACCTACGCTCTCCACAAAGACGAATTTCTATGAAAGCGGCCGGTCCGCCCACTGTTGTAGTAAGACTTGTGAATTTTTTAGCATCGTTGGTTGTGATGTTTTCTACTTCTAAGAAAGGTAGGTAGAAAGTCGAGTTGTTTCTTATTTGCCTAATATACAAGTTATGAAAATTTAATGCAGGCGTTTTATTTGAAGAAAAATTTATCTGATTTTCATTAATAAATTTTAAATATTTCATTAAGTGACGACCTCCGTAGTCCAGTGGGTAAGACTCTTGACTCACAATCCGGAGGTCGCGGGTTCGAACCCGGCATGCACAAATAAATTTTATTTGACTAATTTGTGTTATTTCAGAATTAATTCATTTAAAATAATATATAGTATATTTGCAGCATGTTCCAGAGCGGAAGATACTATCAGTATCGCCCTGGTGTAAGACCACCATTCAGAATTGAAAAGTTGCTTGAAAATGGCTTTAGCCGTGTTTGATGACCAGATCTGAATAGCCAGGTACTTCCCAACCTTCCTCTTCCCCCCACCTCCTTCCTCTCCACACTACCTTCAGCCTCACAACATACCCCAAATGCGGATGCCATAGTCTCACTGGCTCCAGACGGGAGCAGTTGAGATTCTTGTGCGGTATTCACTGTAAAAAAAATAAAATGTTCTTTGATTTGTGTTGTGTAAATCCTTTTTTTATATAATAGTGTCTAACTAAAAAAGATAGTGCCTAACTATCTTTTTTTTTACACCTCTGCAGTACCAGGGCAGGTATTTCGTCCTCGTAAAACATGGAGTGCTTCCCGATGCCGGATCCTCAGCTTTTTCATATGAAAACCGCAGTGAGGAACCGACGCGCGACGTCGGGACAGCACCTTGGTCATCGAGGATTGAGTTATCCGCGAACATTTTACCTAATAAGTTAGCGTTTTCGGTGGCGGTGTTTGCTAGTGAGCCGTCAGGTCTGATAAGAGGTGGCAGACTGGATTTGCAGAAATTGCGACCTTTTGAGCCCGCACGCGACCAGAATTGCCTGCTGCCATGCGGGCATGCAGTCAGCTTTCTGCTGATCTGCTGGTCGTGCTCGAATTTTGACCTATTTATGATTCTCTTGGTTTTCTTTGCCATTTTGTTGTAAGCTCGTATGCAGGGACATTGGAGGTCTAGTTTCGTTATGTAGAGTAAATGTAGAGTCGTTTTTACCAAAAAAATTAGAGTCCTTGCAAAAGCCTTGAAGGGGTAACCATCTGTTACCTATACCAGGGCGGGTAAGTGGTGGGTCCTCCAATGTAAAATGTCTTCGGATGTTCTAGATGTGTTGTAGGCTCGATAAGCCGCGTTTTTTCATCGCACTGCTTCAGCGCATTGTCGACTGAACCACGGCTTGTGAATTAACAATGTTAAGAACGTTAAATTATAAATTCGTGTAATGTAAACAGATGAATTATCTCTTGTACAACATTTAATTAAATATATTATTTTTTAATAAATTAAATACACTCCAATTTCTTTCCTCCTCTCTCGTCTACCTCTGTAAAAGACATTAGCGCTCAATCAAGGATAAAGATATGAAACAGAAAGATAAATTAGTTCTTTTAATTTCGCGGATAAATTTCGCAACGACACGGTTTATACATATTTAAAGGAGTTTTCTTTGACAATCTTGAAATATTATAAAAGCGGTAATTAAGAATAAACCCTGTATTAAAGAGGCCGTGGCATGACAAAGGTAACGAACCGTCCACCGCTCAGAGTGACCGCCAACCGACAAGCTAAAAGTTTTTAATTTTGAACTTGGGAGTTTGGAACATCCCGTTATTTGCTAATTAACGAGATGGAGCCACCGCGATCTGTGTGGAAACTTAATTGCCCTCTGACACGGATTATCAAATAAAAAACTTGATGGACCAAATTCTCCGTTAATTTCGTAATTATTGAATGGTATGCTAGTATTACAATTATTCAAACTTTACTATTACCGACTTCGTCAGGCTAGTTAATTTTTTAAAGAAATCGTATGGCGTCTTATCTCATTGTTTGATTGATATCACAATATTTTCAAAGCTATGCTTGCAAATCTCTAATTTGGGAGGTAGGTATTTATTGGATAACCATAGGTCAAACCAGGTGGTTCGCTACTTTTGGTGACTTAGCAGGGGTGCCCGGGTTCATGGGTGAGGTTTGTTCAGGTGTTAGTAGAGATCGCGTTCGCCCACCTACCGCGTGACCGGATCGGGAGAGACTGGTTGAAGTGTTGAGGGAGACCTAACCTAGACCTCCACAGCCAGACTCTCCAGAGTCTAGACCCATCGCCTTGCACCGCAGTGAATGAAAGATTCCTACACATCTTGATAAGTTATACCTTCCCAGAACATTCTCTCCTTCCTTTCCCTAAAAACATCCTCCAAACAGCATCCCCAAAGATTGCGAAAAAATCGATTTCTGAAATTTAATATATAGAATAGTGAACAAAATCATCGTCTCTTCTTTGCGTGGTTCAATGGTTGCGTTTAACGGAAAGCTTAACATTATTGGATAAAAGGAAATATATTTCAAATATTTAAAAAAAATATCTTTGGAGAGCAAACCGATTTACCAATAACAGACTATTTATTTATCAGGTTATCAATTTCACTGACCTATCTTGGGAATAGGGATCAAAAAGTGTTATGTAGACTGGTGTCATCACTTTTATTTCAAATCATAATATAAAGAGAATGCCGATTTAGGGAGACACTTTGACCTCTTCAGCTGGTCTCTCCCGACCCGTCGCACAATGATGTTTCTAGTATGGGAGCGTCGTAAACAAATCAAAATTTCGAATTGCAGGGACCATTAAATTTTTTTTTCTATATCTTAACATCACATACCATCGCATTTTTCCCCCTACTACTGAACTCGGCAAAACGTTTCGTCGCTGCGTAATACGTCAGCAAAGATTGACTTCCCGAGCAGTCAGGACGTTTGTGTGAAAGTACAACGTTTATTACATAACATTTGGGGACTGATAACTTTTTACACCGCTTGCTGGCAAACTTTTTTCAACGTGGATCCAATATCTTTAGGTGTGTATTAAAGATTTTAAGTTCATTTTTTTCATTTCCTAATGGGACAAATTTGGGATATTTAAAAAAAAATATTTCGTGAATTAAGGTTAAAGTTAGATATTCCCTAACTAACTAACTAACCATCACGCCGTTTCCCCGCAGGGGTAGGCAGAGAGGACGGACCGCCAAACAACTCGGTCTTGGAACACACTCTTTGCCTCTATGTGCTGATGTACCTAATTGTATAGCTGAACTACTTAAGTATCACATAAAAAAAATCTTGCGTATTTTTGCGTTTCTACGGCCCAGTAATTTTTACATAATTTGCTTACTGTAAAATTTGAGTGAATCGAAAAATATTATTTTTGTCACAGGTTCGGTTTCAAAGGATTTGTTCTTATGACAAAAGGAGTTATTTAACTTAGTGATAAACTCAAAGTGCCAACAGACGGAAAACGATTTTTTTATTTGAAAAAAAAAACCTTATAAAAAGAGGGGTTGGATAAACTCTTAAAAAGATAGCGGGCTTTAAATTTCACTTTAAAACAAGATGGACAATTGCTCGTCGAGATGAAGCTAGATTTGAAATGGAAAATAAAAAAAATCACTTGAGTCTCCGATTGGTTTTATATTGGATACAATTTTAGATTTTCACGGCCAAAAATTATTTTGTTATTAGTTTTTGGGGTATTATGCGTTGGCTATTAAACGTTGGCTAAAGAAGGAGGTAGCGCAACACGGCATAATACCCCAAAAACTAATAACAAAATGGTTTTATATTGTTCGCAATTTCTTCTGAAAATTGCACGTTGCGGTAGTAAACACAATTTGAATATAGTTCTGACCGATCCAAACGCTTGAAAACCAAAGATCTTCGGAAAAGTGCACCTCTTTCTCATTTGGCGTTTGCTACAAAAATTAACTTGAGAGCTTTTGGTCAATCAATTGCATCAAAATTATTAAAAGACATTATTCTGGGCGCTCATCTATTAACGGACAAGTAAGTGTACAAGGTATTTGATGATAATCGCCCTTCTTACAAAAATATGGTCATTAGGACGCGAGAGGATGCGGATTATTCTAGTATTTTTTATATCTTCAATTGTACCTATACAATTAGTTTGCGGGAAGTATGACAATATAAACGTAGTGTGGCAGAATCTTTGCCGATCGTCTACCAGATATTGCCACCAGATTAAGATTATCAGAAGAAGCTCAGGAAGCACGGAACAAAGATTTTTAAAAATATCGCGAAAACTACTCTAGAAAATGTTCTCATGAGAAATTTAATGAGAATGTTTTCACTTTAATGTTAGTTACATCTGATCCTGTCATACCTAGTTACAGGCAACCCCCCAAAAAACAATTAAATCTTTTTTCCTAAGGAAGTTTTAGTTTTAATAATTCCTCTGGATATTCATTCTTCAAATATCTTCTGCAACAAAATGTTAAAAAGCAAAATTAAACATTAGTCGGCCTTTATTTTCTCATGTATATGGATATAAATAATTTAGAATTTTAAGATATATTTTTTAAATTTTATAGTTTTTGTTAATAAAATCCAGAAATCGTTAATAAAATTCACTAAAACTTACTAAAACCGAATATTTTTATTTAATTACATGAAGACAATATAATCGAAACTTAATCGAAAATCTGGAAACAGAAAAATCAGAAAAAAGATATTGACACCTCTGGGACATGAGGTGTCAAGGGGAGGAGGTGTGAGGGGAGGGGGGGGTAAAGGGGGAGGAGGAGGGGAGAGGTTGGAGGGTGGTGGAGGGGTAGGAGAGGAGGAGAGATGAGGGAGGGGGGAGGGGTAACGGGAGGAGGTGGAGTGGAAACCCCCCAATTTGAGGTTTTACTCATAAAAGTTAAAATAAAAATAGAATATTTTTATTTTTTTCAACCAAACTGAAAAATGATATAACCTTTTTCCCCGTAAATCCTCCCTGTGAATTGTTTCCAAGTTTTGGGTATTTGGAACCACTGTGTGCACCGCAACCGGAGGGATGGATACATACGTCCACCACTCCTGGACACACTGGCTCCTAGAGTCCTATCAACCCTCATATAATTTTTCTTCGCGAAACTTTCTCTCCTTAAAAAGAGCCTCCACACGGCATCCACAAAGATGAAATAGGTCCTGAATTTATTTTACTTAGGACCTCCGGTGTGCGATAAATGAAAAAAAATCGCTTTTCGTGTAATTGTCTGTTTATTGTCTTACAATGAATAAAGTAATTGATTCACTTGATGGATCAATGTCTCTCTGGGACGTCACTGATTCCTTTATCCATCCATTATTTAGGACGATGAATTTCCCTTGGTAATATATTTCACAGTCAAAACAAATCTCTCAAGTGCAATCAATCATTGAGCTCCAACCCAAATTACCTTCAAAATCCCCTCTTTTGCTATTGTGTAAGAAACTTATTATCGTTTGGCACTTCTGTTGCCAATTCAAACAAATGTCAGCATATTAGCAACCAAAAGTCGAACGATTCTACCGCTATCAAAATGTTAACTTGTAGCCACCGCAGTAATGAACCATAAAGCCATAAAATTAGTTAATTTTGTCCTACTTAGGCTTATATAAATAACGTAAGTGAAATAAAAATACTTGTCAGACCACGTATTAAGCTAGTTATAGGTCAGGCAAGGTTGCACAAAAAGAAGCTGATCGTCTATTTTTAAATAAATAAACAAACCCCCCTTCAAGGCCAATGTCATCTTTGGGGGAGCTGTGTTGAGGGTCATTTTACAAGGAAAAGAAGGAGGATAAGTTCTGGGAAGGAAACATGTATAAGGGGTGGGAAGAAAACTGGGAGTCAGTGTATCCAGAAGTAAAGTGAGAATCCAACCCTCCCGCTGCGCTGCAAGACATTGGAAGACATAAGGAAACATATGGTTTCCTCCTTCACCGCACACGTCAAGACTCTACTTTTTTTAACGAATCTACATTTATTTGAACGACTCTAGACCCTCCAATGTCCATGCATACGGGGTTAGTAAGCAGTATGCAAGTACTTAAACAAAAGATAAATAGAAGTACCAGCCCGTGGAATAATTCTTCTGAAATGGATAACATAAAAAAGAGATAATAGTGTTAGTAAAAGAAAAAGAAAAATAACGGCTATAACCAGTCGAAAAAACCTTCAGAAAATAAAATAAGTAATGAGGAAAAAAAGTTATATGGTTATTTTATAATGTAAGTAATTACTATAATAGCAGAAAGAAAATAAAAATGTGCAAGACAATGTACCGAAAGAGATCAAAAGGTCTCGCTCAACCAGTCTCTCCCGATCGGCCGGCCACGCAGTTGGTGAGCAGACGCATCCGCCGCCAAGACCCAAACCTCATCTCATTAACCCAAGCACCTTTGCTAAGTCAAAAAAGTAGCGAATCACTTGAGGCAACCTGTGGTAAAGGTGTTGGTTATGCAATAAATGGTTAACGGGGAAGCGGTGTACCCATAGTAGGGAGTCGGCTTCGTCTATCTGATCTATTATAGTCATCACGTAGTATAAAGAAGTGGCGTGTTAGACACTCTCAATTTTAACGGATGCTCTCAGTATTGCCCTGGTGAAAGACAACCACTCAGAATTGAAATTTTGATTTTTTTTTACATGAGCTCCACAAAGGAGGCCCTGAGGAAAATATTTCCCTCAGGGCCTATGCCATCTTTGGGGATGCTGTGTGGAGGGTTTTTAAGAAAGGAAGGAGAGGAGAGTTTTGGGAAGGAAAGTGGTTTAAGGGGTGGGTAGGAATTTGGGTTTCAGTGTGTCTTCGTCATCCGCCTCTAAGACCTAGACAAACCTCACCCCATGAACTCGGGCACCCCTACTAAATCACCAAACGTAGCGAACCACTTGGGGTGACCTATGGCAGAGGTGTTGGTTATCCAATAAAGGTTCCCGGGGCGGCGGTACCCATACCCGCCTCCCAAAGTTGCTTGAAATGGCTTTAGGTAACCAGGTCGGGTTATCTCTCTTCTTCCCCTATCCACTCCCTTCAGTCTCACATTGGAGATAACATAGTTCCACGGGATGGTGTTCGATTGTCTCATTGTACTTTAAAAAAATTATAAGAATTGGAATCTCTGGGAAATAATATTAGAACATGTCAACAATTTATTAAAAATGCTTTTATTTTTCTAATTTTATTATTATTATTTATTTGGCAACTGGAAAACATCAATTTGATCGCGGAAAATAAAAAAAAACCATTAAAACACAAATTGTAAACAAATTCGTAGAAAATTCTAGGTTCAAATTTCAAGTTAATAGGGAGGTACTGAATAATTTATTGAAAATACTAATTTCCGTTGTGGGCGTGTTCTGCGTAACTCTGATTCAATGACCTCTTGAAATCGGATTTGCTTTGAAAATGTGTGTCATTTTGAATTTGGAACTAATTATGTGAGGAATTCAGAAAAGCAATAAAGTTCTCACCCATCCTATATTATCCTCCTACTAATATTATAAAGGCGAAAGTTTGTGTGAATGTAACGGATATGGGGGGGGTGGTGAGTGGGGAGCGGGGGGAAAGGCGGTGAGTGGGGAGGGGAGGGGGGGGGTAAAGGGAGAGGAGGAGGGGAGAGGTTTAAGGGTGGTGGAGGGGTAGGAGAGGAGGGGAGATGAGGGAGGGGGGAGGGGTAAGGGGAGGAGGTGGAGTGGAAACCCCCTAATACTATGCGAGCGAAGCCGGGGGCAAAAGCGTTCAAAAGCAAGGCGCGTTCCCGGATTCCGAACACTAATAAAAAAACGGATCACCAGCTACAGAACGCGATTGGCCTCGAGCGAAAACACTCTTGTGATGGCAGCATTCCACTTCTGGCAGGGTACCATTTATAAGCGATGGAGCCATTTACTGATGACCTAGATAACAAAAAGTAAGCTTTTTTTCAAATTTTATTTTAATTTTTGTATTGTTATTATTTCCTTTTATTTATTTCCTTTCATTATGTAAAAAAAAAAAAAAATCTTTCATCTTGAAATATTTTAATTTAATGTATTATATATGTATAATATGGAACTCGTGGGACTGCACCACCCTCCCCGAGATCTGGAATAAACGAATTTAAAAAAAAAAAAGCTAGTGATATAATAATAATTAAATAAAAATATTTATTTGTTAATAAACTTTTACAATTTTACACATTTTGTTCATTTTCATTTATTCTATTGACAAAAAGGTCACTGCTCAGCTATACATTCAGGATATCTCCTGGAATGTGGCTGGTTTTCAGCAGTGTCTATATATAATATTTTTAAAATTTTTAAGAATTCAGGCTATCCCGTGATTTATTGGTGGTCCGTACTAACAAATTGTAGAATTATTTACAAGGAATTTGAATTTCATTTATTCACGCTATTTGTATTACATAAATGAACGCGGGTCGTTTCAAATTTTAAGTACGTAACCGTAAATGATTAAATATTACGTTTTTTTAAAAATATTATTGTCGACACTATTGAACCATTTATCAGAATATTACACTTTTAATAGTGTCCAAGCCCAAATAATAACTTCATTTTCACATTAGATCCATACAAGTGGTTTGCTACATTTGGTGACTTAGCAGGGGTGCCCGGGTTAATGGGGTGAGGTTTGTCCGGATCTTGGTGGCAGATGCGTCTGCCCACCAACTGCGTGGCAGGCCGGATCGGGAGAGACTGGTTGAGGAAGACCTGTAGACCCCTCCAGCAGGACTTTCGGACCATAGCCTTACCCGCAGTGGGAGGGATTGGCATTTGGTGATTTTCTTACTTTTCCACTTACTTACGGGAATTTTTGAAAGAAAGTGGGTAGGTACGGGTACCGCGCCGGGAACCATTTATTGGATAACCAACACCTCTGCCATAGGTCACCCCAAGTGATTCGCTACGTTTGGTGATTTAGCAGGGGTGCCCGGGTTCATGGGGTGACTTTTGTGCGGATCTTGGCGGCGGATGCGTCTGCCCACCTGCTGCGTGGCGGCCGGATCGAGAAAGACTGGTTGATGGAGGCCTTTTGACCTTTCCAGCCGGACTCTTTCGACCCATTGAGCTTCTCTCACAATATTGCCGAAGTTCTCTCAAAATATGAGAATTCGTTCCATACAAAATGTATGAACAAATTAATTTTCTTCATAACATTCTTTTCGTGAATTTTTGCGATATTTTAATAGTTATTCTGTTATCCGGGGCGGAGACAAATCCAACAAATCAAAGATCCTCAAAATCGGTTCAGCCGATCTCGAGTTATAAATAGTGAAACTAACCCGACTTTGTTTTATATATTAAGATTATCAAATTAAAAAGGCAGTTTTTTAGGCTGCTTCGATTGCAAAGTTATCCCGAAATCAAATCCCGATGTGTGTATTTCTAGGGCGTATAATTTCAATCATAAATGTTATTTCAATTTGAAGATAAATAAAGGGCTACTGGAACTAATAATATTCATTCGTTGTTTTATAAAACTAATGGAAACTCCTTGTAGCATCATCTGAAACGGCCAAGGCTTGTAAACAAAATCGCAATATTTGATTAATTTCCCAAATTCGAAGGCAATAAACTACCCTGCGGGGTATATCTCAAGTTTGATGGGCAGAGAGAAAAGGGTGGGTGGATAAGGGCGGGTTAGCACCCTCTTAGGGAAGGGTGTGTGGAATATGGGGGTGTAATGAAACCTACCCTGTAACCTACCTTGAGACCTACCTCGGTACTTACCTTGAGAAGGTTTCCTTGTAAATCATGCTGTGGGCTCCTACTTTAACAAATACCAATGACATCCTGAGTTACCTGGGTAAGGCACCAGCCTTTGACCTTTTGCGGTGGCCGCTGTTTTATCGGTCATGAGGATTGAAATAAATTGGGTTAGGCTGGTAATTGACCAGCGAAAATGACCGAATCGAATAGCTTCATCAATATAAACCGGTTCTTAGTTAAGTAATCATAAGCCCTCGGATCGCTTCCAGGTATTGAGTTAATTCCTTTGCAAACTGTAGATAAGTCTTTGTTATCCCGTGATAATAATGATAAGTACAATTGATTGAAGGTCCTACTTAACCTTAGAGAGATCTCATTGCAAGGTACCTACATTGACAGTTTTTCGGGAGACATATTAAAGGACAAAGATAGAAAGTACCTGGCTGTTCAGAACTAATTACTAAATCTTCCGAAGGGTTATTCAGAACCAAAAATTGTTACGATTTAGAAAGGTGTTCTCTCACCAGGTTGATTCCGAATTCCGAGAGCACATTTCACACCGTTTTAATTTTCAGGTTAATTACATGTTCAGTTCGGTTAATTACAGATCCATAGAATAAAGAAGAACACAATTTTTTTTTGACTTTTGTTAATGTTTACATTGTAGTATATATATCGACCAAATGTTAATGAGTGTATTACATAATTTATTTGATTGTAAGTGTGTTTAGATATATAAATAATTAATAGAATAATAATGTATTTTCCTGATTTTGTTTTTTATGCATTTCTATAGTCCATCATGGACTACAGAAATGGATACTTTATTTTAACTTTTTGACACCAACAGTACATATATATCAAGACATGTTTCTGTGAAATATTTGTAAAGTGATTCTTCATATGTTGTGTCTGTATGTTGCTTCTGTCTTTGTAATTTTTTTCTTCATAAATTGTGTCTGCATATTGGGTTGGGTTGGGTTTAACTTTTCAAAAGTACCAATTGGCGATCCCTTAATGAGTTTTGATAACTCAAGGGAGTGCAGCTTCGTTGTATGTTTTATTTAATAAAAAAATAAAAAAATTGGTTTACCATATATATATATTGATTTTACATTGTAATAATCTAATTAATAACTATTTTTTCCTTAACATAATAAAATAATATGGAAATAGAAATTAAATGAAATGTCAATATGCTGACACGAGCTTGTTTTCATTGATTTTCGCACGGGGTGAAGTCTGAATTATAGATCTTCCACGAATGGTTTAATGGTTGACAAGCGTATAGGTGAAAGCTTTCTGCTTCAAATGTCAAGGGTTGATTCCCGCTATGCACTACAGCCTAGGTAAGAGGTCAATCTAATAATCCAAGTATCTAACAGTATTTACCTGTATTTTTTAACCGATTTTATCTCGTTTCATAACAAAAATCTGGCATTATTTCCATGAATACACATAAGTGGTAGGTATGGCAAATGGCGAAATTTACTAGACATTGGAGCTTGTTCTTGATTTCCAAATTTAAAAATTTGATAAGAAAAAAATAAAAATCGAATATTGTCCACGTGTCCATTGATCAGTTTTAATAAAATTAAAAAAAAAGTTAATTTGATCTCGCTTAGAAAGAGTTATGAAATAAAATGTTCCAATTTTAAACTCTAAGGGCCTAACTATTAAACGAGTTTAAAATTTTACACAACTGATAAATAACCATTACTGCTTCTTAAATGGGTGTTTGTCAGTTGTGTAAAATTAAATTAACATGTTAATTTGTGAGGGGGTTTGAAAATGACGTCGAACCATACCCTTCTGTTCTTCCTGTTCTACCAGTATTTCAATAGAAGATGCTCCGAGGAACTGATCCCTTCGGCACCGGTGCGAGGTCCGAAAACACGCCAAACGCGTGCCCAACATATGTACACGGTTGATCTTAGTCATATAAGAATGGGTCGCTACTTCGACTTGTTCTTGTATTCAACAGGCTGTAGAACGATTTGTCGGCCTTTGTGTTTCCTCCTCCCTACAACATGGGTCTCCTCAAATTCCTCCTCTAAAAGACCTCCCACACAGCATCTCAGATAACATAGGCCCTGAGGGAAATTATTTTCCACAGGGCCTCCTGTGTGGAGTTAATGTAAAAAAAATTGTGGTTTTGAAGAAAAACAAATGATAAAAAAACATTAAAAAGTCATTGGAGACCAAAATTTCATTTACATTTTTTAATACAAATAATGTCAGGAATCACTGCATAAAGTAAGTGAAGTATGTCCTTAAAACCTGTAAACAATCAGCACGGATAAAGTACCCATCGAATCCTCCATTATCAAATTATATTATTGTATCAATAAAAACATCACCAACTGAAAAACATTCTTCTAAAAAATTGTATTTTTGAAAGATACATCCTCTTGCCGTTCAGGAATCAATAAGTATTTTTTAAATTTTATTTTTAATTTATATATATGTTTTTTTATTTAATTAAAATTAAATTTAATACCACTATCAAGTTCTGCAAGTATGTTAGTATGTCTTTTTGTTGTTGTATGTATTTGAGTATGTATGTTTGTTTAATGACCTTGTAAATCGAAACAGCTCTAACAAAAATACACACTAAAATACTTGCAGAACTTGATAATAACTCCAATTAAAAAAAATTATTGGAGTTCTACGAATTAAACAAAAATTCACTATTTTTTCTGATATTATTTTACATCCTAATACGCATTAACGAAAGAAAAAGAAAATTATATTACTTTTGTAATCACATTGCATATCGTAGATTGCGCCAACGAGGTAAAAACACAAAATACAAAAAAAAAACGTGAATGAGTGAAAAACAATATCGAAACATAACAAAACTTCAGAGAAGATTGAAAACACTAGAACAATGTAAAAAGCAGAGTAAATTGTACGTTGATGCACAGTGTGAATGCCTCACAAAGACAATAGGAAATGACGTCAAACAAGAACACAAGGTTCTTGCAACCTGAGACTGAATCAAATTCGACAAAGGCTTCAAAGAGCGTTCAATCATTATGAACTCAACAACAGCAGTTAGGTTTTGCTCAATTCAACTTCACTTTGCTGGAGATTAATTAACTCTGGCAGCTAGTTATGAAACTCTGGAGTTGAAAATCTGCATTGTACGAAATAATTGCGTTAAAACCAATTATTAACCTTATTCCAGTGTTTTATTTATTATTTTTGCATTGTATGAGTTACACGCATAAGACAAGCAAGCGTCATAGCGTCAGAGGTGATAATATCTTTTTCTGATTTTTCTGTTTCCAGATTTTCGATTGAGTTTCGCTCATAGTGTCTTCATTAATTTAATTAAATATTACATTATTATTTTTAAATGTTAAACTAACGTTTTAGACAAGATTTTTATGCATAGCACAAAGGGTAACAATTATTATAAGCAATAATTATCAGCCTGAAACACTCATCCATATCGATGAGTGTTTCAGAAAATGATGACCGGCAATCAGAAGAGCACGGGTTCAAGTCCCGTTGGCATCATGTATCTTTTCTTGGAAGATTTTTCAATGTGAATGAGTGTTTCAGGCTGATAATTGTTGCTTATAATATTTGTTACCCTTTGTGCTATGCATAAAAATCTTGTCTTAAACGTTCGTTTAACAATTTAAAATAATAATTAATATTTGACAAGTTTAAGTATTTCCCCAATAAATGAAGACATAATTTGTCTCGACGCCACCTAGCGAGGGATTTAACACTAACAGTGTCTCTCTCGCAAAAATAAAGTTGGTTGTTTTCAGGTGGAAAAAATATAATAAGCGGTAATTGTTGAATGAAACACTAGTATATATTGAATCATTTGGCGGGTATAAGATAAGCCGCCATAGCTCAATTGGGAGAGCAGCTGACCGGCAGTCAGAAGGGCACGGGTTCAAGTCCTGTTAACGTCATGTATCTTTTCTCGGAAGATTTTTCAATGTGGATGAGTGTTTCAGGCTGATAATTATTGCTTATAATAATTGTTAAATATTACATTTTGAGGTTTTACTCATAAAGTTAAAATATATGTAGGTATATTTTTTTTTCATCACTTTTAGTGAGTTTTCAAAGAAGTTGTTGAAGTTTCATGATTGTGTGTTTTCCATTCACTAAAATATACATAATACTATAATATACTACTAACTAAACCAAGATGACTATAAATAACAAACCTCGATTGAAACAATAAATTGTGACGAAACTTTTTGTATCTGCGGGAAACTTTAAATAAGTGCATATTATTGTAATATGAGCTAAGGTTTTCACTTGTAAATTGAAATCAGCTCACGCTCACGAATTTTGGTTTATACGTACTGAAAATGATATTCCACTAAAACACCCAAAATATTATTAGCATATTATATCTATGCAAAAATTTAATAAAACTTATATTAAAAAAAAAATGAAACAATACAACTTTGTATAAACCACTTAAAAAATGTGCAAATCCGACCGGTTTCGGAACAAACGTTCCTTCGTCAGGGAAAGCTTATACTAATTTGACAGTTTAGAACAATGTTTTATTGTGTCATATAGCCCAATCATGGATTTGTTCCCCTACCCACCCACTCTACACTAATACCTACCCACCCAATCTACATTATTAACTAACAACGGCTCCACCCCTACCATAATAAAACATTGTTCTTAACTGTCAAATTAGTATAAGCTTTCCCTGACGAAGGAACGTTTGTTCCGAAACCGGTCGGATTTGCACATTTTTTAAGTGGTTTATACAAAGTTGTATTGTTTCATTTTTTTATAATGGATAACCACAAAGTAATAGCTACATTAAAAAATATAAAATTTATATTATCTGTGACATTTGATTTATGGGTCCACATTTGATACACGCACACATTACATCAAATTTTATCCCAACCCAGATTTAAAACTAGTTCTAGTAAATAAACTGGCGGGAAGGTTGTACAACTATATAAAACGGATATTCACTTATGATCATATCAGGAGTGAATCTCAATTTTATGCAATGTTAACGCCTGAAAGCTCGTAGCAGTTTACCAATTTCCATTCACGGAAACTCTGAAATGGAACGATCGGGATTGGAAAACTTTGTTTTTAACATTATTTTGTTGTGCTTTTTAAAATGTTGTCAGTAGCTGTTTTAAAACGAATTGAATAAATAGGTAGACATAGCCGAGCGGTTAAGATTTTCGATTACATATCATATCGGAGGTTCGATTCACGGCGTGTGTAATAAAATTTTATTCGGTTAATCTGGTTTATTCCGCATGGAGGGCATCAGTAGGTACTCTTAGTATCGCTCTAAGACGACAAATAATCAACCCTCTAGAAAGCATCCTCAAAGATGACATAGGCCCCTAGGAAATTGTTTTCCTCGGTGCCTCCTGTGTGGAGCTAATGTAAAAAAAAAAACATTCGAAAAGTTGTTTGCAACTCGGTAGGTAATGTTTGTATTATTTTTTGTAAAATTATGAAGAAAGTACCTACCCTTCGGTTATACCGACAAATGAAAATACCAGGCCAAATAATTAGATTAACTTGATCGCGCCAGTCCGCCTTAGAGCGTCCCCGACTCCTTGTTATTTGTAATTACTTAAGACACTCCTTCGTGGTTTTAGAAGTGCATTCGCCATCAGGTATCTCATTTCTATCGCACTCAGTAAACTACATTGTTTCTCTTTCAGTCTCACATCCTACTACGCCAGAGATAACAGGGTATCTAACACAGTCGATCGATAAAGGTTTTGTCGATAATGTCGGTAACTTGTCAACATTCCTGAGAATGACTGCAGAACGCCAGCCAACAAAAAATGGTTCACAACGACTAAGTGTTGTTAATTTATTCGACGTTTACTGTTTGTTGTACGTTATCGTATCTATTGACCGTGCTAGAAACACTGATCACGAATCAGGATTGCAGATGGTATCTCTGTAGAAAATAATTTACTTCGGACCTACGTGTTGGAGAGGATGTGTGGAGAGTATTTTTTAGAAAAGGAAGAAGGGAAGATCTGGAATGTAAAAAAGGTAAGAAGGGTGGTAGGAATCTGGGGGTCAGTATATCCAGGAGTAACGGACATATGAATCCATCCCGTGATGCGATGCAACGCGATGGGTCGTGAGAATCCGGCTGGGTGATCTAGTTTATGTCAACCAGTCTCTATTGAACTGGCCCGCAGCTCTGCTGTAGACAAACCACACCCGATAAACCCTGACACCAAACGTACACCAAACGTACAAAACCACTCGGAGTGACCTATGGCAGAGGTAATGATCATCCAATGAATGGTTTCCTGGGCGGCGGTACATAATATGATACTTTAAGAGTTAAACAATTATATGATTTTTAATATTATTTCAAAGACAGTGTAAATTATGTTTAAATTTGAAGCAAAAAAGGAAACAATAAAAACACAAAATAATTGGTTTTTTTAACCGGTAAACTCATGAGAAATGTCGTAATAAATAAATGTCGCAAAGATGTGGAGCCTTTTATTCCACGATTCTGTACACACTTGTAAACATATTTCGTTGTGAAATTCTGGTAACGGAATAAGAAAAAATGATTAATTTTTCTAAAAACGCGTGTAATACCAGCCAATGGAAATAAAAATAGGTTTGAAATCTGAAGCTGTATTCCTATTCCTAATTTTTGGGCAATATTCGAAAAACAGTTGCTGAAACAGGGACAAAACTACTAATTTATTTACAATGCTTTTTTTATTATTAATAAATGACATTTTTAGTATATTTCAAGATATATAAGTCCTACTCTTCGCTGATGATTTAAAAATATATAAAATAATACGTAGTATAGAGGATTGCCATATTTTACAATCTCATTTAGATAAATTGTAGAATGTGCGATCAACTCGTTATTTCTTAATATTCAAAAGTGCCAAATTATTCGTTTTCGTAAATTCCAAAGTCATCTAACTTATGAATACTCTTTAAATAATGTAATATTTTATGTTCTGCATATTATGTAGAACAGCAAGTGATTTTAAGTCACTAGAATGTTGAATTGTACACTTGTTTAGTAAGAAACCAGGTACACTTATTTAGTAAGAAGCCAGGTAGAGTACAACTCGCCTATTTGGTCCCCATGTACAGTACATTTCTCTAAGATTTATTAACTTTAAGCTGAATATTCCTATTCAAAATATTATTTATGTCCTTTTGTTGAAACAACTCAACTTTATTACGATTGTACTATTAAATAAAATCTATATATATAAAAATCAATTGCTGTTCGTTTGTCTCGCTAAAACTCAAAAACGGCTGGGCCGATTAAGCTGATTTTGGTTTTGAAATGTTTGTCGTAGTCTAGGAAAGGTTCAAACGGTGAGAAAATATGGAAAAATTGCGAGGAAGATAGTAAAAACAACAATTTCATTTTCCTATATAAACTGTTATACCTACTTTCCTGTCAAACATTTGACGTTCGTCGCTTCGGTACGGTAGATTGGGGTCCACTCGAGATTGCGATGAAACTTTGGTGAGTTGTTGTGAGCACGCCCGCAAAGTTTTATATATATACTGGTGGGCTCGGAATTATGAAATTTATATAAAAAATTGCAATAGGTAGCACGCGAACTGTTTGAAAACTGAATGTACCGGGACTGAGTGTGTGGAATGCGGGACGGGAGTGGGGGGGGAGGGGAGGGGGGGGGGGACTCGGGAGGGGAACTAGGGAGGGGGTTTCGCGGGAGAAGGGAGGGGCACCCGGGAGGGGGATTCGTGGTAGAAGGGGATAGGAACCCGGTAGAGGAGAGGGTAACTAGGAGGGGGGTGAGGAAATCGGGAGGGGGATCCGCGGGAGGGGGGAGGCGAATACGGGAGGGGGGTTCACGGGACGGGGGAAGGGGGGGGGGGAGTAGAGTGAGGAGAGGGAAGGTGGAGGAGGAGGAGTGGGAACACGATAAGAGAAGGGGACGCGGGAGAGAAAAGGGAGGAGGAAGGTAAACGGGACGAATGGGAAAGGACGAGCAGGGAGAAAAAATTTCTTTATTAAATGGCATAGCAACGCATGCCGGGTACCAGCTAGTTATTAATATTTGCATTGACAATCCTGAAATTCTCACCAAAACAAAATTTTACGTATCGAGCAGAAATACGAGGCAAAGTGCTGCCTTTTTCTGTGACAATTTAAAAAAAAAAACTATGAGACTCATATACCTGTAAATAGACCAGATGATTTTGGCAATAAATTTAGGAATATTGTAGACATATTTAAAGATTCCGTATTAGTTATAAAATGAAGTCTTTTTAGTTACTTTACTGAAATATATGATTTCACGACTCCATAATGAATACACTATTAATTTTTTTTTTGCTATTAATTAATCATTATATATTGTGTACTACGTAATTGCCTAACATAACTGTAATACTTATTACTTATCTTTGTAAAAGCCCACTAGAGCGTAAATAAATAAATAAATTAAGCAAAAGACACCCGGAAAGCTAGACCAGCTTAAGAAAAGTGGAATTTTGGCAGCCGGGTTCGGAGCTTCAGGAATTTCTCCCCTCGATCCTGAAAGAGTTCTTCTAAAAAATCTTCAGAGAGAAAAATACAACTTTGAGGAGTGGCGTAGACCAATCTTGACCAGTAGCATTCACATCTCTACTGGAGGATGCTAGATCATCAACTAACTCTCGAAAAAACTAGGACATCTCTCAAAATTTTAAACAAAGGAAATGTACATTTCAAATATGGAATTATCATAATTTATGAAAATAAAATTATTTTCTGATTACTGCTTGTAGGCACCAATGTTACCTAGTCCAAAAAATCAGTTCCAATTTTGTTTTAATGATTTTTAAATTCAAAGCAAACCCGAGTTCTAGAGTTCATTGGACCGTAGTTTGTTAAAATACATATTATCTTTTTCAATTATTAAATAGTACAGCGAGGTTCACAAACTTCAATAATTTATTAAAATAAATTGAACGTTATTATTAAAATTTATAGAATTTTACGCACTATTTATTATTTTTTATGAATACTTATACACGTATTTATTGAAAGAAAAACGACTGAGGAATATTATGGATACATGTAATCAATGTAAGCGAATCACTTCTTCTTCTTCTTTCGTATGGTGGGGGGTCAGAGGGGGACATCTAGGTCTGCGAGCCAGTCTAGGGCCTCAGGCGTTGCCCTGTGGACCTCATCAATCCCGCCGGGGAATGAATGGAGCGGGCATTCGTTGACCACATGTTCAGTGGTCTGCACCGCACCGCATTCACACGTCGCCGACTCTTTAAGGCCCCATCTATGCATCATATGAGCACAACGGCTATGGGAGCACCTTATCCTATTGATGGCAGTCCAGAGTTTGCGAGGCAATGAGAACCCAGGCTGTCTCTCAGTGGGGTCTTGCACGAGATGGGCGTTTTTGACGTTGGCTAGGTATTCGAAGGAGTCTTTCTCCTTCCGTCCAGAAGGGTTTTCGAGACTTTAAGCGGCATGCCGGGTGAGAAACGACATCATCGTGCAAGGGTATTTCGCTTTTTTGCAGCGCCTTCTTGTATTCTCTCAGTGTTGCAATCTCTTGCCTGATATTTGGCGGGGTTATATTTGCAAGTACGGGGAGCCAAGGAAGA
The DNA here is from genome assembly GCA_929108145.2 of Limnephilus rhombicus. Lineage (NCBI taxonomy): Eukaryota > Metazoa > Arthropoda > Insecta > Trichoptera > Limnephilidae > Limnephilus > Limnephilus rhombicus. The sequence goes on along the minus strand of OV815278.1, from coordinate 49,774,136 downwards.
GGAGTCGATTTTAAAGTTCCGCTGATGGTTCGCATTGTGGCATTAAGCTGAACGTCGACCATGGAAGTGTGGGCGCTTCTGGCCCATACTGGAGCACAGTATTCAGCTGCTGAGAAAACCAGGGCAATGGATGCCGTTCTGAGCGTGTTGGCGTCGCATCCCCAGCTAGTACCAGCCAGCTTATTGACTAAGTTTAGGCTTGTCCTGGTTTTTTTTGCCCACTGTTTCCATGTGTTTCCGGTAATTCAGGCTCCTGTCCAAAGTTACTCCAAGATAGCGGGGATGGGGTCATGGTAAATATTTTTTCCATCAAACTGAACACAGAGTTTTGCGTTTGCCTGTGAATTACTGAGATGGAAAGCTGTCACAACTGTTTTCGACCCATTCGGCTTTAGTCGCCAATTGAGGAAAAATTCTTCCATAGCCTTGAGGTCAGAATTAAGGATCTCTTCTGCTGCATTAAGGGTTTTGGCTTGGACTGTGATGGCAAAGTCATCTGCGTAAGCAAATTTTCTGCCTTCAGTGTGAGGAAGATCTCGTGTATAGATGTTGAAGAGCGATTGGGCCAGCACTGAGCCTTGGGCAAGGCCATCATTCAGGTGCATTTTTTTGCTTTTTAGCCCTCCTAGAAAAACCCTGAAAGTACGGCCAGTTAGTAGTTGCTCAATAAGTCGTACTGTGTTGCCATCCTCTATGGTGTCGTAGAGCTTGACAAGGAGGCCTTTGTGCCACACCGTGTCGTAAGCCGCAGAGAGATCAATGAACGCTGCCGCAGTCTTAAGCCGTTTCTGGAATCCAGATTCGATGTGTGTTGTCAGAGCTAGCACCTGGTCACAGCAGTTACGGCCTGGTCTGAAGCCAGCTTGCTCTTGTGGAACCACTTTCTCCAGAATTGGGGTAAGTCTGCGTAGCACCACTCGCTCTAGGAGTTTGTACATGGTACTTAAAAGCGAGATGGGCCGATAGCTGTTTGGATCTTCTGTTGGCTTGTTGGGTTTGAGGATCGCAATAACTTTAGTTTTTTTCCAGATATTTGGAATTACTCCAGTTTTAAAAATTTCAGTAAACAGTTTTGCGATCCATAACTTTGTCCGTGGCCCAGCATGTTTCAGAAAGTCTGGAAGAACTCCGTCGCATCCAGCTGCTTTCCCAGCTTTTGTTGAAGTGAGGGCGATGTCTACGTCATCAGCTGTAACGGCGACCACATCGTTAGGGTTCACCGGCCATTTTAGCCGCGCCGCTTTCAGGGATTTTTTGATCTGGTGGCTTATATTAGACCTTGTTGTCGTTTTTGAACTGCGGAGTAGTTGGTGAGCAACAGCATTTGGGGACACTTTGGGGGTTGTCTTAATTGGCTGATTTGCAGCTCCGAGTCGCCTGAGTGTTTGCCACGCTTTTCTGCTCGAGTGTTCGAAACTCATTTCTTCCATTAGTTCGTTCCACCTGTTCATGCGCCCGTCATCCAGAGACTGGAGAAGATCAGAAGCAGTGTCTGGGTCGTTGTTCCTCTCGTATTCAGTTAGAAGGCGTTTGCTTTCTGAGCTCCATGTTGGGATATACACTTTTCTGTAACCTCTAGGGATGAATTTCTTCGCAGCTACAAACAAAAGGTTCGAAAATCGGTCGTAGAAATTCGGCTTTGATGGTATGTTATCCACAGCGAATCACTGATATAAATCAATGTAAGTGTATTGTGGGCGTGTCCGTGTGTCAGCTCATTTTTTCCTTACTCCTGATAAAATTAATGGAATTTTTTAAAACTTCTAAAATATCGATAAAAAAAATTCATTGACCTTTCGGACCTAGTAGTCGAAAGATTTACATTGTGTGCAGAAACCTATTGTCGAATTTCAAATATAAAAAAAAAAAACAAATATAAGAAAAAGATCATACACAATGCACAAGATTTAGACAAAATGAAGGTATTTTCATTCCAAAAATTAAACGTAAGTATGGGCAAAGGTTATTTACTACTCTATTTAATAAGATGCCAATAAATATAAAAAGCGAATCAAATTGCACCATCGATCTAAACCAAAATTGAAAAAATGTTTAACAGAACAAGATTTTTATTTTTAACTACTTATGCGTGCTTTTTGGACCTTAGTGCGTCTTTCGACAGAGTTTTCCATCCCTTATTATGGAAAAAAAAACTAAAGGAAAGAAGTGTTCCATGGAAAGTTGTAATAATCCTCGAAACATCAGATTCAAACATCAAACAAAAGATGGATTTTCAGAACCTCATTTCCTGAAAAGCGGGTCTGACAGGGAGGATGTATGTCCCCAGTACTATTTAACATATACATGGAAGAACTAACCCACAGGTTAAACAATGCTGGGGTGGGCTGCCACATCGGAGGTCAATGAATCAACAATATGAGCTACGCAGATGATATTATAGTTCTGATGACATCGTCAAAAAGGGGATTACAAATTCTCCTGAAGATTTGTGAAGAATTCGCACACGAAAACAACATGATCTTCGCGTAAAAAACAGCATTGTTGGTCATAAAATACGGGGATCCCCCACCTTTTTTAACGCTGAACTTCTGTTAATAGTAGAATCCAAAAAATATCTATGACATCTAATATCATCAATAATAAGTTAACAGATGATGAAGACATCGACAGGCAGAGACGAGTACTAAGCATTATGAAAAGGATTATCTTCTTTGCTTTTTGCACTACCGTATGCATATGCGAGCTCTGGGAAAATTACAAAAAGAGAACCAAGAGAACCTGGGAAAGGCTACGGGTGCAATACAATAATGCATACCGTTTGATGTTCAGACTTCTCGGGCATTGCAGTGCCTCAGCAAAGTTCACGAAAGTACGAGTTCCAGGATTTTAAGCTCTGTTAAGAAATAGGATTACAGGACTGAGGGGGAGGGTAAACAACTCCAGAAATATCCTCATCATGTAGCCCCGCTCTCCTCCCCCATTCGGAATCCCCGCTAGCACGACTACAAAAGTGCAAATGTTTATGGTCCACCCTATAGAATCTCGTCTAACTTCAGGATCGAGCAAGGAAGAACACTGGAAAAAGATACTGGCTCCCACCATCTCAGATTCGATGGAGCAATAAGAGTTTAATATATGATTTTATCATATATTTATGTATACTTATTATCTAATGATATTCCTCAATTTTCTTATTTTTTCTCAATTTTATTTTACTTTATTTTTCTCTTTTTCATCTGTTTCTCTGTTTTCAATTTTATTTTTATTTTTAGTGACTTTGTTAAAGCTTTACTCTTATTTATAATTTATGTTTATATAAAACCTATTTGTACAGACCTATAGGCCTGCACAAAAACTGTAAATAATAAGCGCCGGCACACAGAGACGCCCGACTATTGCAATGTCTTGATAAAGATGATTACATACAAATTCATCTTCATACATACACATCTTCACACATACAAAAAAACCCTACCATTAGTCAAGTAACAAACGAATACAAAATATTCCGGAACAAGCTTATTAAAATTATCAAAGACACAAAAGAAAAATATTACAGGGAGAAAATAATCCTCACAAAGGAAAACCCTAAAAAAACACGGAACACTATAAACGAAATAATGAATAAAAATAAGTCTACTATAAATGTCATTAACAATAATGGAACTAATATAAATGCTATCCGTAAACCAAAAATGTGCGCAAATATTTTCAACAAATTTTTCGCCTCCGTCGGTCAAAAACTTGCATATAAAATTGACCAAAATTATCAACCTGATAACATACATGAAGATAAAATAACAAATAATAATCTTTCAATCGACTACAGAAAAAAATATTGAAAACATAATACAATCAGTTAAAAATGGTAGTGCGCCAGGATACGACGGTACAACTACAGATATCTTGAAAAAATACTGCAATTTCCTAACCAAACCGATTACGCATATAATTAACGTAAGCACTAAATACGGAATATTCCCGTCAAACTACAAAAAGACATTATAATCCTAGTATATAAATCCGGAGATTCAAAAGAAGTAAACAATTACCGCCCAATATCCTTATTATCCAACATTGCAAAAATACACGAAAAGGTAATAAAAAAACAAATTACTGATTATACCAAAACCAAAAATGTATTAACCCTAGTCAATACGGTTTCAGAGATAAACTTAGCACACAAGACGCAATTGCAGAATTAGCTAAGCTTATATACAAAACATTAGATAGAGGCAAAAAATGCTTAAGTATATTCATTGACCTCCGTAAAGCTTTTGATAGTGTCCCACATTAAAAATTAAATAATAATATAGGAATAACTGGCAAAGCTAAATCACGGTTAAAAAGCTATCTCTATCAAAGAACTAAGCAGGTAAAATTAACTGAGTGAAATAGAAAATATAGATTTTGGAATTCCACAAGGAACTGTTTTAGAACCTTTACTATTCATATTATATGTAAATGAACTTTTTGAACTCCTAATCATTGGAAACATTATATCTTACGCAGATGATACAGTGATAACTATTGAAGGAAATTCTTGGAATGAGGTAGAAGAATCAGCTAATAATGCAATAAATATCGTAAAACTATGGTTTGACGAAAACTTATTGACACTAAATGTCGAAAAAACCATTTTATACCTTATAGCCTAACAGGGAATATCTCAAATATAAATCTTAACATAAAAATTCACCAAAGAAATTGTCACTCAAACTGTATATACATTAGTAGTAAAGAAGAAATAAAATAAATTGGAATAATTATCGATAATAACATCAAATGGAAAAGTCAAATAAATTCCACAGTAGACAGAATGAGAAAACTGATCTATATATTTTTAAGACTAAGAAATACTGTATCATTAAAAATTCTCAAAGATATTTATTATGCACTTGCGCACTCTGTACTACAATATGGAATTGTGGCTTGGGGGGTGCATATAAATCAAACCTACTCCCATTGGAAACAATTCAAAAAATATTAATAAAAATCATCTTAAAAAGCCCTATTACTACCCAACTATAAATGATTTTCAAGATTTACCGGTTCCCCCACTTACAAAAATTTATGACAAAATTGCACTACTACAAATGCATAAAGATTTCTTTAGTAAAAATAATGTACCACAATTAAATATTAGCAAAAGAATAATATCTGTTGGAGGACTAACCGTGCCACTAGTACGAACCACAACAGCACAGCATCACTGTATATTCAAGAGTATAAAATTATTTAATAATTTACCCCTTGATATACAATCGGAAGAAAACTACGAAAAATATTTAAAAAAAATTAAATTAAAATACTCTAGTACCACCTCATAACTTTACTTTTTGTTAAGAAATATGTTTTCGCCTTATCAATTCTTTGAATCATTTATTAACTAACCTATATTTTTATTACTTTTATTTGAATTTTCTCATAAAATCACTTATATTTTTTGTTAAATTACTAATATTTTTTTTTAAATTTAAACAAATGTAAAGATTTTTAGTTGTCCTCTCCTAAACACAAGCAGCTGCTTTATTAGGAGATTGATTGAAATATTGATGATTATATAATGTTGTAAAATTGTAACCTTGTTTTATGTTTCAATAAAAAAAAAAATTACTCGCTTTGGCGGCTATTGAAAATTGCTACCGTAGCAGAGTTGCTGTATGATGCATATACGCTTTGTAAAGATAGAGTAACTGGTTGCCGAAGCGTCTACGTTGGATTGGTATCTTCCGCCGCACATTGTGAGATGCAATGCAATAGGCCACTTGCATGGATTTCATAACGACTTGGAAAAAATCGTGTTGATAGATTTTAGTCATAAGATTTTAGAAATGTACAGTTTTTTATTTATTTTTAAATAAATAAATCCATTATTTGGGCCCGTGACGTCACTACATGAAAATGTCCCATCTCCGAAAATGTTCCTATTAATTTTGTAAAATTCCACAGTGATTTTTTTAATTTTTATATGGCACTTTGATTTCAGGCGAATTTTTAAATTTGACATTTAACGTTCACTAAATTATTTGTTGTTGGTTCTCTGCGAACTTATCATTTGGTTTGACTTTATGATAGATGTTATGAAGAGAACCCCGTACATTTTATGCTGTCTGTGTGTGTTTTAGAGGTATAATGGTAATGGTGCTGATTTTAACAACATTGCGCAGTGGCGATATCGTAACCAATGAGGTTTATCCGAGGTGCGATTATTGCTAGTTGAAAACTTTTTTTTAAATTATAATTTACAAGTACAAGTTGTTATGAAAATATTTAATATTCACATAACAATTGTAATCAGGTACTGATTACTAATTTCATTATTGTCAATGGTTTTTTTTTGACAGCCGTATATCGGCGTGAATAGGCAGGACACGGATTATTCTTGCCGGTCGCACTACTTACCCACGGGGTCCGGTTGGGCTCGGACCCGGTGGGAACGTCACTGTGCCGAGTTTGAAACTATGTGAGTTTCTTTTTATTTAAAGTCGAGCGGAACAATTGTTCCTTTAATATTGATCGAGGCATCTTATCCTGGATAATGTCGGATAATACTTTAGTGGCCGAATCGAGTATAAATACGTGTAATCGCGAATTAAAATCGCACCCGAAGTTGTAAAACGCGTGTCGATGTGCACCCGGAAGTGGTCTTTCGTATCGGGGATAATCGAAGCTAACGGCCGGCGATCCTCACTCGCTTTGGACTTGTTAAATGTCGGGAACAAGCAGTGACATTTATTTGATCGGATGAAATCCGTATTTGGGGGTGAGACCTCCTTTTACCCACTTTGCCGCGCACGCCGTGGAAGAAGCGCTAGTACACGGATGGAGGGATACCGGAGGTAATTGGCGAGGACCTGGATGATCCTTGGCCGGGGTTTGAACGAGAGACGGAGCTGGCAGGCTAGCCGCCCACGCTGTATCAGTCACGGACCCGTGGAGAAAGGCGTCCCAATCCCTCCGCAGAATATTAGCTAGTTAGCATAGGTATTACAAAACGGTCTATGATGGGGGTAAGTGTATTTAATCCCTATTGGATTTTACGTGAAATAGATGTAATTGTCATATCGGAAGAACTTGTCTTTCATTGGAGTAGACCTACTTGTGAATAAGCACCATATGCCCATCCCTGAAGATGAGTACTCATGCCACCGCAGAGTTCAGCATACTCTGTCGCCGACACAGTTTGGCGTCCTAAAGTTTTCTCCGGAAACTAAGCTCACCACTGTGATGGATATTACAGTACGAATCTCAATTTTACCATGCACCCACTCAACAAGCGGTGTATAAAGGCATCTACCACTTGCCTCACAAAGTAGGTACATCACACACAGTAGTATTGCATATTAGCTGCCATTTATCTCATATTAAAGTACCCTAACAGAAGTCGCCTAGCCATATATCAAAGTATATTACATTTGATGTAGTAATATAGACGTTGAACATTATAATGATTTATGATCAATAAGATGGATCAAGGAAAAAAATATTTATGAGATGTAATATTTTTGGTATGCCTCGTTATTCTCCTGCGCCATTTCTTGTAGAAAACGTTCTTTTTTTTAAATGATTTTCGGCTATGTAATTATCGTTTTTTCGCATCTATAAAATTATGTCTCGTCTTTCCGGTTTATAAAAAATGGTCTGATTTTTCAGATTGATATTTTCAAAAAATCGCCAGGGTTTCAAAAATACGATAAAAAATTAAAATAAAATACAGAATGTCTTAAAACATTTGCCTAAACCGGATTTTTTTTTAAATGTGATGCAAGTGGCCTATTGCATCGGAGTATATAGGAACTCATTAAAAAACTCACTTTCAACTGGCATGGACGATATTTCAAATATTGCTTTAAAAAAACTAAAGCATTGCAAAAGGCCAATTCCCCGATAAACTTAAACACCGAATCATAATTCCAATACATAAGGGAGGCTCTTCATTGGATATAACTAACTATCGTCCAATAACATTACTAAATTCACTATCCAAAGTCTTTGAAAAAGCTCTTATGGGAAGAGAAAAATATCATTAATTAACAGTTGTGACTCTGTCTGTTACTCTTAGGACGGGTTGTTTCACAGAATTTAAACAGTTCATCAATTTTCAAAGATAAAATTCAATTTCTGTGAATGTGGATGACCTCGGGAGATTGAAAGTCGAACCGGAGGAGGGGACCAAATTCGCCCTTTTGGTATCTAAAGGTGATTCAGGTGGTGCAAGGTGGAAAGCTGCCCTGCTAAAAAAAAATGATCTGGTTCGATCGAGTTTTCGCACTCACAAGATTGAAGGCCGGCCTGAAGAAGGGGATCAAATAAAATTGGATCAAATTCGCCCTGTTATGCAGACCTTGGCGGCAGTAGTGCAATTGCCCCAGGTGGCGCTAGATGCAAAACTCCGCGTATCAACTCTGGTTTGAGTGGATGCGTTCCAAAGATTGAAAGTCGGCCCGAAGGAGGGGATCAAGTTCACCACGTTGATTCAGGTCTTAGCGGCAGTGCAAAAGTGGCCGAAGTGGCGCAAGGTCCAAAGCCCCCAGAACTTTCATTCTAGTGGAAGCATTCGGAAGTTTGTAGGACTTCAGATACCAATATCTGCAGCCTGTATGTCGAACAAATATCTACAGCTCATATGTTGAACTAATATATATATATATATAAACTTCAGAGTGAGGACTAATATCTACAGAGCTAAGGTCGGACGAATATCTATGACGGTCCCAGTGGTAACTAATATCTATGGAGCGTAGGTCGGACTAATATCTACAGAGGGCAGCTGAGCAAGAGGTTGTACGGAAAAGCATAAATTACTTCAATTACGTAATTTCTAATTACGTAAAGGCTTAAACTTTTAAAGTACGTACATTAAGTTTTTGCATAATATTACGTATTTTGCTGTTTACGAGGACAATAATTTATTGAACAAACATGGAGATCATAATACAAAGATATTTATTAAATGAAAAAACACACTTTGTGAAACACCACTTTTTATTGGAATTAATATTTAACAGCCAACCAGGTTTCGCTTAGCTCAAGCTTCATCAGGGCTATTATATCAACTAAAGTAAATTAAAATTGAAATTGAAACACTTTTTAACTTTTTCCCACTTATTTATTTCACCAGTACCGGTTTCATCCTATTATGGACATCTTCAGGCTGGCAATTGACATTCTTTTGTTACAGAATTTATACAAAATTAGGTAGGTAGGTACACAATGTTAAGGTAGGTACATAATATGTTTGGGTTATTACGTTACAACTGCTCTTTAAGGTAAATATGTCATGAATAAGAAATAATAATATTTACATTGGGAAAAATATCAAATGAAATAATAATATAACAATGGTCACGATAGCAGAATAATCGACAATTTAATAAATTAAAAATAATGAATTGTCTTGCATATCACGTAGGACAAACCGGAAGAGAAGAATCAACCCGCACAAAAGAACACCTCGTTAGTTGGGCAAATCAAAAAAAAGGGGGGCGGGAGGGGGGGGGGGGGGGGGTTATGATCTATTGAACACAATCTTGCATTTACCAGAAAACCAAAATAATTTCTACAAAGATAGAGATGTCAAAATTCTTTACGTTTGTAACAAAGGACAAAAAAATAGTCAGATTAGAAAATTACATAATAAAATTACACAACTGTTCTCTAAGGTAAATATGTCATGAACAAGCATCCGGAACAAAATATTCAATAATCATTAATACATACATTGCAAATCACTTAGAATAAAATGTTACCTTAGAGTCTAAGGTAACATTATTCCAGGTGATTTACAATGGATATATCAATGGCGACTGAGCACCATGTTCCAACTGCTTATTTATGATATATTTACGATCAATTTTCTTCGTTAGGCGATTAATTTCTAGTAAATCTAATCTGTCTAATTTCTGTCCCTTTTCGCAAATGTGAAGAACCTTGACATCTCTATCCTTGTCAAAAGTATGTTGGTTCTCTAGCAAATGCAATAAATAAATAAATTTCTCCATCTACTAGAAACTAACCACTAATTCGATAAAACCTCCGGGACTAAAATATTACATAAAAATGGAATTTGAATTAGGTTAAACAATCTAGAAGCCCTCGAAATCAAAAAAAGCCGTCAATAATAAATCAAACATTATTAAAAACCAAATCAATTTATCTGATAGTCCCATTTTTAATTTATTCCGTTAACCTCTTCTGAAACAGTTCTCTCCCTCTCCCTCCCCCGTTGCTTACCCAAACTGTAATTATTATTTTTGTTTCCCTCTTTTCTATTTGCACCAATAGGGTGTCGCCTATCCTATTGCTATCTCTTTCACTAATTCTCTTAATTTCTTTTATATATGTGTCTCTATCTAATTTACTTTAGTTGATATAATAGCCCTGATGAAGCTTGAGCTAAGCGAAACCTGGTTGGCTGTTAAATATTAATTCCAATAAAAAATGGTGTTTTACAAAGTGTGTTTTTTCATTTAATATATAATGTCACACCACAAAGTGTTTGCTTCCTTCGACAAAACAAAGATATTTATTTATTTCGAAATACACGGCACCAAAACCTCACCTAACCTAACCTAACTGACATAGAAATGGTCATGGTAACAGACTAAATAATTTAGAAGCACTAGAAATAAAGAAAGCTGTTAAAACAAAAACCCAAATCCGTAATAATCAGCTAAATTTGTCCAATAGTCCGATATTAGGGATTTTTACATACATAAATACATAAATTAAGTTTTTTAAACTGCATACACAATATTACGTGGGGCTGGGCAAAATACATGCTTTGCTGTAATTAAAATACAAATTACAAAATACTTTGTCGCATGTATTTAAAATACGAAATACAAATACTTTCAAGTCGTGTATTTGAAATACAAAATACAAATTACAAAATACAAAATACATTTGGTTTTGGTAGAACCTTTGGTTGCAATAAATTGTCGTAAGTGCCCTGATCTAAGGATGCGTTTCCATAGAAGCAACGCTGAGCAAAGTGAAACAGAGACGTACAAAAATGGACCAATCATATTGCTTAGAAATCATCTCATCTCCGCTCCACTTGTAGAGTTTTGTGTTATAGGACCCAGGTGTTAGATAATAATAATAATTATTAAAATAACACGACATTTGTATAGCGCAGTTTTGTGTTATTTCACTTCAAGTGCGCTCTACTGTAATTAACTTGTATTCAGTCAAATTATTCTTATAGTGCTAGATCTAATACTGTGACACAAAAATATACAATTTAAAGCAATGACGGAATTTGATTATCCATTATCAATTATCAATTAACTCACAATACCGCTAAACGATGAAACTAACAATTGACAAGATACTTGCTTTGACGTACCTACAGTGTTGCCAACTCTAAATATTAACATAATATATTGCTCTGGATTCTAGCGGTTTTAGTCTATGCATTATCTATAGCAGTATATTTTTAATTATCATTATTAAGATCGCTAAATGTATTTGAAAATGTATTTTGAAGCCAAAAGTATTTGAAATACTAATTACAAAATACATTTTTAGGAAGTAATTGAAATACAAATACAAAATACGTATTTGTATTTCAAATACTGCCCACCCCGGATATTACTTTATTCCAATATGCTATACATAATTGTAAATCCAACCTCTGCCAGTGCTGTAGACATTCGTCCACACTTTGGTTCTCAAAGATATCAGTCAGCAGTTTGAGCTGTAGATATTCATCCTCACTTTGGTTCTCATAGATATTAGTCAGCAGTTTGAGCTGTAGATATTCGTCCTCACTTTGGTTCTCATAGATATTAGTCCGATTTTTTTCAGTTTTTGGAATGCCTGTAGATATTAGTAGACGCCTCCGCTTGTAGGTCGGCCGAAGGAGGGGATCAAGTTCACCCTGTTGATTCAGGTCTTCGCGGCAGTGGTGCAATTGGCCCAGGTGGCGCTGGGCGCAAAGCTCCGCAGCACTCTGTTCGAGTGGACGCACTCGGAAGATTGAAGGTCGGCCCGGAGAAAGGGATCAAGTTCACCCTGTTGATATCCAGATCTTGGCGGCAGTGGTGCAATTGGCCCAGGTGGCGCTGGGCGCAAAGCTCCGCAACACTCTGGTTCGAGTGGATGCACTCGGAAGATTGAAGGTCGGCCCGGAGAAGGGGATCAAGTTCACCCTGTTGATATCCAGATCTTGGCGGCAGTGGTGCAATTGGCTCAGGTGGCGCTGGGCGCAAAGCTCCGCAACACTCTGGTTTGAGTGGATGCACTCGGAAGATTGAAGGTCGTCCCGGAGAAGGGGATCAAGTTCACCCTGTTGATATCCAGATCTTGGCGGCAGTGGTGCAATTGGCTCAGGTGGCGCTGGGCGCAAAGCTCCGCAGCACTCTGGTTCGAGTGGATGCACTCGGAAGATTGAAGGTCGGCCCGGAGAAGGGGATCAAGTTCATCCTGTTGATATCCAGGCCTTGGTGGAGGTGGCGCGATGATCGATCGGCGGCTGCACGCTGCCAGCCCCTGTCTGTCTGGGGGAGGGGTGCCAGCTGCCTCCCGAGCCACCCACACTGACAGGGGTGTCACTAACTTTTTCGAAAAAATATCACAACTCTTTCGAAATAATTTTCTTTATTTGTTATTTAAAACAGGTTTTCACTTTTCTTAACAAACATCAACTTTTTCTGGTGAAAACTAACGATTTTTTTTAATAATTCAACCCGCGTTCATGCGGAGCCCTTTCGTTAGTGATACGTCGCCGAGTAGAATGCTTGCCACTTGTTATATCTGCTAGACACAGACACAGGGAGCGACTGAAACTGCGAATCTTTGCAAATTCTTCGCGAAAACCAATTAATTATTGCTGAATTTGATAAATCAACACAAATACATCAAAATGCTTTAAACTATGCCAACATTTTGATATTTATGGAAGATAAATAGTAAAATTATGTAATAATACGTTTTTGGGAGAATCACGACTACGTTGTCAACATCTTTACTATATTTGACGCGAACACTATTTATAATTTATTTATTACTAGCAGACCCGGCAACACGTTGTTGTGGCTAACAAAACATAACGCCATTACCCAACCTTTATAAAATCCACACCACCCGCTTGCCAGCTGCCCGCTGCCCGCTGCCTGAATTGAATATTTGAATTTCTCGACTTTTCTCCACTATAATAAGCATGTTTTTATACATATAAACCTTCCTCTTGAATCACACTATCTATTGGTGAAAACCGCACGAATATCCGTTGCGTAGTTTAAAAGATCTATGCGCACACACATTTTGAGCGACTTCATCGAATGAAATAATTCAAATCTAATACCTACTTACTCTAAGACATCTATTTTCCAATTTCTTCCGTAGAACGAATTTCAAAAGTGACTATAGTACGGCCCGCCAGCCGTTTTAAATCACACAAAAATATGTTTTCTTCAAATTTCTTGGCTTTTCTCTAATATAATTTACATGTTTTATACATTTAAACATTCCTCTTTAATCACTCTATCTATTGGTGAAAACCGTATGAAAATCCGTTGAGTAGTTTAAAAGATTAACGCGCACATACATTTTGAGCAACTTCATTTTATACTATGTAATGATTTCAAAACATTTACAGGTGTTAACATATATTATGTACATAAAATTGCCATCGGGATGTGCATAGATACTAACACTCTAATTAAAAATGTTTACAGTAAGCAAAAATCAAGATTTAGGTGTTGCTAAGTGGAGATTCTAGTGAAATAACAGAAATAATATAAAATATTTTTAATTAAATAATTAATTATTATTTTTTAATTTATAAACTAACGTTTAGACAAGATTTTTCTGCATAGCACAAAGGGTAACAATTATTATAAGCAATAATTATCAGCCTGAATCAATCATCTACATTGAAAAATCTTCCGAGAAAAGATACTTGCCACCAACGGGACTTGAATAATAATTCATAAACATTAGAATCTCGGATCACTTACGACGTTTAAAAAAGTAATGCAAGTATTTTGAATAACCAATTGAATTTATTTTATTGTAGGTACTACATATTCCAGACACATTTCTAGTAAATCGATCTGTTCTCCCTGTAATTCCCTTAACTATCCAGGGTAGCGTTCTAAGAAACTACTCACGTCAATATTTGTTATTTGGCACGTAATAATAATAATTGTTTATTCCAGAATGTATGCAGGGGTTATAGTACAATGCAATATATTCCAGATTTTGAAATAACAAATGAAATTCGACAAATTATTGGATAAGGTTAAAAGTAAATAACAACACACAAATAAATAAAAAAATAATAAAAAAACGAATAAGCATGAAAAACACGAGAAATGAAATTGAAAATATAATAAACACTATAACGAATAATACCAAATTGTGAAATTTTTTAAAATATTTTATACTAATTTATTTATTTAGTTACTTACTTACTTACTTATTTAAAGAAAGACAAACATTCCCGGGTTACGAATAACCACCACAAAAAGCCGAAAATGTTGCTTGTGTTGTGATGGAGGACTTAGCCAGCTGAGGAATCGAACACGCGACGCTTGGGTGGGACCCAAGCGCTATGCCCACTCAACCACTGACCAGTCAGTTAATACAACACTAAAGGCGAATGGAAGAAAACATAAAATTAACGGTTTGAGAGATAAGAAATAAAAGCGAAAATAGGTAACAGTATGCACAATTGGGATATAAATTACAATGTATAAGAACGGTATAGGAAGTGCATTTTCGAAGAAAATAATTAAGTGAAGGGCCGGCGCGACGCGAGTGTTACAAGTCGCCGTGAGTTTTTGACTGGCTGTATTTGAGTACTAGACTGAATCGCGCGATGCGTTCTGTATAAGCGCTCGTCTTGTAGAGATGTAGAGCCGCGCATCGGGAGATTTTAAGAGTTGCAGGTAACCTTGAAGGATCTAGGTTGCACTGCGAAAGGTTTGTATTATCAAGTAGGGCGTCGCTGAATGTGTAAGGTTACAATGTATCACTTGTACATGGTTTTAATTTTCATCATTAAAAAAATTATTAAGTATTTTGTTAATCATATATGAGTGCTTGCCCTGCTATCGACCGCCTGTATTCGTACACTCTCCCGCCCATCCCAGGGCATTCAGCGCTCTCCTGAGCCGCCCTCGTCTCCTGAATCCACCCCACTCCGCTGTACCGGCCCAGCTCCTGCCCGCCCCTGCTACCGGCTCACTCCCGTCACCGCCCGCCCAATCCGCCCATCCCGTTACCCCCCTCCCCCCCTCCCCCCCTTCCCGCCCTCGCCGGCTGACCGCCCATGGAGCTCAGTTCGCTCGCATCTTCCGCCTGGTGCGTTGCAGCGCTCCCCGAACCCAACTGCTTTTTACACTACATATCATATTATAATACGTATATTATATGCCTCTAGCGTAAATTGTAAAGAGTACACACAAACTTTTGTTTATCCTATATAACACTTTTGCGAAATTTGTCCGATATTCATATACGCTGTATTTAACTATTGTAATTTTGTGGTAAGTGTTGAAAAATCGTATGTAAAAACACCTGTTGTTTAAAGTTTGGAATATGAAATACTGATTTGCTAAATCTCGATTGAGGCTGTGTTTTCGGAGGCACTTACGTCCACATTATAGGTACGTACTTTATTTACTTAACTTTTATTCTGACCTGTTACCAACTCATTCCTTACTATGTTTTATGGCACTGGAATAATACAATTTACTGATTATTATGCGATGATATTATAAAATTGTTTAATTAAGTTAATTTATTGTACTTACGAAATGTTTTTATAAAAGTTTTAGCCAATACCGAATCAGAACAACTGCTTATAAATGCAACCCTTCTTAAAACTATAATTTTATACGAATGAAGTATTTCGTAAAATATTATTTTCGTTTATAAAGTTTGCATGTTTAAATTCATTCTCTTAGTTACGGTAAAACTTTGCTTTTCGAGAGCGACATAGGTTATTTCGAATAAAAATATTGTATTCAATATTTCAAGGATTCAGACAGGTTTAAGATTCAAATCAGGCAGAAAACTAATTAATTGAGAAACTTCTCCATTTTCCTATCTAAACAGTGTCCTTGGTAAGAAGAAATAATTATTCTATTCGCACACAATTTGACTTATTCGCGCGCCACACACTAAATTATGAAAGCAATAATGATCCCTTATGTTCAAAAGGATAAATCGTCCATGTCTCGTACATTTCTCTCACTATAATTGGGTTGACCCTTTTTCCAAATATCACGTATTTTACTAACCCTTCATAAAAGCGTCGCCTCAAACGATTAATAAAATCTTTCTCTGAAGTTAATAATAAATTGAAAAGTTTCCTCAGCTTGTCAGTTAAGAGAAAAAATTGTTGTCTTTAATAATATCACGAAGAATTGATAGTAAATTATTTTAAAAAATCCAAGGCCTTCTGAGGAAAAAAAGAGATTTTAGAAAATGGATTTTTTAAAGCTTAAAAACTGTTGCAGAAAGTGTAAAAATGATTTCATATGTATGCAGCAATTCAGCAAGTCACGTATAAAAGTGGAAATTGAAGGGATTACAATATTAAAATTACTCGCCTGAGAAAATCCACGCTGTGGAACTTCGGGCTCGACGCGAAGCATCGTAAGTATCACATTACCGTGTAGCCATCCGACCTACTACCGACTGTGTGTGGGGGGGAAAGGGGGAGTAAAGTTCCACTATTGCTATGGGAATTTGAGCCTCGTTGATTTCATCTGTATTCAATATAAATTTTATTCAGCGAAATGGGACGCCTCTTGACATCGTATTGTATTTTATCTTAAGAAAATATTTGAAGTAATAAACTGAAGTTGAAACCGTAGTGGGTTTATGTATTATATAAAATTCCATTGGCGTAGTTTTGAAGCCGATTTTTACTGGAAATTTAGCGTAGATATACAAGTATATGTGTTTTATATCTGTAAACCAATTATTACGTACCACCCGAAATCACTTAGAAAAAAAATTCAACTGCAAGTAAGCTGCAAGTATCTGCTGTACAGCCTCTTTTTGGATGAAGGCAGATAAAGATTTTTTTTAGAAGGAGGACTGGACAAAAACAGAAACACAGAATAATAAACCTCAACCTGACCTAACGGAATGTAACCTGACCTAACTTAACCCGACCTTACCTAACCTAACTTAACCTTTTGGGAAGCAAAAATGGGTATCGCTGCCCCGGGAACCATTTATTGGATAACCAACACCCCTGCCATAGGTCACCCCGAATGGTTCGTCATGTTTGGTGACTTAGCAGGATTGCCCGGGTTCAGAGGTGAGGTTTGTCTAGATCTTGGCGACCGATGTGTTTGTCCACCTACTGCATGGTGTTGTTTGAGGGAGACCTAACCTAGACCTCTCCAGCTGATATCTCTCGATCCATCATTGCTCCGCAGTTGGAGGGATGGATTCACACATCGATCACTCCTAGACATATTGACTTCCAGTTTCCAACCCACCCCTCACACTCTGTTCATTCCCAAAACTTCCTCTCATTCCTTTCCTACAAAGGCCCTCCACACAGCATCCCCAAAGAAGTGAAAAAACAGTAGGGTTATTTTCCAAGGGCCTCCTATGTGTAACGAATGTAAAAAAATTAACCTAACCTAACACAGCTTTATGTCTAGAAAAAAATTTCATCTTCATTTTTCAACGTATACGACTAGCATTCGTAAAAAAAGTTCTTAGTAAAACAAACCTAAAACTTTATTTTCTTATGAATCTGTTACCAGTTAACAAAATGCAAACGAAAAACTTCGAATTGAAAAATCATCGGTGTATTCTTAATGATATTAATTGCACTTTTAACAAATATAGTCTGTCACTCTGACAGGGATGACCCAATTTATTCGTTCCATATAAAATGTATGGATTCATGATATAAATGGTCTCAGGCTGGGTCGGATTCTGATCGGAATAACTAAAAGCTTTTTATTACCCGCTGTTTCAAATTAGATCGAAAGCAATCTCATCCAAATTGCGATATTATTTCATCCCGGTCACATTACATTTTCGGCTTACGTACAAAATAATATTTACGATATAGCTATAGGAGAGTAGAAAAAAAAAGCATTGAGTACCGATGAAAAATGGATTTTTTTTATGGGATCTGAAGGAACAATTCGTGTCATGTCATTTTAATATACACGAAGAAATATTGTAATTAATTTTTTTGGATATAGGTATGTATAATCTTGATTTATATATTTCATATTCACTTTATAGTATGATATCTGAAGTGGGGAATGCAAATCTCACGAGATTGGGGCTCAAGCGAGATCTCGCGAGTTTATGAATAACAATACCGAGAATTCTCGCCAATTTCGAGATCTCACGAGATTTTATTTATTTTTTATTTTTTTTATTTATTTATTTTTTTTTTTTTTTTTATTTATTTATTTTTTTTTATTTTTTTTTTACAGTGAATACCGCACAAGAATCTCAACTGCTCCCGTCTGGAGCCAGTGAGACTATGACATCCCCAATTGGGGTATGTTGTGAGGCTGAAGGTAGTGGGGAGGGGAAGGGGGTGGGGAAGAGGAAGGTTGGGAAGTACCTGGCTATTCAGATCTGGTCACCAAACACGGCTAAAGCCATTTTCAAGCAACGTTTCAATTCTGAATGGTGGTCTTACACCAGGGCGATACTAATAGCATCTTCCACTCTGGAACATGCCGCAAATATACTATATATTATTTTAAATGAATTAGTTGTGAAATAACACAAATTAATCAAATAAAATTTATTTGCGCACGCCGGGTTCGAACCCGCGACCTCCGGATAGTGAGTGAAGAGTCTTACCCACTGGACTATGGAGGTCGTTTCGAGGTTGGCAGTATTGTGTGTTTTTTTTGCAAATAGTCACAATATTTGAATAAATTAGGAAAAAAAAAATTATAAGTATTATAAGATAAACTTTTATTTTCACGAATTTTTCAATAGTTAGACTTGACGTATTTGTCTATATTTTTTAATAAACTTCTCAGTAGTATCTATCAAATAGCAAATGAAAGAAACAACCAGTCTTCTCTTCTCATATCAAAAAAAATCTTTTAGTAATAAAACAGTTCTTTTATAACAAACAAAACAACGAGAAGTAAAAAAAATTAAACTTATTATCTAAGTTGAGTTGACTATTAAACTGAGATATTGATATAAACTAACTAACTAACTAACCATCACGCCGTTTCCCCCCAAAGGTAGGCAGAGAGGACGGACCGCCAAACAACTCGATCTTGGCACACACTTCTTGCCTCGTTCACATTCATACATGCTCTTCTATTATTCCGACTTATCAAATGGCCCGACTCAAGTATCTGATTAACTTGGTTGTGCCATGTCTTCCTCGGGCGTCCCCGACTTCTTCTACGAATTAAATCAATTAAATAAAACTATATCTACTAAGTAAATCCATTAGATATCACAGATTAATTAACAAAATATACCAATCAAATGAAAGATTTCTTCAGTTCAAATCATAAGCCATTATTACGAATTATTTTGAAAATAGCTCCTTAATAAGCACAAAATGTCCAAAGAATCGTCTGCTAAACGGCTTCTTATATTGTTGGCCAGATAACCAGCCGCTGAGAAGGCCCTTTCGGATTCAACGCTAGTTGGAACCATAGATCTCAGGCAAAGATATTCAAATACAGAAGAGATATGCTATGGCGTCCGCGCAACTGTCGCCGGACTACGCGCTAATTAGCGTAGTTTTCATACAAAAAGAATTTGTTCATTTCGTTGATTTTTTGAAAATGTGCATTAATATTGGTTAACAATATATTTTGAATAAGGAAAAAATTCGTTCATTTAGTTCAACGTTCGTTTGGTTTATTCGTTAATTATTTGTTCTTTTAGCTTATTTGTTAATTAGTAAACAATATCGGCGACACCTGGAAGCGCAGACCCACATAGTAAAAACAGCAGATAGCACATCTACTTATATTTCAATATCTTTGATCTCAGGCTACCTCAGGCCGCCGCCTAACGCGCACCTAACGAAACCGACAGATCGCAACTCCGTCGGTGTCAGTCTGCGCTTCGAATAAGATGTTTTTATGCTCGAGTGCAATCTCGTTAAACTCGCGAGATCTCGCCCCTTTTTCGTCCGAGAACAATCTCGCTAAAAGGCCGAGATCTCGCGAGAACGAGATTGCATTACCTAATCTGAAGTATCTTTGAAAAAAAATTCTTTTAAAAATATCAATAAATAAATGCGTTCAAAAGGTGATTTGTTTTTCCAGGTAGTTAAGAAGAGTTTTAAAAAAAAATTTTTTTTGTAGAATGTTTTTTTTTATTTTTTATTTTTTTTATTATTATTATTTTTTTTATTGAAATAATAGATAATACATAATTTAATCAACAAACAAGTCCTGCTAAGCCAATTGAATCGGCTTGTCAACAGGTGCTTATATTTTAGTTACATATTTATACATTTTTTAAATTTAAAATTTACATCTTATATCTACAGATACAACATTTTTTCATACATATCAAAATCAATATAAATCTTTTTTTTCCGATAGCCAATTTTTCACCATATATTTAACCTTATTCATAGAATTACATTGCTTTATAGTGTCAGGTAATAAATTAAATATCTTCGGTATGATATATTCAAACGTTCTCTGTCCGTACTTATTGTTAAATTTCGGAACTATTAACCCGTCGTTACGGGTTAATAGTTTTTAAACGTTGAAGTCAAAAATGCGATTTTTGCTAATTTACGGTGAATTTGTTACTAAAAAAATGGAAAAAAATGGTAAAAAAAAAAAAAAAACTCTTCCTTTTTTTGTAGAAATAGTGTACAATATTTTAAAAGGATCGGTAAATGAATTCTGATGTTACAAAAGGAACTACAAAATATTGTTTGCGAGAAAATCGATTTAAAGTTTTTTATATTCGAAATATACTTGAATCGACCGTGAGGGCCGGTCGCTTGAAACGCTGTATCTTCTTTAATTTTGCTTCGATTTACTTGAAATTTTGACACAATACTCACGATATGTTGTACATTTAGGAAAAAAGTTTTAAAACCTTACCCCCCCCCCTTAAGAGGAAGGACAGCGCAGCCTTCTTTATACAAAACTTAAATTTGTATTTGAGGCATGATTTTAGAGGTATGATTTTAGAGGTAACTTTGACATTTTTTGTGAGTTACGCTTAGAGGTTAAAAGCGTTTTTTGGATGGAAATTAAGTTTAAGTTTAAATACGACAAATTTGTGTTCCAAAGTAAATCGGTAATTTGTAATTAAATTGTAGGTCCGTTTGATTGGTTTTTCAGTAATGTAAATTTTGTATTTAATATTTCAATATATTTACATAGTACGGTGGGGCAAAAATACATACTAACAAATAATTGCCAAAGTTGGCCCTGAAATCGTGAAGAATTAATTTCTTTATTGACACGTATTTTATTATTTGATTCACTAATAAATAAAGAGGCACATATCTGAACCAAGAATTTGATATATCTTTGGATTAAAAATTAATTATTTAGTTTAGTAGGGTATTTTGGCCTCAAAAACAAAATTATGTTTAGTGTGATAAATGGTTGATTTGACATGAGTTATTTATTGTTGACTGACTAGATCTGAATATCCATGCACTTCCTAACTTTCATATTATCTTTTGCTACAGGTAGGTACTCTTCTCTATACCATTTAGTTTACCCCTTGGTAATGCCGTAGTATCCACTGGCTCCGAGCACACGGGAACCTTTTTGCGGCACATGAGAAAAAACGGTGCAAAAAATGAATTTTTCACTTGTGTGGACATTCGAAAGGCGCAAAAATGTTGTTTTTATAAACATTTTTTTGTGTAGCAAAAACCATTATTATCAAGAAGATTTACAAGCATCAGCCACCTTATGAAGCCCGTATTCATGAAACAAAAGCTAACTGAAAAATATTCCACGAAAACCTTAGATTTAAATAAACTTTTCGCCAAAAGAAACGAAAACAAAAGAGCCTTCCAACAGATTCGAAGAAATCTTAAGGAACACGAGTTTAAAAGTGAGAAGCAAATAAAAACCAAACAATTTATTAAAAACTCACTGTCCAAGCAAACAAAATAAGTCTCAGAAAAACACACGTTTTATGTATTTACACAGTTTAATTATTTTTTTTACGTGAACACCGCACAAAAGTCTCAACTGCTCTCAACCGCCTGGAACCAATAAGACTATAGCGTCTCCTGTTGAGGTATGCTGTGAGGCTGAAAGTAGAAGGGAGAAGGAGACGACGAGGAGGAAGGTGGAGAAGTTCCTGGCTATTCAGATCTGGTCACTAAACACGGTTTCAATAAAGTTTCAATTCTGAATGGTGGTCTTTT
The DNA here is from genome assembly GCA_929108145.2 of Limnephilus rhombicus. NCBI lineage: Eukaryota > Metazoa > Arthropoda > Insecta > Trichoptera > Limnephilidae > Limnephilus > Limnephilus rhombicus. The sequence continues at coordinate 49,751,827 of OV815278.1, read as the reverse complement.
TCCAGGGCGTTAGAGAGAGTATCTTTTGCTGTACAACGTGTCCCAAATACATCTTATATTTTTACACCTGTGAACGAATTGTGATTTGTCTCTTTTAGGTATTTTATATAAAATAACACAATCCGATCAAATAAAATTTATACGTCGTATTTTAGTGTCGCATACACTTACGGACTTCCCGCATCCTTGTGTGCGTGGATTGCCGACTTTTTGAGGGAGAGGTCGATTCAGGCGGTTGCTGACGGTTTCACCTCTTCCTCGCATTCGATAAATGCTGGCGTCCCACAAGGATCGGTTCTGTCACCGACTTTGTTTCTGTTGCACATCGATGACCTCTTGTCATGTGCACCGATTCATTGTGACGCGGATGACAGTACAGTCCATGATAGCTTTTTGTTTGACAAGCCCCCAAAGGGCACACAAACTCCAATAGCTCGGAGGGCTTTGAAGCAAAGAATGGACGCTTACCTCGAGAGTGTTTTCTCTTGGGGTAAGAATAACCTCGTCGAATTTAATGTTTCAAAGACCCAATCATGTTTGATAACGTCTAAAAGGGATTGAAATGAAAATCTAGTCTCCTTCAACGGAAGCAATCTTCCGAACAGAACGTCCATCGATATGCTTGGTCTAACTCTAAGTGACCAGCTCAGGTACGGGGGATCCATCGAAACCAGAGTTAAGTTAGCCTCTCAGAAACTGGGCGTACTGTACAGGGCCCGCATATACTTTAATAGTACACAACTGCTAACCCTGTACAAATCGAAAGTGCGCCCCACGGTTGAATTTGGCAGCCACCTCTGGTCTGGAGCTCCAAAATACCTAAAAAAACTCTTGACTCTGTGCAGAAACGGGCGGTCCGTTTGATAGATTCTCCCATCTTAACAGACGGACTGCAATCTTTAGAGCACAGGCGTCAGGTGGGAATGCTGTCCTTGTTCTACCGGTATTACAATGGAAGATGCTCCGAGGAACTAGCGTCATTGATGCCCTCGGCACCGGTGCATAGTCGGGAAACACGCCAAACACGCGCCCAACATTTGTACACGGTTGACATTTGTCACATGAGAACGGATCGTTTCTATGACTCGTTCTTGAGTTCAACGGCTCGGCTGTGTGTTTCCTCCCTCCTACAACATGGGTCTCTTCAAGACCCGTGTTCACTCCTTCCTTTCCTCAAAAAGACCCTCCACACAGCATCTTCAAAGATGACATAGAGGTGTTAATGTAAAAAAAAAAAAAAAAAAAATTGGCCAGTTGTTTCATAGAATTTGCACCAATCAGCACATTCCGAAGTTAATTTTTTAGTTCTGTGCAAGTCTATTCAAGTTCTGTTATCATTTCAGTTGTGTGAAACATTATAACATATAACACATAATAACACAACTTCTATCTTTACAAAACTTGAAAAATAACTTAGAAATGTGATCAATTGTTGAAATTCGATGTAACAACTGAGAAATGCAAGGCGATAAGTGCTTAATTCAATATTTTACACTTAACTATTTTGTCAAACCACTGGAGAAAACATTTATGTATACTGAAAATATTACTTTGATCCTACAATTGATAGAGGTCACTAAATAATCACAAGTTAACAGTGGCCTGCAGTCCATGAAGCCTCAAAAGATGTGTCTTAAGTATGAAAACCTAACCATAAAAAAAGATCGAAAATCATATTACAAACGAATAGTTAAGGAACGTGAATGGTCATTTATTCGGTGGGGGATGATGATATTATAAATAACAATCAATGACCAATTTTTAACCGAACATACCTTTGGACGTAGAACAACGCCCGTCTCTTCAAGTTAGGGACGCCGGACGCGCCCAATGACGCGACGCGCGCGACGCCTGGAAAATATTGTCGAAGCAATGGTCCGTCCACCCAATTTAGAAAATATTAACTTAGATAAGATTAATAAACAGGTTCATCGGATAGTTGAAAGAGAAAATCAAATTTCACGAAGAGATTTATAAAAATTTCAATATAATTAGTATCTAGTGTCCGGCCGAAACAGGACTTTCCACCGAAACCGAAACCAAATCTTTCGGCCGAAACCGAAACTTTTTTAGACATGTTAAAAATCGATTGTTTACTGTTATATATTATTTTATTGCTTATTTTTTACACTTATTCAGATGGTTAACGCGGGTTAAATTAATTAAATAAAAAAAGAATATTTATTGTATTACATTTATAATATTACTTCTATAAAAAAACAAAATTTAAAAAAAAAATATCAAAACGTGTTCACTACTTCTTGGAACAAAAATTTGTCAATTATCAACACTTAGATTATAAAGGAAGAACCTCATTAATTGAGTATTTTAATTTTTAGTACGTTTAAAATCACAATATTCTTTTTATACGTGTTAAATAAAATAAAAAAATGATTGAGGTATGCAAAAAAATAATATTTTTTTGATATTACTGCTATAAAACAAATCAAAATGAACAAATATGGAACTTCTTCTTGGAACAAACATTTATCATTATTAATTGAATATTTTGCTGATGATGGCGGGTGACATACGAGCCACGAACTCACCTGAAGTCAGCCGAAAGAGATGTTCCAAGAAGTAGTTAACATGTTTTGTTATTTTTTTATTAATTTTGTTTGTTTTATAAAAAAATTTCACATACTCAATTATTGTTTTTTTTTTAAATTATTTAATTTAACACGTGTTAACTGTCTGAATAAGAGTACAAAATAAGCTAAATAGAGTAAACAATGGATTTTTAACATGTCTAAAAAAGTTTCTAACCGAAACTGATGCCGAAAATAGGTTTTTTTGTCGAACCTTTGGTCGGTCACTAATAATTATAGATATCACTAATTGGCTTTTAAAATTCGCGTTTTCGTAGACGTTATTCGGAATGTGAAGAAAAATTTCATACACATCTACCGGATCTGCCGGTTCTGCCCTGATGATGGACACTGCAACGCTGTCCGAAACGTTGGCTAAAGAAGGAGGTAGCGCAACACGGCATAACACCCCAAAAACAAATAACAAAAAAATTCTTTTGGCTGTGAAAATCTTAAAACGTATATTACTTGGCCTTTCCAATCGACGTTTCAATAACAGTTTTGGTTCTCTCCCCATGACGATAATAAGAGTACCTTCCACTTAAAATGAATAAAAAAATATACTTCAAAATATTTTTTTTTATTGTGAGGGGTATTTTCGTGGAAGTGGTCAGTCTTTTAGTACCTACTCTAGTTTGTGTCTAAATATTGTGAAATGGCTGCCATAATGTGACTTTATTTTTCAAATCCACATTATAATGTTAGAAAAAGTCACTGCTTTGGTTTTTATGATAGTGTACCAAAAAGACGATGTGTCGGCTTCAATGGTCAATGTTAAACATGTAATTTAATGTAGCCATACGATATTAATGATTTAACCCAATACAAAAACCCAAAACCCCTTAGGTTACTTAGATATAATAAACATTTGAACAGAACGGTAGATACTCGTAGTATCGCTCTGGTAAAAGACCACCGTTGAGAATTGAAACTCTCCTTGAAATGGCTTTAGCCGTGCTTGGTGACTAGATCTGAATAGCCAGTATAGGCACTTCACCACCTTTCTCTTATCCATTTTTTTCCGTTCCCCACTATCTTCAACCTCACAACATACCTCAATTGGGAATGCCATAGTCTCACTGGCTCTAGGCAGCCGAAATTAGTTGTGCGGTATTCACATAAAATAAAATAAAATAAATCAACTATGGGTGAAATATATTTCACCTAAAGAGTGAAATTTTAGGTAAAGGATAATACGCAATGCAGGTACATATGTAGATATTGTTAATGTTATTGATATACAGGGTGTTAATGGACGTACTTGACTTACTTTAACCAGTGATTCCTGACATTATTTGGAGTAAAAAATGTAAATGAAATTTTGGTCTCCGGTGACTTTTTTTGACAACTTTTTTTTTTTTTCAAAATTTTTTTCTTCAAAATCAAACAAAAAAAAAATTCTTCCACATGTCGTCACTGGTCACTCAGCCGGATGTCCGAAGAACCCCTTACCCCGCCTCCAACTGTTCAACAACTACCATTTTTTTACGTTTTTGTAGAAAAAAAAAAAAAAAAAAAACATCAAAAATGTCACCGGAGACCAAAATTTTATTTGCAATTTTTTACTCCAAATAATGTCAGGAATCACTGGTTAAAGTAAGTCAAGTACGTCCCTTAACACCCTGTATTTGTAGCGTAACGTAATGTAATATTAAATCCTTGGGTGTATTGATTGTAGGAGTGCGACTCGCTCCATACTCAGTACTCAGCCTTTATTATTACAAATCAGGAGTTGATTCCAACTCAGTTGGCTTACACTTACTGGATGATATAGTATATCAAATAACGAGGACGCTGCTAGTCAGGGTTTCTCAAATAAGGGCCCGTAAATAAGAAGAAAAAAAACAATTGTATTTTTTACTTAGTATCGCCTAGGTGTTATGGGCACACCGTCGATATCTCCATCCATATTCCTCACAAACTACAGTTTTTATTTTATTTACAAACAGTTTTTTGCCTCCTTAACCTTATCTTAAAGGCCCGCGCACACAGAGAGCGGTCAGGAGTTCCGAGTTCCGAGTTCCGCATTCGGCGTTCTTTAGAATGTACCGAGTTCATAACAACAACGCACACAGCGGGCAGTCAGACCACGGGCCGCGGCGGTCAAAGCGGAACGTCGCGTTCTAAGAGTTCTTTTCCCGCCGAGACAGGGAACGCCTGAACGCCGCGATGTCTGAGGTTGCAAACACGGAAAAGTTAATTGAATTGGTTAGAAAAGTTAATTATTTCTAAATACTCTAATGTCTTTTCTTATCCTTAATAAATAAATACATATTTAAATAACTGAAGACAATATAAGCGAAACTCAATCGAAAATCTGGAAACAGAAAAATCAGAATAACATATTGACACCTCTGGGACTCGAACCCAGGACCTCTTGCTTTCTGGGCAAACGCGCTAACCACTGCGCCACGGTGTCGATATGAAATTCGGTCATGTTTAACTGTACCATACTTCGACTAAGAACCACCTACATCATCTTCATTTTCTTTAACGCATATATTATTGGCAACTATCTTTATGTATGATTGCAAGATTCAAACCCGAACTAAATGCTCTCTAGATACTGTCTGGATAAATCTGTATCCATTTTATTTAATATGCGACATCTATCGACTTTTCTGCAAGACTAGGATGAATATTTTATTTTTATTTTTTCTGGGTTCGAGTCCCAGAGGTGTCAATATGTTTTACTGATTTTTCTGTTTCCAGATTTTCGATTGAGTTTCGCTTATATTGTCTTCATTTATTTAAATATTACAATTTGAGGTTTTACTCATAAAGTTAAAAATTAAAAATAAAATAAATACATACCTTAAAGATAAAGCCAGCCTTTCTTTTGATGAAACACAGTTCCTCCAGTTAGTATTTTGTTTTTAGATATCAAGTTTTATGATGTTATACCTACAATTCATTAAAACTATTAATCGACATTCCAAAATAAATATAGTTCATCTTTAAGTAAATCCTGAAAAATACTACTAAATTCGCCTTGTTCTTTTCGCGTTGTGTTGATTGGCTGCACCCAATACTTTCTTTTCTTTTTAGAAGCTGCTAAGCTCCACAAGAGCAATAATTCTTCATCGGGTGATGAACTTTCTAATGACATGTTGCATGTGCAAAGACCCAAGCGAAACTAGAACGCGAGAATTTGAACGCCGCTTGTGTGCGTTGGAACTCTTGAGCGGTCAACGGTCACTAGAACCCAGAACTCTGACCGCTCGCTGTGTGCGCGGGCCTTTAGGGTCTATGTTATCTTTGGGGATGTTATGTGGTGAATCCTTTTAGGGAAATGAAGAATAAGACGTTCTGGGAAGGAAAAAGTTATGAGGGTTGGGTGATAATTTTGGGGTCAATGTGTTCAGGAGTGACGAACGTGTGAATCCATCCCTTCCACTGCGGTGCAAGGCGATGGATCGAGAGAGCCCATCTGGAGAGTTCAAAAGGTCTCCCTCATCCAGCCTCACCCGATCTGGCCCGTCACGCAGTAGGTGGGCAAAAGCATCCGCCACCAAGACCTAGGAAAACCTCACCCAAAGATCCCGGGTACCCCTGCTAAGTCACCAAATGTAGCGAACCACTTGGGATGACCTGAGGCAGGGGTGTTGGTTGTCCAATAAAAGGTTCCAAGGGAGGCGGTACTCGTATCCACAAAACAGAACAAAGAAAAAGTACTAACCATCAAATAACATAACCTGGAAAAACAAAATAGTAAGAAGGTATGTGAAATAACAGCAAAACCCACAAAAAGAAAAGACAACAAAGTTTGGGCAATATAGTGTATTGTTTAAATGTTTTATCCAGGTCTGATAGCCTACAGACCTTGCCCACGTCTGTAAACTGGATGCGTGTGTGCGGAGGTGTTTAAATAATAACTCTTGATATTAACGCGAGTCAAATTATATTTCCAATAAAATATATTTACAAAATATATTTTATAGGAAACTTTATGTTACAATAATTTGTACAAGTTTAATATTATTCTTTCTTAGAGGTAAAGTGGGCAGAGAGGGCGAACCCTAGAACTGGAATGAATTTGCAAATGGAGTAACGCACTTAGCTGGAGAGTGATGACCGATGATACCACAGTCCAAAAATGATATTTTATGGCTGTTCGCTGCCTCGCTATAAAAGTTTGGGTGAAGTGAAAACAAGAGATTCGAGAAATTTAGTAAAAATTCTGGAGCTGTCCCAAAATTTGACCGATGATACCATATTGCAAAAATGATATTTTATGGCTGTTCGCTGCCTCGCTATAAAAGTTTGGGTGAAGTGAAAACAAGAGATTCGATAAATTTAGTAAAAATTCTGGGGCTATCCCAAAATTTGTACAGAATTTTGCAACTATAATGTAGTTATAATATAGTCGACAATATCGACACATTCGCACAGGAAGTTGGGAGAAGGTTAAGTTGGTTCTTTGGAAAGGAATATTGAAAGTTTCTGAGTTTCTCAGTGGACGGTGATAGACATTGGTTTTGATTGTGGACAAGAAGGAGATTCTTCATTGGTTTTGAATAAATTTTATGAAGACGTTCAAATCTTTTTTGAACCCTTCGATAAGATTGATGTGAACAAATACATTAGCATAATTTGCCTGAATATTTTCTAAAACACGAAAAATTTTTTAGTAGGCAGTTAACAAACAATATGAAAACGACTTCTTGGTATTTAATGACGGTATGAGTTCATGTGCAAACATTTGTACTTATACTTGACATAAAACAAAGTAGGTAAGATTAATCTTAACTATCTAAATGAGGTTTGTAAACGTCACGGTCACGGTCAGTCCGTGTCAGTTTGTCACAGTCAGTCCGTGAGGGTAGAGAATTATTATGCTCGGTCAGCGTAGGTCAATTATTGGGTTGTGTTAGGATGGGTAAGGTTAGGTAAGAAAGGTTAAAGAAGAATTTTTTTTCAATAATCACAGTAGACTATCTCTTAAGTCTCCGCAGTATTAAGTTTATGATTTCGCGATGTGTTTAATTTATTTGTTTTATTTGGTAAACAAGCAGTTTTTTAAATAACGCTATTCAAAATTCATGTCTGAGTTTTGCTTCATCCAGTGAAGGTTCAATAAAATAAAATACGTAGTTAGATATACGTCATATACACGCTATTATCTACTCCGACCCCTAAGTTTATTTACACGACAATATAGCAGTCAAGTACAATAAGCTTGTTTTCAAGCTAACGCGTGTGTTCCCACGGAAATCATTATAACTCCGTTATTGTTCTAGTGACAACCATAAAACGAAAATTAAAAGATTCATATTAAATCAAGCTTCACATATCTATTCAAAGTTGTCCATAGAAAAATACAAAAAAACTCATTTTGTAGAAAAAGTTTTCACCCGCCAAATTGCCTAAGCACCGTTAGACATTGTTAATTTTTTATTAAATATTCTTGTATGAAATGTTAAAAAAGTGAGGCTATAAAATGGTTTATTGTAGTAAGTGTTTTTTTACACAATCCGTGATTTTAGTAACGTTTTCACATTAAAACATCACGTGAGTCATTTTTACAACTTTTTTATGTTTGCATTCTAAATTTTAATCTTTACAAATAGTTTAATATTTATTTGTAATAATAAAATTTGAAAGCGTATTTCATAACCTTTCTAATAAAGTTTTAAGTTTTTGCCTACGTTCAGAAGTATTTTTTTAATTACGAAGCGGAAATGACACAAAGTTCTTAGAAAACTTACTCAATGGCAAAATACCTGAGTGGTTAAAATGTGAAGTACGTGCCATTCTCTGCACACTAGAGTTACTTTAAAGATCAATGTGGTCAAATAAGTATGATCAACATGCAAAACCAAAATCTTGTCAATATTTATTGCCCTTTTACAAGGTCAATGTCACCGATCACCCCACTACATGGGTCATCTAACCAATTACGAAAGGTCTTTTGTTATCTGATCCGTTCAGTTTCCCCTCACACCCCTAACCTATCCTCGTTCTCGTTATCAAATAACTGGTTTAGCTTTATCCTCTAGTTTAATTTGTGACAAGTTATGCCTGGAAACATGTTATAATAATTATTATACTCTTCATAGATCAAAACTCCTGGATTTCAAATGCCGTATTGAATAACATTGTAACCCTTCACAGAAGCATGGATTTACCATTGCAAATCAAATCACATGCTCTTGTGACTCATCGCACAGCAATAATTACAAACCAACACTGTTGTATATTAAACTATTAATCACTGGAAACACTATGGCAGGTGTAAAGCATTTCAATGAATAGTGACTAACAATACCAGGTGGGTATGGGTACAACCGCGCTGGGAATCATTAATTGGATAACATCTCTGACATAGGTCACCCAAAGTGGGTTAAACTTCTTCAGCAGGACTCTCTCGGAACATCGCCCTACAGCGCAGTGGGAGGAATGGATTCATTCGTCCGTCACTCTTGACACAAAAATCCCAAGATTCATACCCACTCCTTATATCTTTTTACTTCCCAGCACTTCCTCTCCTTCTTTTCTTAAAAATACTACAGCATCCCTAAAGTTGAAACAGGTTGAAAATAAATAAAAAGTAGGTGTATTGCATGGGATGTTCCCAGGTCGCAGTAATTATCGCTGAAAGATTTTGCGGAGTATGTGACCAGAAAACATAAAAAGTAGGTTCTACTCCGAGAGTTTTCAGTGAGTTAGAGTGCTAAGATTGGAAAATACGATGTTATTGATGTTGTTGTAGCTGAAAATGATTTTATTTTAATTATTTAATAAAACTTATATATTCAGAATCAGCGTTTATTGGTCTATATGAATAACTAACTAACTAACTAACCATCACGCTGTTTCCCCGCAGGGGTAGGCAGAGAGGACTGACCGCCAAACAACTCGGTGTTGGCACACACTCTTTACCTCACTCACATTCATACACCGTCTCATTCATACTCTTCTATTATTCTGACTTTTGACATAGCCCGTCTCAAGTATCTGATTCACTTGATCGTGCCATGTCTTCCTCTGGCGTCCCCGACTTCTTCTACCATTCACATTTGCATCATATATTCTTTTTACACTACTTTCTTCGCTCATTCGCTCTACGTGTCCAAACCATCTGAGGGTCCCTTTCTTAATTTTGCTCATTATACTTACATCAGCCTTACATTCTTTGCGGATATCCACATTTCTAACACGATCATACATGGTTTTACCACACATACGTCTCAGGGATCTCATTTCAACAGCATTCAGTTTATTTTCATCCTTCCTCTGCCAGTTCCATGCCTCACTGCCATACATCAGGGTAGGTACCAGGACTCCATTGTGGACTGCTAGCTTCGTTTTTTTATTTTTTAAATCCATAATATTTTTCAATGGAATTCCTTATTCCTCGACATGTGCGCTAGCACTGAATTTAATAATAAAATATTTCAAAAATGTGTTCTGTATACTTTCTATAATTTATTTAATTGAAATAATTGGTGACAATAGGTGCTAATGGTTCGTTTGAAAAATCTCCTTTATCACAAATAGTGATTTTTTTATTATCAATACGAGAGATAGCGGAGCTCTTTGCAGCAGGACCATATTTCCACATACTCACACAGCGACAGGCAGGTCTGACGTCACGTACGCCTGTTCGTGTGACCTATGATATGAGATGAGTTAAATATTACATGGGGGAGAGGAGTACCCAAGGTTAATCTCCCTAATTATTTGTATGTTGTTTGCAGAGGAAATTCTGTCCAATTAAAATAATCTAAGAAGGATGTTGTGGTATACGACCAAAAGGGTAAAGGGTAAAATAATGCGTTTCAAAATATTAAGGTAAAATTCTTTTACCACAATACATTGTTTCTGAAAGTTTGAAGGTTTTGCCTTAGTGATAACCTTTTTATATTATTTTTAATCACTGAAGACAATTTTAGCGACTGTCGCTAATATTGTCTTCAGTGATTAAACATTTCAATTTGAGGTTTTACTCATTAAGTTAGATATTTTGTGTAATTCAAAACAATCATGGAATACTTAAACAATGCAGGATTTTGTCATCATATTTTGCAAAGACTTTAAAGTTTCATAACTCACAATGAAATAAACATTGAGCAATAATTTTTTTGGTAATAATAACCGCAAATTTCATACTAACCGTTAACGAGTTTTTTTTGGTGAAAATATTTTTTTTTGCTCGGTGTCGTATTAATTTTTTTGTATTTAAAAAGAAAGACAAACATTCCCGGGTTAATAATAATATGGACAATATTTGAAAATCTACTACCACCTTCACAGTAAGCGGAAAATGTTGCTTGTGTCGTGATGGAGGACCTAGCCAGCTGAGGCATCGAACGCCTGGGTGGGATCCAAACGCGATGCGAACTCAGCCAATGACCGGCAAATATTTTTATTTATTTTTTATTTATTTCAAGAATTTGGTTTTCACATTACAAATGATGATAACATATGCAAGTTTATACAATAATTAATATTTTATTCTACTACTCCATAAGTTGAGCTCTATGTAGGAGCTCGTGTTTATGGGAGGAGTATTTACATGCAAAAAAAATAATAATGATCAAATGAAATGTGTAAACAATGATCAAAGAACTTATGAAATAAATACAAACATTATTTTAAATAGGTACATAATTTAGAAAAAAATAGTTAAAGAAGGACATAACAATATATATTTTTTGAAATATTAAATATTACAGTTTAAGTAAGGGGACACAATATGTGATCTGTGTATCTACAATGAGGATCGGTGTAAAGGCTTTTTTAATATACGTATATTTAAAACCGATCACCAGGAGATGTGTCCATCAATTTCAACGAGTCGAAGAAACGATATTAGGATGTTTACATTTCTCTGCTATTGGGTCACATCGGTCATTTCGGCATCGCGGTCGTATTGATCAAATGTGTCCTTCGGGATCTGGTTTAGAGGGCATTCTGCAGAAAAGTACTTGAGGGTTGATGTGTTCACATTCATACAAAGATATCTAAACCATAATTATATTCGCGCATCATATATGCACAGAGGCCGTGGCTGTTTAACTGTAAGGGGTATAATTTAAGGGCCCGCAACCCGGATTTGTACCGATTTATTACATATTTCCCTTAAACACGGTAAGTTTTAAAGCTCTTCAAAAACATATGTTTATGTCTAGACTTTGCCTTTATATGTAGACTTTTATATGTATGAAAAAATTCACAGTGTTTCTTTAAATGCTGTTTAAGATAATGCCCGCGAGATTTTTGCTCTATTTTAAACGAGTCTTGTTTTATAAAATAGAAAAAAAATCGCAAAGTATGCTTTGAAAATTATTATAAAGACGTTTGTCTTAGTTATTTTATAAGTTATAGTTGAGAAAAAATTCACAGTGTTTCTTTAAATGATACTTAAGATACCTTCCATGACATTTTTGCTCTATTTTAAACGAGTCGTATTTTGTTAAAGGTTTTCGCAATTTTCGCATCGATTTTGTCGCTGTAAATGTTAGCGCTCTCCTCTAACATTCGTAATTTCGTATCTCTCCATCTTCTTCTTTTCGGGCCCGGTTGCAGAGCTTTAAGGACGTAACACTATTCTCAAGAACTCTGGCGGCAGTTTTATAGTGCATCTACGTTATCCACAACAAGATGTATGTTTTCGTATGCGAAAGTTGCCTCGGGTTCACAACCAATCTTCAAAAGATATTTCTAACTAAATCTCCTTCACTATCTTCTCGTATTGTAACCCTTATTCTCTTCTGCTTGCTTATATTATTTGCTGCTATTTCCTTGTAGGCATTACCTTGGGCTTAGTGTAGTTTCTATCTCCCAGTTTCCTTACTAAGTATTATTAATCAATTATTTACTCGTACCTTTCTTTTGATTTCTAACTAAATCTGTTTTGCAAAATCAAATTCTTTGTAATCTTTTCTACTTGATTGTATTCTCTTATGCTGATTTTCACTATCTCTCTTTTTTAAGTGAAACTTTCTTAGCCCCGATAGAGTGATTTGAAATTCGGATGAAACGGAAATAACGCACTACGGCACCTGCGATGCATCAAACTGCACTCAAGGTCAAAATGTCTTTACACGACAACGCGATAACATACATTTAAACACCATCCACACTAACTATGGTAAACAATCCATTGGTTATGAGAGGGGCAACTTATATAATTGCCTCCCAAATGACATTAAAAACGAAAAGAAGCTGGGTAAGTTTAAAAAATATATATTTATATTTATTCTTGATAAACAAAATAATGAAATAGAATAGCGCTGTATTGAAATATTTATTTTATCTTGAAAATGAGTTAAATGTTTGCTCGTTAAATGAGTGAAAATGTAATTTTCTTTTAACTGGAATAAAAAAAAAAAAAGGTTTTGCCGCTTTGTTTTTTTACGGGTAGTAGGAATATAATGCGTAAATTCGCGGCTCGCCGAGCGCGTCCCGTAGCGCAGCGGCATAGTGCGTCGCATATCTCAGCGGCCAGAGAAACCCAGCGGACGGGGGTTCGATTCCTACGAAATCCAATTTAAAAATAAAAAAAATTGTGAATCATTATCCAATCTTCAAACCACTTTAAAATAAACATGCAAAAGAAAGCGACATCTATCGACTTTCTAGTTTCACTTCTATCGCGTGTGAATTACACACTCTAATTTATTTTTAAATTTGTATTATTAATTAATTATGTGGATTTTCTCGCACCCTCTTACTTTTTATTTGTTCTCACGCGATTAATCGATAAAAACACAGCGTGATAAATAAATATGTCTTGTTGCATCTAATATCGAAAAGGATTTCCAGAATCCGAGACAGCGGAACAGGTTGTGTTTTTAATGTCACCTGGAGGTGGAATCTTACAATTCCCAGTATTTTAAAGATATTCCCCGAGGGTTGTTTTCTCCGGTCTTAGTAGGGTTGGGAGGGACATTCAAGAAGAATAGGATTCATTGTTGCGGAAAGAGAGTGCCTCTGTCGTGCCCATAGTTAAGTTTAGTTGCACAATGATTGTATGGTTATATGTTGAAATTACACGTGCGTGAATTTAAGGTACCAATCTTACATTGCCGGCAACGTCCACGAACTTAATTACACATGGATGAAATTGCATATGAAGAAAATGGTTACCGAACAACCCAAAATTATGCAACCTTCTTTGAAAAGTATTTAAAAAATTATTAAGGCGCCGCAACCGGGCTCAAAAAGAAGAAGATGGAGAGATATGAAATTACGAATGTTAGAGGAGCGAGGAATTGTGAAAATGTTTAACAAAATACGACTCGTTTAAAATACAGCAAAAATCTCATGGAAGGTATCTTAAGTATCATTTAAAGAAACACTGTGAATTTTTTCACAACTATAAATTATAAAATAACTGAAACAAACATGTTTATAATAATTTTCAAAGCATACTTTGCAAATTTTTTCTATCGAGGGAATTTTATATAATTTGCGTTTCGGCGTAGAACGCGTCTAGATATTATCTTCAAGAATAACATATATTTTTGAAAAGCTTAAAAACTTCAAATGTTTAAGGGAGATATGTAAGAAATCAGTAGAGATTCGGGTAGCGGAGGCGCCTTAAATAGGTTACGCAAGTAACATAGGTTTTAGGCTATTTTTCAATATGTATTTCATAACTTTTAATGACTTTTCAAAGGAGATATTGAAATGATACTTTTTGAAGTTGTCGTGGTATCCTGAACACATTCGTATTTACTTATGAATGAAGCTATAACTTTGTGGTTATCCATTATAAATAAATGGAACATATTTATTTGTTAGAATTAAGAATAGTTGTTTCTAATTTGCTAGTTTCTTATATCAATCTTTTTTCTTTTCTTCGCAAAATTAATCTGCTTAATCTATCTGGTACGTATTTTCATCGTAGTTCCATCTCGTTTTCACAATGTGATCGTTCTCAATCACGTGTGAACAATATGTACACACCCAGAATAATGAATTGAATAAATTCCAATGTAGCTACTAGGATAGGTACATCTTCATAAAATGTCACCTTGTTGCCTGAAAAAGAACTAACTTCATGGGAGGAGAGATAATATTATATCTGTAGCGCCGTGATTAAAATTACAAATTGTTGATAAGATGATAATATATTGTACGTTAATAAAATGTAAATGATTTCTCCTGATCACCTGATCGATTCCAAAGCCATTTACGTGCGGACTGTCAAACTTAAAATTCATCGGATTCACACTTGGATGTGACAGTGCCCATACAAAACATCAATTATTTAATTCATTGGATAAATTACTATTTATTATTTGTTTATTGTTTCTTTAAATTGTATTATCTTTTACATTTTAAATTTTCACCTCACTGGGACAAGCCGCGGATGACGTTAATTTTATAGTGGAATAAAAGTAACAACACAATAAAATATTGATGAAAGACTATTGTTACCATAATTTTTCTTACAAATAATGAGTATATTATACGCCAAACTTTTTTTTAAATTGCCGGCAACCCGGGCGTTTATTCAAATAAAATTAACATATTCAAACAAGCAAGTAACCCGCCTCACTAGACAAGGTCTGTTCTGAGACGGGTACATATAAATGCATACATATACACATACATACACATATGTATACGCATGCATACACATACTCATAAAAACAAAAGTATTCAGAATCTAGAGAAAATTATTGTAAATTGTTGTTGGTTATAGTGAGATGTACATAATGTCGTAAAACCAAAAATATAAAAAAAATTATTGAAAATTGTTATGAGGTTATCATGGTATCGTAAAACCAAAAATCTTGACAGAATTATTGGAAATTATTGAAGGTTTTTCATGGAATGTAATAAAGAATATATATATATATATATAATTTCATAAAATCAAGAATTTCGTTAAAACTTTAAAAACACATAGTAATGCCAAGATCTAAATCTAAACATAGTAACAATTCAGCCAAATAATATAAATAAACGTATAAGGTAATAATAAACTTAACATGCGTAAAACATAAGCAGCAAAGGAAAGAATAAACCTCTATAAATAAAATAACACATATATTTATTTATTTAAGGAACATAAACAGTCTTAATAACATAATATTCATAAGAGGATAACAAAAAACAGACCAATTATTAATGTTCACAGACAGGTATTTAGAAACATAAAAGTAACTGAATGTAAACTAGAATATTTAAGAAAGGTAAAAAAAAAAAGGACACAGCAGCAATTTAAATATATACAGGTGTAGATTCAACAAGTGATAAACCTAAATATAAAAACACAACAATAAAATAAATGCGATTATAACTGTAAAGAAAATAGGGTGCAAAACAGGTATTTGGATTGGGACGGGTAAGGGGAGGACAGGGATAAGGGAAAGTTGCCACGCAGGTAATTTAAAAATATTAGGTACAATTAATTAAATCATCATGAATATGTGTTATGTATTATTCGCACGTAGAATGTTATACAATGAAATTCTGTAGCGAAAGTAACCAGAAGTGAATATGTCAGCAAGTGTTTCTAAACGTGCAAATTTAATGTTATAGTAGTTACATGTCCTTTGCATTAATTCATTTTGTTTGGAATTGGTGTTGCATCTATCAATGTAGAAAAGGGTATTATGTCTGCTATATCGAGTCGGCGCGTGGTGATTTATTTTATTTAGCAACTCCGGGCAGTCAACTTTCGAGTTAATAATTTTGTACAGGAGCATCTGATCAGCGACAAGCCTCCTCTTGAGCAGTTTCGTGATTCGAAAATGGTTCTCGATTTCATCGTAAGAATTGTATACAGTGAATGATTTAAAATTGAGGAATTTGAGAAATCGCTCCTGAACTCTTTCTAACCTGACCTGTTAACATAAACAATATAGTGTGGGTTCCAAACCTGTGAACAGTATTCCAGGTGAGGACCAACATGTGAATTGTAGAGAATCAGATAAGTCTTAGTGTTTTTGAAAAATTTGCATGTTCTTAGTACAAAGCCTAGACTCTTTGTTGCTTTGGTGACAATGTTATCAACGTGTTTATCAAAGGTAAGTTTAGAGTCCAAAAGAACCCCGAGGTCACGTATATATAATCTTTATTTGTTAACAGCAATCCAGAAATGGTGTAATCATGCAGTATTTTCACAGGGTTACGTGTGAATATGACTTTGCAACATTTAGAAATATTGATAAAAAGCTTATTTCTGAGACAGTAATCCGTCAGTCAGTCAAGATCTTCTTGTAAACGCTCATAGAGAATGAAGATTAGATTAGGATGATATTAAAAAAAATCTTGGTGATGCATGCCTTTTTTAAATTTATTTATTAATTTCTTAACGCCCTTTTTCAGGGCCTTGACGACCTCCGTAGTCCAATGGATAAGACTCTTGACTCATAATCCGGAGGTGGCGGGTTCGAACCCGGCATGCGCAAATAAATTTTATTTGATTAATTTGTGTTATTTAACAATTAATTCTTTTTTTTTTTTTGAAACATATAACAAGGTTACAAATTTTACAACATAATATATACTTCAACATTTCAATCACTCTCCTAATAAAGCAGCTGCTTGTGTTTTTTATTTAAAATAATAAATAGTATATTTGCGGCATGTTCCAGAATGGAAGATACTATTAGTATCGCCCTGGTGTAAGACCACCATTCAGAATTGAAACGTTGCTTGAAAATGGCTTTAGCCGTGTTTGGTGACCAGACCTGAATAGCCAGGTACTTCCCAACCTTCCTCCTCCCCACCTCCTTCCCCTCCCCACTACCTTCAGCCTCACAACATACCCCAATTGGGGATGCCATAGTCTCACTGGCTCCAGACGGGAGCAGTTGAGATTCTTGTGTGGTATTCACTGTAAAAAAAAAAATAATAGTAAGAAATATACAGTATTTGTTGTACATAACTGAACTGCCTTCGTAACAATATTTTATATTTGTTTAAAGATAAATTGAATATGTCCACTAACTTGGTATAATTGTTTCCCTCCATTAGTATTCTGGGCAAAGAGGAATACATATGGTAGTTAGTTTCAGAATTACTGCACTGAAATAAATCCTGACTTCTAGTATTACGTAGTGGAATCCGGAAGCTTATCAATTCGAGCAATACCGGACTGTCAACTAAATCATTTAGAATTTTATACAGAAATACCAAGTCAGTGAAAGTTTTTCTGTCTGACAATTTGAGCATATTCATATCGTTCAAAATAGTATTGTAGTTCAACATAATTGCTGGAATACACATTTTAAAATTAAGAAAATGTAAGAATTTGTTTTGTATTCTTTCAACAGCTTGTACATGTATATTGTAATATGCTTTCCAGACGGGATAATTGTATCCAAGTTGACTTCTAACACATGCAAAATATAACAGTAATAGTAATTTTATGTAGCTCCTACAATACGTCTTGACTTTCCAATTGGTGTGGACTTCAAAGTTTCTGGTAGCTTGTTATATAACTTCAGCCCTTTTTTGAAGCCTGATTTCTTTGCACGTTCTTGTGTTATGTCTGTGAATGTCCTCGTTCAATATAATTTTATTTGAAAAGCATTTTGGTAAAATTTTGTTAATTATTTTATGTATAAATATCATCGTATTCAAGGTCAGCATCTGTTTCACGGTTAGCCAATTCAGTTCCTATAACATTTTGTTTACTTTTGAAAACCTATTCCTATATTGGAGTATACAAGGAGGGTGACCATCTTACCGATATTATAAACGGGAAAGTTTGTATAAATGTGTGTTAGATTATCACTCTTTCATGTAAAAACTACTGAAAGGTTTATAATGAAACTTTACAAAAATATAGCTCATACATCAGAATAATATAGGGGCTATAATTTATATAGCTAGGAAGGCGATGCGGGAGGGGAATGGGGACGCACGGAAAAGGTAATTCAGAGAGACACAATGTGTTTCTTTGAATATGGCATTGCAACGCATGTCGGGAACCAGCTAGTATTCCATAGTTTTATCAGTATCAAAATTCTTTCAGAAAGATAATTCTGTGGTAAAAACTGTGATTTTCAATTCAATTCAAATTTGACGTTTTAATGCGTTTTAAAAAACATTTCTAAGAGTATTACACTAAATATAAGTACATAGTAGGCATACAAACCATACTAGCTGTAATTTAATAGAGCTTGCCTATTAAATGCAGCTTCACTAAAGCTAAATACGTCGATATCCGAATTAATTCTGTTAAAATTAAAAATTGTATCAAGATAAAAGAGTTGATAAAACATTTAAAACATCTAGCCGATAAAACGTTTATATTAAATAATTATGAAATATTAATTTTGTGATAATACATTTTTTAATTTTTTATTTTTATTTATTATTTTTTCATTTTAAAGAAAGACAAACATTCCCGCGTTACGAATAACCCAACAATGTTTGAAAATCTCCTACTACCACCACAGAAAGCCGAAAATGTTGCTTGTGTTGTGATTTATTTATTTATTTATTTATTTATTTATTGATTTATTGTGAAAAACAGTATAATCCATTTACATTTCACAAATAACAGTTTATAAATTACAGTTTATAATAAGTAAGTATATACATTTATTTGCATGGGTAAGTACATCAATACTATCTGATTAGCCAGATTTGGTAAATAGTATGCTGATTGCTGTCTTAAATTCTCCTTGGTTCAAATTGAAAATGTCAATCACAGAAGAAATGTGATTTAACAAAGTAGTTATTCTCCCCAAAGGCATGATCATTGGTAGGTTGGTCCTGCCCCTTGGAAAAATAAATAATCTGTGCTGTCTAGCTCTGATGAAATTATCAGGGACATAAAAAGAAATTCGTTCCAGAATATCTGGATTGCAAGTGTGCCCATTTAGCAGCTTGTGCGCCACTAACACCATTGCAATATTTCTCCTGACGTCTAGACGTTCTATCCCCAGCATTCCAGCGAGAAAATCAGAGGGATACAATAAAGGGTAATATCCGAACTCTCGCATGTAGAGGTATCGCATAAACTTTTTTTGCACCTTTTCTACATCATTTGAGTAAAGGGTATCTTCGGGTCCCCATATTATCGATCCACTCTCAAGAATGCTGCGAACCAGAGTAAAATAAAGCATTTTTATGACTGCCGTATTCGTAAAAGATTTCGAATTACATATAACAAAACCCAGCATTCGCATTGCAGAGTTGCACACCGAATCGATATGAGTTCGAAAAGTCAGACGTGTGTCAAAAATGATTCCTAAATCCTTCGTTATCGAGATATGTTTTATAGAGGTACCAGACATTTTATAGTTAAAATATAAAGTACGCTTTGCCCTTGTAATGCACATAATTGTACACTTACTACTGTTAAAAAGAAGTTTATTTTGATGACTCCACTCTACTATACCGTCGATATCGTTTTGTAGACGAATGGAGTCTTCATTTGTCGTTATACAGGTGTATAGTTTAATGTCATCCGCAAATAACAAAAATTTTACAAATCTTATAAACAACCCTATGTCATTAATAAACAATAAAAATAAAAGTGGTCCTAAATTAGACCCTTGAGGGACCCCAGAAGTTGTGGCGTAGAGTTTCGATGTGAACTGCCCGTAAACAACGTATTGTTTTCTGTTAGACAAATAATTATGAAAGAACAAAAGCAGCATGTATGAGAAGCCGAAGCTTTCAAGTTTATTCAGTAATATGAGGTGATCTACTTTGTCAAAAGCTTTCGCAAAATCATTATATGAGACATCTACTTGTTCGTTGTTGTCCAATATATTTGAGACGTAATCCGTAAATACCATTAAGTTGGTCGTCGTAGACCTGCCCTCTCTAAACCCATGCTGCTGGTTTATGAGAAATGGTTCTACTTTATAGTATATACGTTTTTGTATTACGAGTTCAAATAATTTGGCCGGTGCCGAAAGAATTGCCACAGGTCTGTAGTTAGATACACATGATTTATCGCCGTTTTTGTGTAAGGGCGTGACCTTTGAGATTTTCCAACGGTCGGGGAATTTACCGGAGTTAAGTGAAATATTAAAGATATGTAAAAGCGGTACCATTAACGGATCGGCATATCCCTTCAGGACAATTGTGTTAATAAAATCCGGTCCAACAGATTTTTTTGGTTTCAGTTTTTTAATTGCAGCTAGGTAATCATTTTTATTTACACTTAAAATGTCAACATTTTGAGCTAGCGAAGAGTAACCGCCTGGGGTGTGATGGAGGTTTAGCCAGCCGAGGAATTGAACACGCGACGCTCGGGTGGGACCCAAGCGCTATGCCCACTCAACCACAAAGTATTAGTATTTTTTAGGTTAAAGAAATTTAGATTATACAGATTTAATGGTGTTATTTATTTTTTACGTATGTAGACATTGTCTATGTACGTATTAGATAATGTAGATAAAAATTTAAGTAATCATTGAAGACAATATTAGATTCAAACAAAATCAAACAAAAATGTGAAATGGAAAAATCAAAAGGATTCGATAAGGATTTAGTCTTATACGAAGAAATATTACAATTTGAGGTCTTCCTCTTAACGTTAATTAAAAAAAATTACTTAAACTGTAAATTTATATTAAATATACTGTTAGCGCCAAGTATAATAATTGGCTGCGTTAGGCGCATAAATATACCAAACCACAAACCACCGACGTTCGGCGGATTGTTTGTTTGTTATTTTGGATTTGAAATATTATGTCTTATGAAAATGATTATTATCCTTTCCCCGCTCCTCCCCCAAAACTTCAGTGTGTCGACAAACAGCGCCGCGGGACGAAGTCCTAGTTAATATAACTTGCTTAACAAAACATCGCAATCGCTTATCATATTGCATTCTTGAAAACTATTCACATTCGCAATAAGGAGTATAAAGAGCCTCAGCGCCGCGGGACGAAGTCCTAGTTAATATAACTCGCTTAACAAAACATCGCAATCACTTATCACATTGCATTCTTGAAAACTATTCACATTTGCAATAACGAGTAAAAAGAGCCTCGTGCATTTAATGGAATGCGCATCTTTGTCATTATTCATCACAATTCGCAAGTATCGATGTTCGAAGTGATTGACATCAATCCTCGCATACGCAAAGTTCATAATGAAACGAGTTAATACCAAGTGAAAAATAATAAAACCCGTGGTAAAGTACGCTAAGAGGAAT